>FJUW01000028.1:78338-562636 GCA_900074885.1 Rhynchosporium graminicola
TTTATAGCTAGCTAGTCTCGTATCGATACTCTCTATTAGAGGAAGGTAAGGTCCGATCTATTATCTAGGGGCAGGATCTTCTTAGTAAGATAAGACTTCCTAAGGCGTAACTCTACTAATTCGGCGCCGAGAGAAGGAGATAGTTTATTAGGAATAATATCCTCTCTCTTAGTACTATATATTAGAATAGAGTTTATTAGGTTATTAAACTCCGCTATACGCGGAGATTATAGTATTAGTTCTAGTAAGAGAGTCGAAGATAAGCGAGGGACTCTTATAAGGAACTTATCTTATATAGAAATTAGTTTATCTATAGTATCTTCTAGAGAGTTATTCTTTTCCTCTTAGTCTACTAATTATTATAAGAGAGAATAGATCAGGTTCGAGTTACTTATAGTAATAAGAGTACTTAGCGATTATACTCCTAGTGAATTTCGCTTTTATTTTCCTTTCTCTCTTAGTTAGTACTTCCTTAATAAAGTATTAATATTCTCTAGGGTAAGAGATATTTAGAGTAAGGAAAGGTATAATAGATTAGGTTCAGAGGTAGAGTAAGGAGGATCGCGTTAAGTTCCCCTAGAACTAGAGAGGTCTCTAGTTTATTAGTTAAGAGCTATAATAATAGCTTAAAAAGGAGTATATTAAAGCTATTTTAGCAGCGATACGTAGAGATTAAAGTTCCGGGGTATTTATTATACTTTCTTTAAAATCTATCTATAATTCCTTTATATTAAGAAAGTTATTAAAAGAGCGTTAGCGAAAACCTCTTCTATTATACTATTTATAATAAGCTAAATTAAACCTTAATTCATAGTTATCTGAGAGATCTCTAGTATCTTAGCTATATATAAGTAGTTATCGAATAACTAACTTAGTAGTAAGATATTATAGTAAGCTATCTCTAGATATCTTAATCTTTTTATTTAATATAATAATATAAGACTTAAGGTAGTATATAAGTAAGAATAAATAAGTAAGGAAGCTAAGAGCGATCTTATATAGTCTAGTATAAAGGAAATAAAAAGATAAGGAAAGAAGAAGAAGAGAGATAGAGTATAAGGTACTTTATATATATATACTAGTACTAGCCTGATACTATACTAAGTCGGATACTAGTTCTGCCGGGATACCTATGAACTTAGGCCCTAGTATCTATCCTTCTTCTTATATAATATTCAGGTGAGCTATTGTTATAGTAATAATATATCCGAGGTATTTAGTCCGAGTAATATGGAATTCGCTTTTCTTAATATCTACTTAAAGTCCGGTATCTATTAAGTATTATAGTACTAATTTGACGTATTTCTTATATTCCTAGAGCGTTTCCGAGTATATAAGAATATTATCTAAGTAAGCTATATAGAAATTATCTAAGTAATCTAGTAGTATATTATTTATATATCGCTAGTACGTACTAGGTCTGTTATAGAGCCCGAAAGGTAATACTTTATATTTATAGGATCCGAAGCGGGTTCGGAAGGTAATATATTCCTCGGATTCAGGGTCTATATAGATATAATTAAATACTACCCGGATATCTAGTTTAGTAAAGATTATTACTTTAGATATACGAGTTAAGAGCTTATCGATCCTAAGTATTAAGTAGGAATCCTTTCGAGTGATCGTATTAAGCTTATAATAGTCGATATAGAAGCGTAATCCTCTATTAGCCTTCTTAATAAATAATATAAGTAATATAAAGGGACTTTAGCTAGATTCGATAAATCCCTTATCTAGGTTTTCTATAAGGTACTCTTTAGTTACTTATAGTTTATCTGTAGATTACTAATATAGAAGCGAATATATATTAAGTAATAGTTCTTCTAAAATTATTTTATAATTATATAAGCGATATAGCAGAAGAATATTAGAATCCCGCTTAGAAAAAGCTTCCTTAAGAGTATAGTATTATTCCGGTAGCTTTTTAGCTACGAGTCGTTCGGTATCGGGATCCTTAGGAGAGTCGCTATTTAGATAATCTTATAAGAGGTAGTTTATCTCGTAGATACTAATAAAGAATAATTCGGAACTTTTATATTTTATATTAAAGTAAAAAGCTATAGTACTAATTTAGTAAATCGGAACTAGTTTCTAGATCCTTAGAAGTTAAGAGGAGTATTTATAATAAGGTTTCGGCGTAAGTACCTTTCTCGATAAAGTTAGAGCGGAAAAGGGTTCGGATTCCTTAGCGATAAGCGGAAATAAGTTAAAAGGTAAGAATAATATATTAATATATTATATTATTACTATTTAGTATAATTAGTATTAGTCTAGCTAGTTTATAGCTAAGTCCCGCGCGTTAATATTAATTTAGTAAGATCGATTAATACTAAGTTTATAAGGTAATAGAGTTATAATTATCTCCTTATTATATTAGAGGGTAGCTAGATAGCGTTCTAATTATAGTAGCTTATAGTAGAGTATATCTAGCTTAACCTGAAATCGTTATATCTATTTAATACTAATAATTATATCTTATTATTCTAAATCGAGGAGAATAAAAAAGTAGTTATAAATACGCTTATTATTAATAGAAAAGTATAAATATATAAAATAAGTAATATAAGTTCTAATAGACTATTAGAAACTACGTATTAGAATAGAATAAAGCAGTAGCTCGATTTTAATACCGAGAGCCCCTAATAGTCGTCCGGTAAGAGTACGATTAATAAATAGATAACTATTTACTCTAGTATCGATTAGGCTATTTATAGAGACTTCTAGCTTATTTATACTAACTATAGTTAGATATATAAATTACTTATTTCTTATTAGGGAATTAAGGTCTAGATTAGAGAGATTATACTTATATAGACTTAAGAAGGAGTTTTTACTTAGGCCTTATTATTTCCCTTTAGTATTAGTCCAGATTCGGAAGGTATATCTTCTACTACTTCCTTAGTTACTTAATCCTCTTCCGGAAATTCGTCGATTAATTAAACTTTAAGTAAGTTAGAGTAGTCTAGCTTAATATAACTAAGCTATCTATAACTATAATACTTAAGGGGTTCTCCGGTCGAAGTAGTAAGGCGTTTTAGCGTAGAGGAAGTACTAGACTATACCGGGGTAGAAGTACGTACGTATAATATAGGAGTAGTTTATCGAGGAGCTAAGCTTAAGGACTAATAAGAGGTAGAACTAGTAGTAGTTATAGTAGTAATAGTAGGCTTACGGTACTATACTTAGGTAGTAGCTTTCTCGGGATAAGTACGTTCTAAGTTATAGCGATACTTAGTATTAAAAGAAAGTAAGGATCTAATTATAAAAGCGTAATCCTTATTCTATATTAGTTTAATAATAAGAGTTAAAGCGCGTAAGAATAGTATAATCTTATCTTATATATAGAAGAACTACTTCTTCTTTTTAATCTTACTTTAGATAGTAGCGCTTTAAAATTAACTATAAAACTTAGCGAAAGTCTTATATATATAGCTAAGTTATTATATTTCTAAGTAGTAGAAAGCGTTATAATAGTTATCTTCCTTTAAACTAGTAAGAAAGTTCTCCTCTAATAAGAAGATTATTTTATCGCTAGTTTTAAACTTATTAGTAAAGTACTAAGGCGTAAGATACTCTTTAGCTAATCTAGTAACTAGCTCCTATATAAGAACGCGCCGGGAGAAGTCTATAGAGTAGTAGTTAGTATTTATAGCTAGCTAGTCTCGTATCGATACTCTCTATTAGAGGAAGGTAAGGTCCGATCTATTATCTAGGGGCAGGATCTTCTTAGTAAGATAAGACTTCCTAAGGCGTAACTCTACTAATTCGGCGCCGAGAGAAGGAGATAGTTTATTAGGAATAATATCCTCTCTCTTAGTACTATATATTAGAATAGAGTTTATTAGGTTATTAAACTCCGCTATACGCGGAGATTATAGTATTAGTTCTAGTAAGAGAGTCGAAGATAAGCGAGGGACTCTTATAAGGAACTTATCTTATATAGAAATTAGTTTATCTATAGTATCTTCTAGAGAGTTATTCTTTTCCTCTTAGTCTACTAATTATTATAAGAGAGAATAGATCAGGTTCGAGTTACTTATAGTAATAAGAGTACTTAGCGATTATACTCCTAGTGAATTTCGCTTTTATTTTCCTTTCACTCTTAATTAGTACTTCCTTAATAAAGTATTAATATTCTCTAGAGTAAGAGATATTTAAGGTAAGGAAGAGTATAATAGATTAGGTTCGGAGGTAGAGTAAGGGAGATCGCGTTAAGTTCCCTTAGAATTAGAGAGGTCTCTAGTTTATTAGTTAAGAGCTATAATAGTAGCTTAAAAAAGAGTATATCGGGGCTATTTCAGTAGTAATATATAGAGGTTAAAGTTCCGGGGTATTTATTATACTTTCTTTAAAATCTATCTATAATTCCTTTATACTAAGGGAGTTATTAAAGGAGCGTTAGCGAAGACCTCCTTTATTATACTATTTATAATAAGCTAAATTAAACTCTAATTTATAGTTATCTAAGAGATCTCTAGTATCTCGGCTATATATAAGTAGTTATCGAATAACTAACTTAGTAGTAAGATATTATAATAAGCTATCTCCGGTTATCTTAATCTTTTTATTTAATATAATAATATAAGACTTAAGATAGTATATAAGTAAGAATAAATAAGTAAAGAGGCTAAGAGCGATCTTATATAGTCTACTACGAAGGAAACAAAAAGATAAGGAAGAAAGAAGAAGAGAGATAGAGTATAAAGCACCTTATATATATGCGCCGGTACTAGTCCGATACTATACCGGGTCGGATACTAGTTCTGCCGGGATACCTATGAACTTAGGCCCTATTATCTATCCTTCTTCTCATGTGATATTCAGGTGAGCTGTCGTCATAATAACTTTCTATTACTTCTTGATATTAAAGAGACTCTCCGATGCTGACGCTAGTGATATAAGGATATACCCGCACTACGATACTACTAAAGATACTCGGCTTCCTATATACGTCCGATTAGACGATAGCTACTTAGTTGCTTGTTTACTAGATTTTCTACTTAATTACTTAAATAATAACTTTCCTACGGATTTTGTACCAGATAGTAAGCTATATACTGATCGACCCTGAATTAGTATACTAGTATATCCTAAAGGCGCTTATAAAGACTACTCTTATAATAGAGTCTTTGTCTTAGATAGGAGACTAGCTATAATCTTCGTAACTATCGGGAATCTAAGCTTACTCTATATCTGCGGGGGTAAGGGCTTTAACGCATATAAAGTATTAGACGTCTGCTAGAAGAATTTCTATTAGTACTTTATAGATATTACTAGGAAAGCTCGCGATAACCTACTACTTATACTAGATGAACTTATAGAAGTCGAAAGACGTAGATTATAACCCGCTTAAGTCTTACTTATATAGCTCTTCTAATTCTAGCTGCCTAGTACTATAAGTAAGTTTAATTAGGCCTTAGGAAAGATTCGACCTATAGTTATATATATTAATAATAGTAAGAGGAAAGGAATAGTTCCTAAGGCTATATCCGAGCGTATCTTAAGTAATTACTTAACCCGCGGATATCTACCCGATAGACTTAACTTTGAACTTATCGCCTACGCTATAGTATCGTTAAGTATATACTATAATAGCTACTAGGCTCTAGATACGTATATTTCTACTAATATAGAGGACTATAATAATCTAATAATAGATATCGAGGAATTACTAAACGGCGTAGTAAACTAGAATACGACTATAGGTTTATAATTACTAAAGGATTTCCTTAGCTCCTTTGAAAAGCTAAGTATAGCCTTTAGGAGGAAGCTAGCTAATAACTTCTCGGGTATTTACTACGCTAGATCCGTGATTGCTAACTATCTAGATAGTATCCTAGCTATAGACCTTATTCTCGAAGCCCTACTCTAAACTATCTACTCTAACGATTAATATAGCGTTATCGTAGCTAGTATCGACCTGATTATAGCCTTTAATATATATGACGCTCGGCCCCTCTAGGTATTACGTATATCTTTAGAACTTACTATATAAGTTCCCCTAGTAAACTTAGCGTAGTCTATTCCTATTACCTAGCTCTCGCTATACTTAAGACCTTATACTTATAACGAAACTACTACTTATTAACTATTATTCTTAGCTCTTAAAGTATACGATATAGATAACTCTTTTACCTTAAATAAGAGAGCTCCTGATAACTCCGTAGACGCTAGTTTATTAAAACGCTATAAGAGTATCTATAGCTGCGGAAACTATTATAGTTCCGCAGGTACTACTTCTTTACCTATAGTAAAAGAGAAGAAGAAAGATAAGGAGGATCTAGGCGTTATAAAACCCGGTAACGATACTAAGAGTAGCTAATTCCTACCTACGGGTAAACGATAGTTACTAATCGACTTACTAGGAGGTAGCTAAGCTAATAAAAAATTCTACTAGGAAATATCTAAGTTATAGGAAGTTAAGAGATACGAAAAGTATAAGGATATTATCTTAGATATCGTAGGTAAAGTAGTCTATAAAGGTTAGGTATATACCTAAGCGGGCTAAAAGTATAGTATTATTAAGGATACTACTCCTACTAAGTCTACTAAAAAGAAGAAATCTTAATACTATTGCTTATAATTTTCACGAGAGGGGACTTTCTCTATTAGGCCGAGGGAGATATTAGGTAACCTTAGTACCCACGTGAGGACTATATTAGTCAGCAGTATAGCTAGTAACCACGTAGTCGGCCTATGGCTAGTTAGAGAAAGTAAGCTTTTTCTGATATTATAACGTCACGACCCATAGGTCTATACACCTTGTCACGATCCGGGCGGGCGACCGTCACCAGTTCATAATCTTAAGTAGAATAAAGGAGAGAAAGGCCGCTGACAGTGAAGGGCTCGGACCCCTCCTTGATCTTTCGCCTTCTATTTCTGCGATAGGATACATACCTGCTCGTCGGTATAGATCAAAAGCCACGGCTCATGTTTCATTTTTATTGGCCTTCTTGGAAAGAACGAGGACTTTCAACTATCCAGGCCTCCATCGAAGCCGAGGAGACGGGCTTCTTTTAGGTACATATCCCAGCATGAACTGGTCTGGCCGTCGCCCACTTTACCCCCCCTTACCGACCACCAAAGAATCTGTTGATCCTTCCAAAGCATTTCATACAGACTGCTGTGGTTCCTCTTGCGAAATCTGTAGCGGTGTTACTAACTAGAAAGGAACATCTTGCCAGCGACTTTGAGTGTTGATGCTCAACAAACTTCACATCGCCATGGACTACATTCAGGTCGCAATCCGCAAGATCAATCCTCGAGATCAGCACGTTGCAATTGGAACGGGTGAGGCTCAAGTCTAAGCCGTGTTCAACATTTCTGTGCCCCGTCCCATTGTCGAAGCCGGCAATATTTGTCATAGCCAAGGCATGTGAGGGCTGGCATTTTGAAAGCCTTTTCGATGGGCTCCTCGTGGTCTGGAGCTCAGCCTATATGCCTAGACTATGAGAGTACTCTGCTTATCGAATGATCCGCTCTGCGTTTTCGAAGTGAGGCTATCTACCATTTATCGCATTTGACAAGCCAAAGAGCCTATGAGTTGGCCGGCAGGGCTGGGCAAGGCTAGGGCAGGGCTGTGGAGGCCTAGTTGGCAGGGCAAGTCAATTTTCCCAGACACATTGAGGATCGTCAAATGGCAAGAATCTACCAGGTCACTTGCAACTTTCCAATTTAGCTCACCGAGTAGACCTTGTTTATGTATCGCTGGTACTTTGCCATGTCCCGACATTACAAGCCCCGTGTTTATAGATAGATACAATCGCCTCTTTCGAATCTCTTTTACATAATGCGTGTTCAAATCGTTGATTATGGCTATTAACTGCTCCGACAAGAACTGCGTTCTTGCTTTCGACGGGGTTGAAGAGCTGAAAAGTCACGAAAGAGCTGTTCACTCGAGTACCAAAGATGGTCTTCTACCTGAAATTCCCAACAGCGACCCGAGCCCCAACACAACGATTACCCTAGCTACAATTGCTGATCTAGGTAGGTCAATTTGCATGGAACTTTGCACCGCTGCTGATTGAAAAAGCATCGAAATCGTCTATCGAGGGTTGTCCGGTACAAGTGGAATCATCTTCGGATTCTCAGCAGCTGAAGCAACTCCTTCCGTCAGCGAGCAAACGTGAGCTATACTTTCAGCGTTTCAACATTCTTGGGGATCTTACTGACCTCATTGCAGACTCTTATACTTCCACACAACCACCATCCGCTCCAATCGATTGTTCGCATTTGGTTGTAGATGAGCCCTTGCATACCGAAGAAAAGAAGTCGGTTGATCACGTCAAGGAAGTTGCAAGGCAAGAAGTCGTCAAAAATTGCTACAGATATGCTATCCCTCGCACTATCCCTCGAAAGTTCGACCGCAGAATTACTCTCACAATCCGGAATCTTGAGGATGGCCTCAAGGATACAAGCTTGGCCGACCTTCTGGGACACTATTCCTCTGATGAGGAAAGCGACGACGGTTTTTCGAATTACTCGTATCTGTAGACGTCGTTGTATGCTCGTATCATTAGTCTGTGCGAGCCTGTGGAACCAAAGCAGGTACGATTTATCATCTGAGTATTTTGTTGTTAGGCAGTGATGTGGACGGAATTTTCTCAAAAAGAGCATGTCAGATACATTCGAAAGGATAGATAGCAGGACAAATTCGTAGCTTCAATATGTGTTTGTATCATCTCCGACACTTCATGAAATGAAGCCGCAAACTACCGCCTCCCAGATCAACAGCAGTGCATGCATATTACCAGTCCACTGGACTGGAACCGTCAGCATCATGTGCATGCACGATAACGCAGTTTAGATCATGGAGTCTTCCAGCAATGTTCTCGCCCTGAGTCGTACAGCACCAGTACCCGTTTTGTTTTCCAAGATTTGAGCGATCATCGACAGGGCCGCTCCGAGACTGTCGAATTTACGTCTTGCTCCCAACGGAAAGCTTACCTAGTGTCCGGATAGCGTAAATTGTAGGTTACAGAAAGCAGCCCATGGCTGTAGTTACGGTTCGAAAAGTGGGGCACTGCTGCGCTGGCAGGGCGTACCGCCTCATGCGAACGACACGGCACATCGTGCGCGCGCCAGCTGAAGAACCTGCATCATCAGGGTTTGAGTAGCTCCAAAAATTAGTGTCCAAGATTGTGTCTCGACTCCTCTTATTTGTTGCGTGAAGCGCACAGAGTTTGTGTATCTTCGCGACAGACATTTGACTTTTCATTGTCAATATACTAAGCGAGTCACGCTAGTTGATTGTTAACGGATGTGATCAGACTGAGTACCGTTCTGAAGCTCTCACTAAGGGTGGATTTGGCCCGTGTAGCTTTACAATACAGGTGTGGTGCAGCCGTCTTGAACAGGTATTTAGTTTGGGGTCCGGGTCTGTACCATCACAATTACAGACGAGGCAGAGAACCTTGGTGGAGATTGTGACTGTAGGACACCCCAACAATGCCTGCATGTCATATGTGCTTCGAAGTAGCCGCTTCAACACCAATTCAGTAACTTCTCGGGATTCATTTCTAGCTGAGGGTGGTGAGCTCAGTTGCGCTGCAGGCATGCTTAGGGCGGCGAATTCTGGTCGCATAGGCGGCCTACCCCCCAAAGCGCCCCGAGCCGATCGCACACACCAAAAGATCCAGGACTCTGGCCTTCGACCTATGACAGAAAATGGCAGTTGTGTTTTTTCCCCCCAAAGGATCAAACATCAAATGCAGGAGTTAGGGCAAGAGCTGGGCTACCGGTATCCCCGAATCCTTGATGCTACCTACTGGAGTATTTCGAAATTAGATAAAGGGTCTAAAACGCATTAAAAAAGCATGGAAATTAAATCCGACCACCTCGGAGAGGCCGCGGGCTTGCACAATTTCTCAAACGCGGTTCGCCATTTATATAGAAACCAAGAATCTCACCAGGAAGGCTGCCCTCCGTTTATTTTTGACTGTAATTACAACAGTTTCCGATACCGTTCTTGCGATATGGGCTGTGATGGACGTTTTCGAGGCACTCGGCAAAGTTAAATTGCCAATTGAAGCATGCTGAACTCGAAGAGAGCATCAAAATGTGATCAAATTGATACATTTTTGAGGCTCAGACAAGCCCGCCTGGCTTTATACATGTTACATGCACGGCGCCTATCCGTATTAGACTCAGGTCCACTTATTATAAGTTTTCTATAGCAATAATGACTCGGCATCCGCTTGCTGTCAAGTTCGGGTGCCTGCAGTATCGTTGAGTGTATACCCCCCTGAAAGCTTTCAGAAGAGCCTTCTACACCAGATTCTTGGCCACATCAAAGAACCATGATCTTGTATGGGCCTAATAAAATAGTTCTCGATGTAGCTTAATGCTAATTGTGACAGGATACGAGCTATAGCAATCAAAAGAGACTATGCCAATTCATCTTGGGCGAACAAGAATCAGTCGGGTACGTGGAATCAGCTCCCAGCTCAAGAACGAAATTACAGAAGATAACTTGACTCTGTGAGTTGTATAATTGAAAGTGGCATTAATTATTGGTGACTCCACTAATAGAATCAGCTTCGAGATTGTGTTTTACACGAATGGAAGTTCCTTAAGTCGCTTAGTCCAAGACGACTTTGTTCCGCATTGAAAGAAACACATAAGGGTAAACAAACTCAGAAGTGGAGAGCCAAGCGAGTCTCAGCTGTCTTGCCCCAGCCACCAACACTTGCGAAGTAGTCGCCGAAGAGAAGACGGTATGTAATACTACGCTTCCATTGAAGATCAATATCTGAAACAGCAGCCCCAGTCATAATATATCCCCGACTACCCCTTTTGCCTTGAGCAAAGCTATCTGATCTCCTGATCTCTCAACACTCCAAGTGCGCCTAGTACGAGCTGATACCGCAAGGGTATTTTGAATCCCGAGTCGAGGGCTTATACGAGAAAACCATGGAGGTCGAGCACAGAGTGTTGGTAGAGTCAGTGATCTGACTTGGAGGTATGGTGACATCAATAGCATTATAGGTTGCCAATCAGGTGGCATTCTAGATAGCTTTTGGTGAGAGTTTTGGCCCTGAAAATTAGACAAGTAACTCTGAGATACTTCAAAAATTCTTCTGGAAAACTCCACAACCCATGTCTAAGCAGTTAGTAATATCTCTCGTTTCAGTCTAGTCTGACAGCCTCATTTTCTTTGACATTTCTGTTACCACAGTTGGCCTTTGCAGGCCCAGGCACCGCACTCTAGCGCTGCTGTCAAATGTGTGTGGCTGGGTTGCCATATTCTCCGGCCCCTATGGTTTCCCTGAGCAGGGTATGCAGGGAAAGCGTAGACTATGTTGTGCTGTGATTATCAAGGAAGTATCTCAGATTGTAGTCGTTGATATAAATTTGGCTGGTATGTCATTACTATGGAACAGCTTTCACCACCTACTCTGGCGCCTTTCCATCCCAACCTTAAGTCAGTCGAGGCAAGGTCAGAACAGTCACCGAAGATAATGTAACTTGTACTATTCCATATTTCTAGACATCGCTAGTATTCGGCAACCCGCTACCTGTCACTAGTTTTAGGAAGTAATTACCCGTTGGTCAGGACCTGGTCTTAGTAGCCAAACTCAAGCTTGAGCGGCGGGAGTTCAACAGACGAGTACCTCGTCCTTTTTAAATTATTTTTCTAGCCACTCTGACGCACGCGGCTGTCATCCCCGGGCCACATGATACCTATTCAAGCTTAGCTGAAGGGACCTCTAGGTTATCATCGCGGTAAGCCCTGTGGTTGGAGGTTTATCCATACCCACATGGGGTCAGGTAAATAAGACGGGCATCTCTCTGCACTGTTATAATCCTGTTAATATGAGCAGGGGCGATGCCGCGCCGAGTCATTTCTCGGTATCCCTGAATTTTGACAACCACCGGATTCTTCCGGTACACCGGAAGCATCAAGACCACCCACGCAGCTTTGTGTACGAATTTCATTGATGAGTTGACGACCATCATTTTACATGCGATGTTCCGTCGCCTATATACCACTTTCACCGCTCTCCTAATATCTCACTCATATTGATCAGAAATTCTCTGCACTCGTCACTTCCGCAGGAACAGTCATTAGAAAGAACGGCATCAAATGTCTGTGCTAGTTGAATCTGACCACTATCTTGAGTTTGTCTGTCGAAGACCTCTCATTTCCCACTTAAGAGCCCTTTTCAGTAGAGTAGAATCCGCTTGCACAAAGACACACATCTTTACAGTCACGTATATATACTTGCACGAATTAGCTGTCCAGAAGCGATGGCAAAATTACTTCCCATGGACTACTGGTCAACGATGGCTCTTCACCAATCGCCTGAGAAAGAGAAACATAGATCACTTCTCAAGCGCGCACGTAGCAAGTATCGCAGCACATCGCACAAGCTTTGTGGACAGCGAAGACTCGTGAAGAATAAGTCTCGATTTGCGGCTACCGACCGCCGGGTTCAATCAGTGAAGACTCGGATGGGGAAGGATTATCTCAAACAATATCTTTGGTTACTTGGAAATGAATGTAAGGAGAGTGAAGGATCACAAGCCTTATTCATCGAGCTGGATCAACATGCTGACGAGTAATGAGTAGGGGATGTACTCAGTCAAGCTTCGCAGCAAAGTGATGAAAGATGTGCCGGGTATGCAAGATCGGTAACCCCACTCCTGATACCAGAACAAGGTCAGCCAAGAACATTCCCAGTGCCTCACTCATCAGACTTCCTAAGATCTTTCACTGACATAGTTTATTCCAGCCCCTAGCGACGACTATTTCAGCTACGAACAATCTACCAACACCGATGCTAGGACGAATACCAGTGATGTGGTCTATACAACTGCATTATCGCTACAAGGTTGTGACACAATGCATCTGGAGACTGACCACGCAGGCTCGCTGTTGTCTATTAGCCAAGGAGATAGCTTTTCAACGGCACCAAACCTCGCTTCAGACATAGAAACACAATCCGAACCAGAATTTATGCAAGCAGAATACACGGTAGATTCGGATCTACTGGTAGGAAATTGGGATTGGCAACAACCATGGTGAAGAGGACGACGACCACATGGCCAGTAGGGTCGACGTCTTTCACGATACTTCGGGTGAAGATTCTGAGACGTTTTCAAGGGAGCACAACGACTTAGGATAGGCTGTAGGTTTATTTTTGGTCTAGATATATTTTAGTCTCCACTCTCTCTAATCTCAATCTGAACAGAACTATAATCGAGAATTCGACTATTACTGTTCCGTGAAAGTCAGAGGTGCTTGATATCCTCCGGTGTACATTCAGTCAGTACCAGATAAAAGTGGTCGACTGGCTATTGAGGAATGCTTCTGTATTTACTTTGCGCGCAGAACCATATGGAGAAGCCGTGCATCCATCAATCGTATATAAACTAAAAGGTACAAAAGCCCAGAACCTTTCTATTGATATCAACCATCAGTATCTATATTCTGGCTTTCTATAAGTCCGGAATGCTTTACCAGCTGCTCGTCTACCACATTAAAACCTCCAGTTCCACTCTGCATGTGCTCGTTTGAATGGCTGAACAACTCTTTATCCGAAAAGTCACATATTATTTTTGAGATCCTGCCAGTCTCATCATCGTGCTCTTTCTCTCTAGACAAACTAAGTCTCGTCAGCAAAGTCGTGGATGAAATTGATGAACCACGGCTTCCAGAAGAATATTTCAAGCCGAGATCTAGATCAACGTCCTTTTTCTTATGTTGTCTGATGCGTACTTTGCAGAAACAGCCGCCGCGTGCTTAAAATGGCAACAAAATTCGTGTTATAATCCGTACAAGTGACTAAGATCCCTCGGATTATATCATTCGAGTATAATTTTCGAGGCTCAATCGCTCGCTCAGAATGTTTCTATGAAGACACACCATAATTGACTAAGCTTAATGACATGAAATGTACTCTCGAGCGATTGTAGGTCAGTCTCAAAGAGCTCCTCGCGGATGGGATATATTTCCATATCGCTGGTACACTATATTTTGACTCGACTCTCACAAGTCAAGCTAGTTCTTGACGGATCTAAAGGGGAGTTTGAGAGCTATAATTATCTGTAAACATTATTTCAAGCTCTCACTATATTTTGCACGTTATCTCATTCTCACGTCCTTTTTTCATCTGACCCATAATATGGCTCCAAATTCCTCCATCGACCCAAATAACACAAAACACAACATCGAACACCAGCAGGCAGCCATTATATGGCAGGGCGGTCAAAGCCAACCATGTTCTTTCTTAAAGGAGGAGATTTTATGGATAATAGTGTGGATTGATGGTCGAAGATGTAGAACGACAAATCTGAATTAGAATTTAAAACTTTAATCGGACGGGATCTTATGCTCCTTCGAGAATTTCTTTTGACCTTTGAACCTGTTTCTTTGGGGACGTGATCTACCCCTCCTTACCGCTCCCCTCTTCTATCTTGTCGTCTCTTGACCCTCCTAACTCTCGTCTGAATTCATGTGCGCCTGGCTTCATATATCTCCGTAGGAGTCAACGACATAAGTTCTGACCTGTCTTCCGTTCGGTTCTCCTTCTGTTCCGTTAGTGGTTTGTAGGCTGGCCAATCATCCGCTCGCTTTGGAATCCGTCATCATCTACAAGCCAACACATCCCATCATCGAGTTGTGTTCATTCTATAGGTCCAAAAAATAATTTCTTGAGTCCGAGCCTAGGACGAGGCACTGGCGTAATGACTGATTACAAGGAAATATTCGTCAAGTCAACAAACAAGGATCTAAGCGAGTTTCACAAGATCAAGCTCACGTAGAAATAACATTAGGTGGCTAGACTGGAACTCTACTACAGAATCTCGGCCTAAGATCCGTCCTGTTTATTCATAGCCATGGAGGGCTCTGTGATCTTCTGAAATGGTCAAGTTGCCTAGTGTAATATGCTGAAATCTGTCTCTGGTTTTGCATCGCTGGTCTTGGGGTTGCACTCCTCGATGAACAAGGTCTCATATCTTCATATTTCAAACACTGACACAGGCTTTATAAATATATTTTGATCTGGCACCCACAGTTAAAAATCTCTTTTCTTTCCTTTTCTCCGCACTGACCCTAAATTATGAGATTGCGATTTTCAGATCTCAGCACCAAGTTGGCTCACAGGTCAGCCAAATCCTTCTCATCAACCTCAATAAGATCTCCTCCCTCCTTATTAGCCTCAATCCTCTCCCCAATAAATCTCACAATTCTCACCAACCCCTTAATCCTCTCCTCCCTCGTACTACTCAGAAACATACACGCAACCGGCCACGCATGAATCCCACCCTCCTCCTCCCTCTGCTCCACACTCACATCAGCACTCTCCAACAATGCCACCCAATCTCTGATCTCAGGCGCGAAAACCTCTTCCTTCCCCCAAATCACAAACATCCCTTTACTAGGACCCGCGCGCCGCCACCACGAAGCATCTTTGCAATTCCCAGGCGAGATCAACGGATCATCTGGTGAGTTTTGAGAGCCGATGTATTGCCTAGCGTAGTGGTGGAGATTGTTAGCGTCGAGAAAGTCACTTTTCGTATTCTTATCCTTTGGAGAAATGAGCGTCGTCCAAGGACTTATCAAAACCGCCAGAGCAGGAGTGACGCCTTGAATGTCATTCCCGCCATCGTGAACTGCTCTGATTTTCCCTCCATTCTTAGATTTAGAGAAGCTGTTGCCGATATGCAAAAGCAGCGAGAGGATGAGCGTGCCACCTGCGGAGTCGCCGCTGAATACTAGCCGGGATGGATCGTGTGTTTTGCTGAGGAGAAACTTGTAGCCGGCTATTGCTTGGTGGAGTTGTGTGGGGAAGGAAGCTTGGGGGACGAGTGTGTATTCGAGGGCTAGGATGGCGGGGTTGCTGAATTTGGGGGAGAGGAGGGAGTGAAAGGCTAAGAGGAATTCGAGGTAAAATCGGGATGTACCCATTGAAAATCCGCCCCCTGAGTGAAAATCAGCACCATTCCCGTGCCAAGAACAAAAGGTTGCCAACATATCACGTGGATGCTGACAAGTGGATAGGAACATACCATGAGCATAATAAACAACAACATCCGGCACCTTCATTTTATCTTTGATAATCCAGACACCCTCGAAATCCTTCCTCTCAATCTCCTCCCAGTGAACAGGTTTTTTCACAAACCCATGTCTCAACATCCTCCATCTCAAGAACGGCGTCGCAGCACCTTTCGAGAAGAAGACTTTCCCAATATCAGCCGGGATGGATGCAAAAGCATACCTCACACATCGTATCACAATGTCTTCAAACCATGAAGCCTGTTGTACGAAGGGTGGTTGAGAAGCTTTGGCGAGGAGGTAACGTTCGTATAAGAATTTCAGGGGCAGACGAATGACTTGCAGGTGTCAGATTAGTGAGTTTCACTGACGACATATCTTACGCATGTGGCTGAGATATGCTCTGAGGATGTACAGGAGATAGCCACAGATTACCGAACCCCAGACTGAGTCTGCAGGTAGTGATTACGCCAGAATCAGGGATTCAAGTGCACTTTTGGCAGAGAAATAACGTTTATTCTTTGATTAAACTCGGTCTTGCGTTCGGTGATCTGTGGTCATCTCTTCTACGTAAAGGCATGAGATAGAAAGAAAGTCCAGGTGCGAGAAAGTGAAACATACAGAGAAAGGGTAATGCTTTGATACCACAGAAAAGGGTGGGAAAGAACCCGATATGAATGATGAGTTGAGGGGCAAGGAAAAGTAGGAAGACGAAGCAATCAAGCCAGGAAATTTGGCCTAGAATCATTGCTGTTTGAGAGTCAATTGACTTATCAAGGCGCACTCCCCCACAACAACAAATAATGATGAGTGTATTGATAGAGGGTAGAAGAAGAGGCCGGAAGAATATGAGCTAACCTTGGAAAATGATGACAGATTAGCTAGACCCAGCCGAAGCTTAGTTTGACTCCAGCCAAGAGAGTTACTTAGATCAAACCAGAGCCTAGTGAGAGTATAGCCTGGTGAGAGTATGATGTGAGGAGGAGTAAGCATACAAGATTCGGTGATCAAGATATATCATTATCCTCTGAGCACTTATCTTCACGTGTAAAAGCACAATCATTTCCTTTCAAAACCTCGTGTCACAGACTAGTGCCAACAACAAACAGGCTTGTAAGCTTCACGTGATCATAAACCTTAGTCAAGAATAAGTGGGCCTGAACGCCGCTCCGCCCTCGGAAACAGCTTTCGCGACTACAAAATTTCGAAACCTCAAGTTTGACAAACCGCTTCGGATGATTCACATGAGTACAGTCACCCACCCCGAATGAAAGACCAAACTTGCAGCTTCCTTTGACTTCGATTGCGACTGCAATACCTCAGTCATGACATAAAGACGACGCTGCACCCTCTTTTCAGCTTCAAGTAAGCTCGCGCGACCACTGTCAACATGGCTGCTTCTGCTCCAACCGCAGCTCAAATAGAGCTTATCAAGTCAGTGATATCCAAACAGCTGAATTCGCAACGATCTACTGACACTCCCGCAGTTCCCTCTCCCACGATGAGATTCCTCTCAAGCTTCGTTGCGCCGTTTGCAGCAAGTTGGCAGTCAACGCGTACAGACTACCCTGTTGCGATCAGGCGATTGATGAGTCTTGTGTGTATCTGTGGCGGCCTCCTAATATTTGCTGGCTAACGAGTTTCGAATAGGCCAGTCAACTCTTCCTTCCTCCTGCCCCGTCTGCGAACATACTCCAGTTGCCGCCGCAGACTGCAAACCTCATAAATCATTGCGCACTACCATCAAGGTCTTTTTACGAACCGAAGAAAAGAAGCGGGAAGCTGCGCGCTTGAAGGAACAGAAAAACACACCTCCAGCTAGCCCTCCAGCTCCCGTTAAGACTGCGGCGCCTGTCGAGCAAGTCGCTGTGCAGGAAACCCAAGACATCGAGCCTGCAGCGGATGTGAAGATTGAGGAGATTTCTGTGTCGCAATTAGAAGAGACTCCCGCGACCAATGAACAATCAGAGCAACCCGCTGGAGATCAGCAGGATGTTCCTCATCAATCGATTGAAGTAAGCCTTCCCAATCTTGGCGCAATGATCTGGTATTAACAGACTCTCCTGCAGGAGATTGTACCTGGCCAAGAACCCACCGAAATTGATGCTAGCAAGGCTGAAGATACGGCAGCTGAGACTGAAGAGGTCAAGTTGGACGATGGACAAGGAGCCGGTCACGGAGTCTCGCAGAATCCTGGAGTTGGGACTGGATTCGGTTTCGATCCATCATCAGCTGGAGGCTTTCCTGGCATGGGTTTTGGTGGCGACTTCAATCAGATGCAAATGATGATGGCCATGCAAAACGGCATGGGAGCCACAGGATTTGGCAACTTTCCAATGATGGGTACGTTTTGATGCTCCACGTTGAAGGTTCGTGCTAACAACTCATAGGAATGCCAGGTATGCCAGGGATGCCACCTATGGGGATGGATCCGGTGTCCATGCAGTTCATGAATAGTGGTTTTGGAGGGAGCATGAATGGAATGGGAATGGGATATGATGGAGGAGTTGGGCAAGGCTATGGTGGCAATTGGAACGGACAACAAAACTGGAACGTTGGAGATCAATACAACAATTCTCACGCTGGTAGCATGGGTCAAAGTGATTATGCCACTAACAATTCTGGATACGGCCCTCAAAATGGATATTCTCAGAGTAATTATGCAGGTCCGAATCAGTACAACAACCACCAGAACAATTATGGATCCTTCCGAGGTCGAGGCAGGGGTCGAGGCGGCTTCTCCCGCGCGGTTGGCTACGGTCCTAATGATGCTTATTCACAACAGATGCCACAGCAATTCGGCTCTGGGCAGCAATCTAATGGTCCTAT
This sequence comes from Rhynchosporium graminicola, assembly GCA_900074885.1. Lineage (NCBI taxonomy): Eukaryota > Fungi > Ascomycota > Leotiomycetes > Helotiales > Ploettnerulaceae > Rhynchosporium > Rhynchosporium graminicola. The sequence continues at coordinate 97,168 of FJUW01000028.1, forward strand.
AACTGAAGCAGAAACCGTTCCACCTGGACCCACAGTCGAATCTAGCAATGTTGATGAATACGGCAGAGAAATACGCCAAAAGTCGACCACAGCAGACCAAGTACTAAAAGCAACCGATGATGAAAAGGACGCCCCAGAGTCCGAGATTACAGCAGCAGGTGGCCAAGCACCGGAAGTGACTTCAGATGCAGTTCAGAATGAAGCCTTAGCTGGTGCCAATGATGCCCCGGCAGACTCTGGCCTAATGCCGATACAGACCTTGGACGATGTAACGCCATATGCATATTCTGGCATCAGTGATGCCTACAACCTAAACCCGTATGGAGGAGGTTATCCTCAAGATCAATCGTACGGAGGTAGGGGAGGGTTTCTCTCAATGCAACCTCCTATTGTAAAGTCTATCGATATTCCTATCAATGCACCTACAGGTCCTAAGGCCATGAGAGAAGGACTGCCAAATACAGGTCTCTCGGGCTTAAGAACCCAGCAGGGCTTTTCAATCGCTGGAAGAGCGAGCTCGAAGCCGAGTGGCAGTGTGAGTGCGTGTATTGCCCCTGATAATTCAGAGCAAGGTAGAGAGAGGGGGAGAAGCAGAACTCCCTCCAGAGAACGATCTAGGTCGAGAGATAGGAAGAGGTCACGTAGTAGGGAGAAGTCACGCAGACATAGGCATCACTCGACATCCATCAGTGAAGATGAGAAGGAGACCGAGAGACGGCGCGAACGTAGACGAGAACGCCGGAGACGCAGGGACGATGACGATGCAGCTACCGATGAACCTTCTAAGGAGAGACTCGAGAATGGCAAAGGCGACAATGTCATCGAAGATAGGTCCAGATCAGCTTCACCATCCGATTCAAAGCGCACGAGTCATCGTAGTCGACGAGACAGAGATAAGTATCGCGAGAGTGATCGAGATCGAGATCACAAGTCCTCCACTTCTCACAAACACCGCTCTTCTCACCGCTCGTCCCGCTATGACGAAAAGGATCGGGAGCGCTCGCGGAGCCGCGGTGACAGGGACAGAGATAGAGATAGAGATAGAGAACGTCGACACCACAGCCGCCAGCAAACCGAAGAGCCTCTACCTAAATCCGACGTCGAGCCAACGGCACTCAAAACGCCCATCGAACCCGAAAACTCCTCTCGCCGTCCATCAACTTTCTCCAATACTAACGGCATCGAAATCAAAGGCGCCAGCTCTCGCCACAAGAGCATTTTTGATAGCACACCTACCCTCCCAACTGGTCCTCGTTCAGATCGCGTCACTTCCTCTACACGCGACCGTGAACGAGATCGTAATCGTAGCCATGTTCGGGATAGGGATCACGATAAATCTCGAGATAACAAACCAACCCGGCATCATCGCGATGACGAGCATCGCTCTTCTCGCCACGAGTCTTCTCGTCGAAATAGAGACAAAGAGACCCATAAAGACCGGGACTCGACTTCTCTAACCTCTAAATCTGCTTCCAACAAACGTACTAAGAATATCCCCACGAATGCTCCCCCTTCGGCGAAAGATCCGCATGAATTAGAGCGCGAGGCTAGGAATCGCGAGAGGTTGCAAAAGGAGGCGCAGCGGATGGCTGGCCTTGGTGGTGTTAATGGAGGGGCGGGCGGGGCGTTTCCGAGAAAGAGGAGCAGAGATGAGTTTATTGATGAAAATGAAGGGGTTGAGAATAGAGGCAGGGGTGGGAAGAAGGGGAGGAAGGGTAGGAGAGGGAATGGTGGTGGAAATGGGCTTGAAGGTGGTATTGGTGAAGAAGGCGAGGAGGCTAGGATTTCGAGGTTGGAGGCTGAGAGGGAGAGTGCGCGGTGGGGTTGAGGAATGATGAATAGTGGTTCTACACTTTCTCTCGAAAGAGAACGAAAAGTCATCTGAGACCTGGCTTGCAACGGATAACCAGACCGTGAAAGAAGTGTGCGATAGATGATTCGCTTACAAGCCAATCTAGAGTCTGGTATGATCTGATATCTGTACATATAGGACCTCCTTCCTGGCTTACTGGCATATTGCGCCTACCAAAAATAAATAATGGAAATCGCACTTGTACACTACATCAATCACATCATTCATTCTTTCTTTGATCTTGTTATTCTCGCAAAGTCCTCCCTTCCCGTCACTAGTTCAAGCCTCCCGTCACCTGATACCAAACTACTTGAGTAATACTCCGTAGGTAAACTTATTTCTTGCGGAGATATTTTCTTTTGTTGCATATCGCACAATGTCTCCGACATCTACCGGATCAGGTAGAATGCTCCGTAGAACAGTTCTACAGTATTTTTTATCGCCTTTAGAGATGGGGGACTCGCTGGTGCTAGAGCGCTCTGGCTCGGATTATTGGCTGGTGTTGCGAAATTTTTTTGGTGGTGGCGACAGTAAGGGTGGATCGCTTGCACGAGACAAGGGCGCGGTGTTTTGGGAGTATGAATCAATGGAACAGTTGTCTAGTACTTGGGACAGTAAGGATTAGGTTAAAGGTTCTGAGAATTTAAGACCGGGTACCGTCTTAGATGAAGTACGACCTGATTTCGAGACAATGTACAGATGGAGGAGAGAGCATTCGGATCTAACGTCATCCATAAAAAAAGCGCTTGTGGACAGCTCTACCAGACAATAAATACTCACACTCGGCATTTATGCTGTAAGCGCTATACCTTGTTTGCAGAATTAAGAATAGAATTCTAAGTACTTACCGACGTAAGAACTCGTCATCCACATTACCGTGGGAATTGTAATGTGTGTATCAAGCAATCCCTTCTGAGGCTTCCGCATTCAGCTATTGCTTCGCATCCTCTTTCAGAATTTTGGTACGGCATGTATACGACGATGATGCATACCTAAATACTAACGAATCTTCAACTCTCACTGTCTCTGATGTTTCTCTGTCGGTTGTTAGTGCCCAGTTGAAAATGGAAAGTCGTCTTGACCTAAGGGATCTTTCGCCATTACCGAGATTAAGCGACATACATCATATAGGAACGAAAGGTACCTAGGTAATTATACATACCTTAGTGAACGTCACCTCCCAGTGTACGCAATTACCGATGCACTAAATAGGTGAGAATGAGGAAAATCCAATTAAGATAACCTTTGTAATATACTTTTGTGATATAAGCCTCAAAATTCCACTTCGAAATATTAATACTCAGTAGAGACTAAGTAAGTATTTAATTAAACTTTCAGATAGATTCGTCGTCCTATGCTTCGGGGATCCATAAGTCGATTCCCATCTGGTTGATTCTTGGTGTGACGGTAATTGTGTACACCGGGAGGTCAGCTCAACTGTGGGAAGTGGAGCTGACGAGGGTTACAGATCGCATTCTGCGTGTATTGGAGAACTCATTTCCGACTGTGCCGCATGCATGAAGATGTTTACTACCAGCTCATGCAAAATAGCGACATCGTGAAAGTCGGAAAGTGGGATGAGAACTTCCCCGCACAGACTACTGTAGTCCCCGGGGTGGAGTCCTGTCCACGACAACATCCGCGGCTTTTAAGGTTCATTTCCAGCCTTTCAACCAGGGTGTTTTCTATCTGATCTACGGAGTTGCACACGGATAAATTGTTGTTGAGAAGAGCATGCGGTCATTGCGGTCATTTTTATTACTACAAATTCGAGAGGTCGGACACCCCGGGGGACTTCGCATGGGTATGTGGGATGCCCGATGAAATGTTTAATAACAATTAACACGAAGATCGACTGAAAGGTCAATGATGAACGCGGGGTACTTGAGTCGGCATGTCGATGATCCCATCAAAGAAGTATATATGTATCGGCAGGGCCATGAGTGTTCAACCTTTATCGCCTCAGCTTCTCTTGAAACCAGTCCTTACTGATCCAAGATGTCGCGCACCGCGGGAATGAACTCATATTTTCTGGTTCTTGCATTTGTTACGCTTGCCATAGCTATTACGCTGCCAGCTTCTTACGATGTGACATGGACGACTCAGAGTAGAAACTCTTCCGAGTCCATGCCTCTTGGTGGAGGAGATCTTGGCTTGAATGTTTGGGCTGAAAATAGTACGTTCCGTTTGACCTGTTCCTCTATTCATGATCTGAAGCTTACTTCAGAATAGACACCATTCTGTTCTACATCGCCAAAGGCGGAACCTTCGATGAAAACAATTCCATGCTCAAACTTGGTCGCGTTCGCTTGGAGATGGAACCAAATCCATTTGTCGGTAATAACTCATTCAGCCAGACATTGAAGCTAAACGACGGCTACATCCTCTTCCGTGGTGCTCAAAACTCTACCCTGAAAATCTGGGTAGATGTTTTCAATCCTGTCATTCATGTTGAGTTGCAATCTTCGAAAGATGTTGCCTTGAATGCCACTTATGAGAACTGGAGATATGAGGATCGTATCATGGGTCTAAAAGGAACGACGAGAGCTGAACAAGGTAAACCGGTCCGCGGACGGATTTTTTATCCATTTGCTGACCTGTCATAGAGCAAAGTTCACGGGCTTCGGGAAACTGGACTACGTTTGGAGATGACACGGAGTTCTACAATGGCGGTGTCAGAAACGTCCACCACAACCAGAAAACTACTGTTTTCGATTTCACTGTCGCTCAGCAGCATCTCCAGGAATACTCTGGTACGATGTACAATCCCTTAGCTGGCAACACTGTAATTTTCTGGAGTCCTCAAAGTCAAAATGTATAGCTAATTTGACTTTCACAGTTTGGACTATGGATGCACAGTCCTGATTTAGAACCTGGTGAAATTTCAAGTGGCAACTATGTTAACACAACTTTCAAATCATGGAAGCTCCAATCATCAAAAGCCAAGTCCTCGTACAATCTCAAGATCGTAGCCGGTCAGAGCCAGGAAGATAACGCAGAGGGCTTCCACACCAAACTGGGCTCACTCGCGCAATCAACCGCAAACAGCTCTCATGCTGCAACAATGAACTGGTGGCACGAATTCTGGGATCGATCCTACATTATTGTCAACGAGGAAGCTGGCCAATCCGATGCGTCTTTCCAAGTTGGGAAAAACTACCAGATTTTTAGATACATGCAAGGTTGCAATGCTTTCTCTGACTGGCCATTGCGTTTCAACGGAGGTCTTTGGACTTTTGATCCAGTTTTTGTCAATCCTGATGCAGCTTTTACTCCTGACTATCGAAGATGGACTGGTGGAACATTTACTGCTCAGAATCAGCGACTCTTGTACTGGCCTCTGCTCAAAAGCGGCGATTTCGACCTCCTTACCACGCAGTTTGAATACTACAGGCGCATCACGGCTACCGCCCGTCTCCGCGGTAACGTGTACTGGGGTATTAATGCGACTGTCTTCACTGAGCAGATGGACAATTATGGCCTTCCAAGTCCCAAGGAGTACAATTCCTACTCATCGCCAGAGAACCCTCGCCGAGATTCATTCCCAATCGGAATAGAATTCAATACTTGGCTCGAATACTTGCAAGATACTGCCAACGAGTTCTTGGATATGATCCTACAGGCCAATTTGTTTATCGGAGCTGACGTCAGTCCCTACATAGAGTTTATAGAACACCAAATCATCTGGTTCGATCTATTTTACCAACAAGAGCATGCCAAAACCGACGTTTTCAACCGCACAGGACTCAACTACGCACACGACAACGGAGCTGGTCAACTCGTCATCTTTCCAGGAAGCGGAGCAGAGACATACAAAAACGCTTACAATCCGTCATCTACTATCAGCGGATTGAGAAAAATCATCATGGATCTTCTTCAAGTGGCACCTAATTATCAAGTCGGGAACACGACATATTATGAAGGCTTACTTCAAAGAATCCCAGAGACGCCCCTGAGATTTCAGCAGGGACATCCGTGTATCAGTCCTGCGCAGGGTTATTCTCGAATTCAAAATACGGAGATACCGCAATTGTATCCGGTTTTTCCGTGGGGTGAGTATGGGCTGGGAATGCCTAATCTGGACTATGCGATCAACACTTACCTCTACGATACCGAAACTCAAAAGTTTCACAAGAACGAAGGTATGTTGATTACTCCTCGACTGAAACATCTATTTCGCATTTTGCACGGCACTAAGACCAAATAGGCTGGACACAAGACGTAATCTGGATGGCCCGAATGGGCCTCACCTCCCTAGCCAAGAACATGACACTCGAGCGGTGGTCTGACTCCTTAATATACCGCTTTCCAGTCTTCAAAGGACCACATTTCGACTGGGTCCCAGATATCAATCATTATGGCAGCGCATCCATCGGACTCCAGGAAATGCTGTTACAGACTTTTGCGGCGAACAACACTCAACTACGTTTAATGGGTGCTTGGCCGGCCAATTGGGATGTTCGATTTAAGTTGCATGCGCCGATGAATACGACTGTTACGGGCAAGATTGTGGGAGGTGCAATGCAGAACTTGGAGGTTTTGCCGGAGTCGAGATTGAAAGACGTGGTTTATGGGACATCTTAGAAACCGTTCCAGGTCGTATCAATAAATGAGTGGATGATCACAATATAGTCCTGTTGAACGACATTCAATATATTTGATGAAATCCATCCACGTATTGGACAAGTTGGGATCGGGGTGTTGCAGCGCACTCTCATTTCGGCTAAATCTCGGATACGCCGTCCCATTTTCATGATGCGAGATGGCAAGAATGACATCGCTTCGAGTTCTGATCTTCATATGAGCATTCGTGTTTGTCACTTTGCATAGTCCCTACCTTACATTGATACTTCCATTTCTTTTCCATTGTCTTGCTACTATCTCTTTATGTCATTTTACCCACAGGAGGGTTACAAGGGGAAGACAAAGGGACATGATCTGAACGCGGCAAGATGCCTCCCAATATGCGATCAAAGGGACACAGGAGTCGGCGATCCATCTATCTTGCGAGGACTCCAGTACCACGAAAACGTTCCTACTCTCTGATCATGGTCTTCCACGTTGATCAATTGAGTTTAAAGGACATTCTTCGGGCAGATCTCTTGGATACAAGCGCTATTCCGGCATCATTTAATAATTATTGTATTATATCTGTTGCTTGATACCTTAGCTAACCATCCAGAGACAGGCTGCCCTAATTTTAGTCTCTGAAAAGACATCGAAATCACGGATTCGTATTCGTAGAACAAATCGGCCCCAGCTTGTCAAATTCAGCGTCAAATCCAATGGCGCCTCCACCAAAGATACCCGAACCAAAACTTTCGAATCCAAAATTCCCTCCGCTTAGTCGTTCAATTCCACCATTATCACCGGTATTTCCCCCAAATGGCGGACCAATTGCGGCAGGTGCCGCCGTAGCAGGACCTGTCCCACTCGTAACCTCATCTAGGCTGGGCGACAGCTGGGTATGGGATTTTAATAATCTCGCCGCCTACAACAAAGCTATCAAGAAGATCGACCGGAAATTGGTAGCCAGTACATGGATGAATTCGGAATCGCAATGGAAGAATCGAGTCGGAAAAGGCTGGGTTGGTAAGAGTTTGCTTGGGAGAGGCTCATATGGAGTTGTGGGGCATTGGTCTTACGAGGGACCGGATCGCGAGAAGAAAGGGTTGAGGGATGTGGCTGTGAAGCAGTCTCTGAGAAATCCATTTCCGCTTGGGGGATGGGGATTAGAGGGAGAAGCGATGGCGCTGATGGAATTGGGGAAGGCGAAGAGTCAGCATGTCGTGAAGATGTATAGACATCTGTACGAGGAGCTGGGACAGAGGACTAATTCGTATGATGTGGGTTTAGTGCATAGGATCTTCTTGGAGTACTGTCCTGGTGGGGATATGGGTGAATGGATCAAGGCGCATCTTCAAAAGTGAATTTTTGGGTTTTACATTCATGGCTGTTGCTTTGCTAACTGGCTACAGTAATACTTCGGTGTCGGAAGCTGAGATGTGGGCCATTTTCCACTGTCTAGCTCGCTCTTGTCTGGTCATGGATCATGGAAGTGAGAATGCAAATTTCCCTACGCCTGGATGGCCGAGCCAGGAGATGGTGCATTTTGATCTTAAGCTCGAGAATAGTAAGACCTTCTTCGAGCTACATAATCTTCGGAAAATCACTAACTGTTTAGTTCTCATTGGTACACCAACAACTGATATAGAACATAGAGATGCGTCTCCTTTCAAGGTTGGACTCAACAAGATGATGTTCTTGGATAATATGTACTGATCATCTCGTAGTTTGGAGATTTTGGGATGGCGAAGCGAGTACAGAACAGCCAGTCTCCGCAGTATATGGCAGACCACTCGACATGGGGTACTCCTGTGTATTATGCTCCAGTAAGTTGAGGCATTCTCTTCACACTGTGAGAAATCTTTTAACCAAATCACAGGAGCAAGTATTAAGAAGTAACCATTCTGCTGGGGCCAGGCCCTGGTTCGATGTGAGTTCCTTTTCCAAATCACGCCCTTTTGGCGATAGTTCAGCTCCAAAATCTGATTAATGTACTAGATGCTCGGGAGGCATACAATCACGGAGCCTAAATATGGGAGTGCCACAAATCTCTGGCAAGTAGGTCTCATCATGCACTGTCTTATGTCTCGCAGCCGATATCCAGATTGGGAAACATCCAGCATAAACCGGCTCCGATGTTACAACTCAAGATTGTCGGCTCGCCTGCGAAGTTCCGGAAATACCATAGGAGCCAGCTACGATCAAAAATGTGAATTCAATGCGAAGATGTCTGCTTATAGTATAGAACTACGCACACTCATTCACGAATGTCTGATCGTCAATCCAAAACAACGGCCTAGACCATCCACGGTTGTTCAGAAGAGTGGAGAAGCTATAGATCTATTGAGGATGAGTATGGGAGGAATTTTGAACACGACATTTAAGGCTTATGAAGAGCCTACTTTATCTGTTAGGTGGTATTCGGGACAGAATAATGGGGATCCTGCTACGAAACCGCGTGCAGCTACGCAAGCTCAGGTCACTGCAGCAGATAAATTACATGAGGTCAGAATCGCCATGGAGAAAGCGAGGATAGCGCAAGGTATTCGTCCAGTGCAAGTGTCGAACAAATCTTCGCCTAGGGAGGATTCACCAGACGCGCCTTATAAGACCGCTCCTATACCTGTCCAACCTACCCAGCCTACTCAACCTGTCCAGCCCGCTCAACCTGCTCAACTCACTCCTACGCCGGCTACCCAGCCTAATGTGCCTAATGCCTCACCTGGCTCACCATCTGCTCCTGGAACGGCGATATATGCTCCATATGTGAACCCAGCAACACCTATAATCGTCACACCCGCACCTCTAGCACCAGCTCCCCCTTTACAGCCACCTGCGCCACCCATCCAAGCACCCGCACTCCTACCAACAGCCAAACCAGCGTTGATCCCCTCTCTCTCGCCTATCCCCATTCCAATCTTGCACAAAGTAACGCAAGTAACATCCATCGTAACGACACAATCCTTTTTCGGCGCCGTCATTATCAAGAACTACACACTCAAGAACCTCAACTCCGACACCTCGATCTTAGTATGCAAGAAAAGGCTAGCGGATATGGGATGTGGGATACCGAGTGAGAAGCAGAGGTGGATGAACGGGAGGACGTTGATGACTGATTACATGCGGTTAGGCGAGTTTGCGAATCTGGTGGGTGGGAGGAATAGTGTTAGGGTTACGCAGGTGTGAGGGTAGTTGAGTGGTTGGAGGTTGGTTTTTTGTTGTATGAGGGATTGTGATTATCGTAGAATGATTTGATTGGTGTTGGTTGGTTTTGGCACTTTCATTTTCATTTTGTAAGGATGGATATAGGTACGGGAGACTCGGAGAGAGAGTTCGAGAGTTTGTTTACGTTTCCCACATTGAGGCATTTAAGCGATGGTACTTTTCTTGATTTTGCGCGGTTGTTATAAGACTGTCATAATTTCGCGCCTTTGAGAGCCACGTAGTTTTTGATCTATGTTGCTGAAAGGTTACTTTTATATGATGATTCCTGCCAGCACTTCTTGAAAAATCTCGACAAGGGACGAATTGTCCTATAACACCGGAATGGTAACAAAGGGCAAGCATTTGGTACTGGATCAAGCTTGAGAATGGAGTAACATACTCCGCCTTCCGATCGACTATTTGTCTTTCCCCATCATAGTATCTTCGCCACCCTCCTCTTCTGATCCACTTCCATCTCTTAGACTCTCGTCCTCGTCCTCGTCATCTTCCCCCTCACTATCCTCCTCCACCTCATGAGGCACATCAAACTCCCAAGTAGCCTCTGCAACCAAAAAAGACTCATCATCCTTGTACCCATCCGACCGAAACCTCTCCTCGTCTATCCAGCCTGTACTCTCATCCACACCGCCCACCAAAACCGACAACGCCAACCTCCTAGCCCTCTCATCCTTACTCGCCTTCAACCCCAGCTCAACCTTCAACAAATTATCACCAGGCTCCTTCCACCCCGTACTGTTTGTTTCAATGAAGACTTCAGCAGCAAAGAGAGCATCAGCATGTAATTCTGGTATGATCTCGAAGACGTACGAGCGGAGTTCGTCCCACGGCAAGCCGCTGCACATGAGGTTTACGCGGCGCGTAACGGATAATCTATCTGTCCTGAAGATGGAAAGAAGGAGGTGCACTACTGGACGTAGGTATTTCTTATCCGGGGAAGGAGAAACAATTTCCATATAAGTGTCATGAACGCGTTTCAGTGTCGGCCGATCTGGTAGGATTTTGCGGTAGACATCACCGATTTTGGCGACATTGGTACGGGCGTAGGTCTCCAAGATAGCTTTTGCTGCTTTGGTGCATTCGTCGTCTAGATCGGAGTGGACGAGCTCGAGTAAGCGAGGTGCGAGGATATCTCCTTGGTCTTGGAGAGGTTTTCCATCAAGGCGTTTGAGTGCTGCTATGCGAACTTCCGCTGATTCGTGGTTGAGTAGTCGTAGCATAACTTGAACCAACTGATGGTTTCGCTGACTGCTAATTCCATCCTCGGGAATCGAGCATACTGATTTTGCGATCTTCGGGTCTGTATTTTCTGCAGCGCGGGTGAGAATCGTCCACGCCTCATCGCGATCTAGGTATGTCTACAGAGATCTATACAGAGCGACTTGGGCATGTGGATGCAAATTCGATTGTGCTTTTTGCGTGAGGTGCTGAAGAGCTTTTTCAATGCCCAGCTCCCCGATCAGACGAATAGCTTCCTTCGCCACTGTGACTTTTGTATCTGGTATTGTAGACAACAACTGGTAAGTCTTGCTTGGCATAGCCTTGAGTATTTTGTGAAGAGAGTAAACTGCAATTCGAGCTCTCTCGTCAGAAAGTGCTTCGATTAGGGAAGGTAAGCCTTGATCACCGTCAAGATCACCTGATGCTCGCAAAGCCGCTTCCTGAATAGCCGACTTGTCACTGTTGGCAAGATCAAACAGAGGCTTCTGATCCACATAATTTAGAAGGCTCAACTGCTGCACACAGTTGACCTTATCTTCGATTGTTGTATCTTCATGGCAAATTTCCTTGATCAAGATCTCCTGAAATATCTCCTGCTGACTAGCAGTCCATCTCAAGAACCCACCCTGCAGGGACTTGAGAGCATTGCTCCGGTCTTCGAATCCTTCCAGGTCTTTATTTAAGTAGCCATCTGGGAGATTTTGGCGCCTACGATGGACATGAGAAACGACCAAAGGTTCGCATGCGAATGCGTCATCTTCGTAGACCCTCAGTAGAAGCCAATCCAGAGATTTTGGTCTGTATTTCCCGATCATCTTGTACAGCTCCGATAATGCCCACTTGCCGATATCTCTTACCTGGACCATTTTCTCGCATTTATCTAAATACTCTACCCAGTGCTTGGTATTATTCTCAAAAAGATACTCTAGTCTCACGAGGGAGTCTGACCCTTCTTTCGCAACATCTTTTGAAGAAGAGGCGATAATTCTTCCTGGATGCTAGTCACACAGTCCTTGACAGGTGTCTGTCCTGAAAGATAAATGCCGATAGCGTAGTGAACATGGTCGCGAATGATTCTACCTATCTAGGTAGTAGCCCATTCATGGTGTACAGAACGTATCCTAAAAAAAATGAGATAGAGCATCGAACCACATGTACCGGTAGACATATCTCGAAAGTTGAGACGATTTGTAATAATCTCACCTAAAATGACAAAATATGTCTCATTCCACTTTCCTTTGGAGATGACACGAAGACCATCGATGATCTCTGCTTGAACAGAATTCTGTTCATTCATCCGCGAAAGGACGAGTTTCAAAGCATCCTCGATCCGGGCATCGTCAAATCTCGCTGCTTCGACCTGCCCTTTGATCACTGTCGATCTTATTTTGACGTCTCCCAACCGAATGAAAGGTACTTTTAACGCCATGGCTTTGTCCCATGGAGTAAAAGCGATATACGGAATACGATCCGAAGGATTACCTTCGAACTTATTTAGTTTGGGGTTACGCCGCGCTTCTGCGACACGTTCTTTGGAAGGCAATGCTGCGATGATGTCGGCATCCATTGATCCATTTTCGTTCTCGCCATCCCAGGCGGTGGTGCTGCCATACCAAGAAATGCTGCTCAGGTCTGAAGAGTGGGAACTCGTATTCCACAATATGAGGATATCGTTGGAATAGAGGTTCGAAGGAAGTCATTGGCAATTTCCGCAGAGTCTGCCACTCAAATTCTGCGATCGCGTCCTTCGTAAGATTTTCTTCGCAGCTCAGAACAATCTGCAGCTTCAATGGGGCTTTTTTCAAGTAAATGTTTTATAGGGAGCTGAGAAATGGACACTTTCTGTACCGTGCGGTTCGAAAAAGCTCGACAGCGTAATTGACGCTGTAGTCGTGGGTGAGTAATTGACCGGGAACACAATTAATCTTCACAGTCAGAGTCCTGCCGTCTTCGAGTGATCGCTCCATCCATTCTTCTAAAACTCTGTGTGCGATTATCGGGTGGTACTTAGCCAGGTCCAACCATTGCTGAGTAGAAAACTGATCGAGAAACCTCGGCAAATGCTTCTCTACCAGAGAATCTAAGCCCAGAAGAAATAGTCGCTGGAAGTGCTTGATGTCTTGATTCTCATTGTCCAACACGTCGAGGTATTCCTCAATGACAACAAGCCTCTTCCGACGCCCTCGCGCATGGCGTAAGCGGTGAAGCGTAGCAACCTGAAGGTACGAGGGCACAGATCTCAACGTCCATAAAACTTCTTCATCACTACCGAACAGCGCAATGAGATCGATCGCACGTTTTTTGAGGTATCCCGATGATGTGTTTGAAATGATCTGCTTGGCAAAGCTGAGATCCCGACTACCATGGCAAGATTCAAGGCTCCAGATCTGCTCGTACGGTGATCCCTTAACGAAATGATCTATCAACGTCTTTGCTTTTGGACTTGTTCGAGATGTGACCCAAGTTGACCATGCGAGTCACACGCTCCGAGTGCGTGAGTTTTTCGAACTCAGCCATGAGAGTTTCGACCTCAGCTTTGATATCCAACGATCGAAGCTTCGAGCCACATTGATTTTATGATTCGAAAAAGGGTAGAAAGTTCCGGGAGGAATAGTTGAGGAATACAAATCGAATGATATGTTAGTCTTGCTTGAGATGAATCATAACGATGTTCCATGTGTGTAGTGCAGACTTAGCCACATCGCGTCAGCGCGACTCATAGTCGCTCACGCCGTCCATAAGGGTGAGGCTAAGCGACGCAAGCTCGCTTCTACATGCCAGCTCTCATGCCAGCTCTATTGACTTTTGTATTTATTTCATATTGAAGATAACCGAATCGAAGACTGTAGCAGGTTGAAAACCAAGGGATTCTTTTAGGAGTCTTTACTACACAAATCGTCGATTACACCACGATAACAATTATATACAAAGGTAACATATCTACCAATTTGGCAAAACAATTGCCCATCAGCACAACTTTGAGCTATCCAATCCACTGTGATCATGGCGCCGAAAAATGGTGTGTGCGTAGCTCACTCATTGTGTAATTTTTTATTTTTTTTTTGTATTCGTGTTTCGCTTTTCCTCAAGTAATGAAGCAAACCCATAGAGGTATCTCCCTAAAGACCGACCGCCCAGCCAGACACCGAAACCCAATCCCGATGATATGCAGGCAAAAAAACGCCATTCTTTATCTACCAAGTAGTATGCGAGCCAGACCAAACCAGATTCGCCGACTAAGAAGCGCAGTCTATCATATCCCAGAATCCAGCAAATCGCCGTAAAATGATGTATATAGAGATCAAAGGGATCTAGATGCGAACGTCATTGAAAGATGACGCCCCATCACCGTTGGCCAAAGTGACGCTCCGCGCCATATCCTTTGTGACCTTCTCCAAGCAGCCCGCAGCAGCAGCAACAAAGCCTAGGTAAGGCTTGCTCGGATCCAAGACCCTGCTCAAATATTCTGGGTGGAATTGAACACCCACATACCAGGGGTGGTCCTTCAGCTCCACGATTTCCATGCGCTCACCCTTATCATCCTTACCAACGAAATTGAGACCCGATGCAGTCAATTGATCGATATATGCGGGATTGACCTCATATCTGTGGCGGTGACGCTCGTGAATCTCGACCTTCTCGCCGTAGAGGAGGCGTAGACGAGACCATTCGCTTCCAGGCTGGAATATAGTGGGACGGAGACCAAGACGCATCGTTCCTCCGAGGGAAGTCTTGTCAATCTCAGGCATGAAGATGATAATTTTGTCCGCACAAGTTTCGTTGTGCTCCTCTGATCCAGCAGCAGTGATGTTGCAGACATTGCGGGCATATTCAATGACGGCAATTTGCATTCCGAGGCAAATACCAAGGTACGGGGTCTTATTCGTGCGTGCCCATTTCGCAGCTGCAATCATACCCTCAATACCGCGTTTGCCAAAGCCTCCTGGAACCAGAATGCCATCTGCTGTACACACTTCGTGCCAAGCCTTGTGAAAGGTAGCGGGATCTTCCTTACGGACTTGTTCTTCAAGGTTGCTAGAGTCGACCCAGACGAGTTTAAGCTTCTTCCCGCAACGCATAGCGCTATGCTCGAGTGATTTGATCACAGAGAGGTAGCTATCGTGGAGGCTGGTGTATTTGCCTACGAGGACAATCGTAACATCATCGAACAGGCGCTCTTGTTGCGTAGTCAATTTGTTCCATTCGGTCCATGTACGTTGTCCTCTGTCTACTAGGCTTTGTGCCTTGGGTATGTCGTCCAGCTTGAGGATTTCCCGGACAGTGCTAATCAAGCCTTGCTTCTCGAGGAGGAGTGGGACGTGGTAGGTCGAGGAGACGTTATGGACAGCGACAACTTGATCAGGCTCGACTTGACAGAACATGGCGATCTTATCAATCGTCCCCTTCTCCAAGGGAACATCACATCTGCAAGCAATCTACTCAAGTCAGCACTTCCCCAGATTGTGAATGTACCCAACTTACCAGATCCGGGACCAAACCAGCCCGTCCAACGTCGCGGATAGCTTGTTGGGTAGGTTTCGTCTTCTGCTCTCCCTGAATGACAGGAATAAGCGAAACATGAATTTGCATGAAATTGCCCTTCCCAGCTCTGCGCTTCAATTGTCGCATACCCTCGATGAATGGCGCACTTTCGATGTCTCCCACTGTACCTCCAAGCTCGATTATACACACGTCTGGTGATTCATTTGTGTCGTCCACCGGGATCTTTGCTACACGTTCGATCCAGTCTTGAAGCGCGTCGGTCAAATGAGGGACAACTTGGACCGTCTTTCCGAGGTAATCTCCCTTGCGCTCGCGGTTGATGACATGTTGGTAGATCTTTCCCGTGGTTATATTGTTCTCGCGAGTAAGGGTTATATTTAGGTAGCGCTCGTAGTTTCCAAGGTCGAGGTCGACCTCTCCGCCATCATCGAGGACAAAGACTTCGCCGTGTCTAAGGTGGTCAGCCGTGGACTTGTGTGGGCCTCAAGCCATACGTAGATTTCCGAAATCCAACAAGAAACACTCACTCCGTAGGGTTCATAGTCCCGGCATCGATATTCATGTACGGGTCGATCTTGATCGATGTGACGTAGTTTCGTCAGCCTATTGTCGTTATGCCACTTCGTCCCCCAGAAAACTTATCTTTAGCCCAATCGTCTTCAGCAAAAGACCCGTCGAAGAAGCTGCGCAACAGTTAGCCAACGCGTGCTCAGGTTCCTAGCTTCGGCGCCCAATCTGCAGCTCGTGTTCGAGTCACATTTGGTGGAGGGCAGTACATACCAATGACTCCTTTTCCTATCCCCGAAATAACACCACCTGACACAAGAACATACTTCATGATAGCGATAGGAAACCGTAAGGAGAGGCGTAAGCGACAGTACAACTTGAAATGTAAAAGGTGCCCTCGCTGGTTACTACCAGAGGGAGGGGAAGAAAGCAGTAGGACTGCGGGCGAGCAAAAGATTTTGTGCCAGGTAGTGGGGCAACAGTACCGCTAGTCTGACCGCCAAGTCTAGTCTCGATGAGGTTTACGCGACGACGTGTTTTGATTTTGGTTTTGATTTTGATGAAGTCTTACCAATAGGTGAAAGGACTGAATTGACACAAGAAATGAGGAGTAATTGTTTTAGTGTATAACATATTATCATAGTATAATCAGGACAACTTCCCCTCTATCCGTTACGGTCATACAGTCATTCACTTGTCTCCATACCAACGACAGCAAATTCAATGTCTGGGTATCATTTCGTAAATATATCATCCATCTCGCGGTAGCAGACCAAAAAAGGAATCGCATCAAGCAATTTGGTATCTCCAACGAGTCCTTTCTTCTATCGCTCAGTCACGTATCTCTCATATCTCTCATAACAGCTCATAATATCCACATAGATCCTCTTCTTCAAACACAAGCACTGGCTGGCGACGCGCTTCTCCTCGATATTGCAGCTTTAAAAATACCCCCCCCATTGATATTTCATGTACGTCGTCCGTGAGCTTCAGTCTTCAGAAATCGTCGCGTCTCATTCTGATGATCGTGTTACCGCTTCGATCTTTTCCCTCGCTTCATTGAAAAGTTCCCTTCATCGACTTCGTCCTCTTCATCGTCCTCATCCTCTCTGTTGCCCTTGCTATTTCCCTTCTTCACCGAGATCAAACAACCTTGATGCTTCAGCGCCTTGGTCAATTCCGTGCTCGCTCTCATGCCACCAAAGTCCTTAGCATTGAAGACTTGAAAGTCGCTACTGATGATGGTACTCCTGACTGGTTCGCAGGCACCGGGTCCCATTTTCATTGGATTGAGGCTTACAAGCGAGAATCTCAAGCTGTATTTCCCAGGAGTCCTGACGCTAAGGTCGGGGAAAGTGAAGAAACATCCTTCGACCTGATGCTCGTCCTTGCCGACAAACGGAGACGCAACGAGGGTGCCCATGAGTCTTCGCTGCTGCCGTTTGTCGGTCGTGCCTGGCATAGCCGATGCATCACAGTTGTTTTCGGAGTCCCAGAGTATACAGTGAATCACCAAATATGACGATGATATCAACTTGCTGATTTCAGAGGCAGTCAAGTGAGGTGCAGAAATATGCATCTGAAGAATTGGAGGGGGGTCAATCACACGGCGGTCACGCTCACCAAAGCCACAGGCACGTGCGGCGACTGGTTGTTGTCGCATTCGAAGGCTGTATATGGGTGCTGGACCAACGACTGGTCTGTGAAAATTAGTCTTGACGCGATAGAAATTTTCAGAGCTTACTTGCCTTGGCTGTTCGCTCAGAATATTCGAAATCGGCATCTTGGACGATTGCATCTGGGATGCTCCTCGAGATGACGACTCGGAGAATGTAGACTCACGACGAGAGGACATACCATCTGATTCAAAGGAGCCTTGGCTGGGAGATTGACTCGTGTTAACAGGATAGTAATGCTGTGGGAAGTGCGATGCAGATTCTCGATTGCCTCCTTTATGAGGATCAGCCCTTCTCTGTGTAATTGCTTTGGCTTGCCTACGTTGCAAAGGGACTTCACCGCTCGAAAAATTGGCAGGCGAGTATTGTCTATCCCCATATGTTGTTATTGGCTGTGGAGTCTGTGAAGACTGCGAGTTTGCTGGCGGTGAAGGTGGGCGATAGATGTGCTGTACAGGGACGTTGAGGTCGCGTTGACTTTGATACAAAGGATGGAATTGATTCACCATATTGGCCGGTGGATTGAAATGCCCGTTTATACGTTGGCTATATTGAGGCTGCTGCTGCATCGGTTCAGGATTGAGGAGAGAAGACATTGAAGGTAAGGTTGGTGGAGGTGCCCTCGAAGGATTACTGTCTGCTCGATACGGATGGCGAGATGGCGGCCCTCCGAAGCCTCCTCCTTGAGGATGTGTCAGAGACATTTTTTCGAGTGTGTGATTAGGAATTCAACGTTCGGAATGTCATGAACTATGCAAGCCGATTGGGGACCGGGAGGCTGAGCGTATTCATATAACGATTCCGAGTGAAACTACACTTCAACTGTAGGTATACGTCTGGACGAGGTCCAGTATACGCAACCAATTCAGATATACCTCAGATGCAAGTTGTCCTACGAGAAGTCGGGTGCATGATATGATCTGATCTATCCTGCTGTGGACTGGTTTTCTTCTACAGGCAAACGATGCGTGCGAATCCTTCTGGGGCCGAGGTCTGCCAAAGGGGCGGGGAGATGACAGACAATTTGACTCTAGCAAGCGAATGCTTTTTAACAATGCGATTGTCTTACGTCGGTGGTGATCAGGTAATGTTTGTTTGAAGCACAAGCGATGAGGCTGTCGTCCGAAATTCGGTTCCACTCAGGAAGGCTCAGAAGATCCACAACTGAGCTTATGCCCGACAGTCTGAAACTTATGCGATCAGAGGAACTTCTAAGAATCAAGCAAGGTCGACCGGAAGAAGAGCTAGATAGGTCCAAGTTGTTGAAGGACCACCGCGCCGGGTTATATAGCAAGGGACGCAGAGGTCCGGAGTTGGCGTGCAGGTGAAATGGGCCATACAGACAGAGCTGCTAATTTACAGCATCCAGTGTGACCGAGTCTTTAGGAGGCGGCATTGGCTACCAGGTATGTGGAATCGAGATGTAATTGGGCTATACTGCCCCGAGGGTCACACTGGATTTGCTGGCAGTGGACGAGAGATGCTGTGCATGTGTTTACCGTGATGTGTTGCGGTGGTAGATAGACGAAGTTGGTAGTAAGTGGGCAATCGACGATCTGGTCGAGCTCCTCGAGAAAGAGGAGACGAGACGAAGGGTCCGAGGAGTCGGAGAACTAATTTCCTTATTTCAACTTGCTCGGGAGAGGGGCGAGGAACAGACACCATCGGGAGTTGGTAGGTAGATCCACAGCAATAGGACGACGATCTTTTTAGTTACCTATGGAGTAGATGGGCTTAGGGTTCCGCGGACCACGAGCCTGATTAAATCGATAAGTACAGATAATTGATAGGAAGATACTGACTCGAGAGATGTCGTTATCAACGAGGGAAAGGAGGATATATCAGAGGAAGTTACACTGAGAACGAATGAAGTGGAGGTGGAGGTGAAAGTGAATTACAGTAGATAAAGACAAGGACAAGGACAGGGACAAGGACAAGCGCTGGACGCGGGATGCGCAAGGATCCGCGAAGTCCAGGTCCAGGCCCAGGGTTGAAGAAAATATGCTCTGGCTCGGGTCGGCCAGCGTGAGACACTGCTGGGTATTTCCGTACCTATAAGCTGGGTAGGTTGGGTAGGTTAATTCAATCAAGTCACTACCTTGAGGTATCTATCTACCTTACCTGGGTAGCTGTGTAGCACTTACTCGTAAGACTGACTGGTTCTGATCGTCAATACTGAAGCGCTCGAGGACGGCAACGAGGAAGCATATGGCTGCTACGAGTATGGCCAGTCTATTGTGGCCGGACCAAGTGTAGGTACTTTCGAGCTGTGAACACGAGTGTGTTCAAGGTAGGAAGGAAGATGTGCTTCTGAATCTCTGATCTCGCTCTCTTATTCCTGTTATTACCCTACGGAGATACTCCGTTCTTCCCATTGTCTGGCTTTCTTTCCCCTGTTTCTTTGATCGTGAAACTTTCCTGCTGACAGCAACTACGTCTAATCAACTGATTGATAGATTAATTGCATCATTGATGACAAGGACCCCTACAACTGTCCATCCAGCACGCCATTCAGATCTTCTCTCCTCCTTCCGCGGTGGCCACTTCTTGCAGATAGTTCTATACGAAGTAGTAGCAAGGCCAGTATTATCGTACATGCACGTCCCATCCTACTTGTACAAGTATGCAAACAAGTGGCGATCGAGCCATTCAGATAACTCGGCCTTACAGGCATGATCCTTACTGCTGGCTACTACAACTTCCCAGCAACCGGGGAGAGCTGCTCTTGCCCGTCCGTCCGTCACTGCTAGAGTAAATTAGTACTACGGAAAACCCAACCAGGCCGGCCCAGTCATTGCTCTCGGTGCAGCCCGCTGACAGTCCCACTACTACAGTACAAAGTAAAGTAAAATAGAGCAGGTCAGGGCTTCTGTGTCGGTTATATCCGCAATCGCTTTTCTTGTTTTTTTGGCCCTGTATCAGAGGTCTGCATCAAAAGGTCGGACTCATACCACAAGTGGGACATGTTTGGACCATCTTCTTTATCTTCGATTTTTGGGTCGGCATGCGCGGCCAAGACTAGATAATCTGTCTTGGGCTGCCGGAGCGCATCTAAGCAGTGTACCTTTACCAAGGACCACCGACCGGCTCTTGTATACTACGGGTATACTCCGTTCGACTTCCAATATTATGGCCATGCCAATGTCAATGGCTGTTGGGGATGAGAAAAATAGTATCATCACACGCGTCTATTCAGTCAAAGTTTGCAAGAGGCTGAAGCCAATAGAAACACTCCATACAGACGACATTCGCATCCCGATCTTGAAATCTTCTTTCCTTCGCCTGTGGCGGCTATCTACTCTGTATATAAACTTGCTTTATGTGGTTGCAGCCAAATTTGAGGTTTATCGGTACACCTAAACCAACCCTACCCACTCCACGTTATATCCGACTTACCGGACTTTGCATCGTAGTAAAATCCCATGCTCCCTTCCAAACCTCACAATGTAATGCCACAATGCTTCTGAATGGCTATAACACACGACGAGGATCGTTCATCGTAACACCACCAAGAATCCTTAGCCGCATTGCACAGCCAGTTCGTCCCTGTCGCCTTCGATCATCGTATCTGAATTGCGACCATTGGTGGGTGAGCTTTACAAAAGAAAAACGCCATCAATACCGGCCCGAGCTGCTTTGGGGACGATGCTCCATCGCCCGCTACTTTGGGACGAAAGCCGACGCGGGAGGAGCCTGTAGACGTTTTATTATTCCATCATCCATGTTTATATAGGTTTCCTTTTCCTCAAATGCCGCGATGGGAACCGACGAATTGGGAGTCTGACTTGCAATATGCAGATGATCGTCTCATCCTGCCTTGGATGTCCCCGAGATGAAGACAAGTCTCCATGGTCACCACATTTAACTTCCGAGGATCTAGCAGAAAGTCATTTTGGCTGAAGACATTGCAGCAATATATAGGAGATTTACCAGAATAACCTAGCCAAATATACTTCTTTGTATGTACCACCGAAGTCACAACCCTACTTCCGCAACAAGTTGACACCTATATCAAGCAGCTCTTCAATAAAGCACACCGCAGGGTCGATGATCGGCTCTAGGGCCCTGTTCTGTCCAACTGCTGCTTGCATATCGTCTTTTGAACACTCCACGCACCGCGTTATGCCGATACAGGGCCGTTGTTTGAAATCTTTGGAAAGATGATACCAGGCTACAACCTTGGGACTCCTGGATAGCCTGTATCCAGGCTTCTTGCTCCATATTTTGCGGAGCTTTGTGCCTGACGCATGGTGCTGACCGGTGCATTTCAAATATTCTGGCAGCTTTGACAGATGACAAGTCATAAAACTTGCCTTCAAGCGCACGAGTTGGCGCCCCGACTTGACTTCTGAATGAGGAAGAAGTGTGCCCAACATCGCTTGATCGATATGCACCTCAGCTCGTCCTTTTGTTGGCTTACCTGGCTTACTTGAGTATTAGCGACCATGCTATGCAGCAATAGACCAACGAATTTCCGAGCTGAGATACCATGCCACGAGGCAAGCAAGCAAAATACCCGGCCTGCTGGAGAGCATCCCGCGTCACACTCTGCAGAAAACAGCCGACCGAGTTCCTGGACTTCAAAACATTCAGGGGTAGGTCGCTAGAATATTTCGGGAGTAAGCCTCGCCAATCAGCCCCTGTTATTGCGATTACAAGTGCTTCTCGAGTTCCTTGATTGGGAGGCACTGCGTTACAGCCCAGCATATGTCCATGTGGCCCGATATCCTCTTTGGAAGGAGCAAGTGCAATTCTGATTCGCGGCGAAGAGTGGCCAAATGGCATGCCCAGGGCTTGGAGACAGAGCAGGTTCGGGTGTCGATCCGATATGAAGCTGGCGCAGATTATAGGTAACCGTCGATTAGGCACATCACAGTACCTCGTATGCTTACTCGCTTGTGGCGACAGCTGCCGGATCATCAGTATCCCTGCTATCGACCAATACCTACTGATACCTATTGCGCGGCCGACGCTGGCTGATGCTCCATATGCCAAAGAACAAGGCTTCAAGTTGTGAGTGATGTATGTATGCAAGCGACAGCGACATACACGTTGTGAGGCATCGATTGATTTCCATGGGGGCTGATGTAGTGGAAATTGAAACTGTTATCTGAAAAGCAGCCGCCAGTTTTTCAAGGTCGATTGTCCAAATCCAAGGCCCAAGCCAACGGCATCCGGCTTCAAACGCATTGACTGAGCTTCAGCTCTACTGCCGACCAATCCCATTACTAAAATAAGGCTAATTGATAGGCTAACCAGGATAGTCTTGCAGACGACCAGCCCCGCTTTCCTTCCATTCTGATACATTTCTGTTCTGGATCAGGAAACTAATGATAGGCCTCCTCAACTAAGGAAACATCAATTCTTTCAATTGAATCCTCCGGGTGTGACGAGACATGATTTGCAACGCGTGGAAGGTTACACTCGTCCAGACCGAGATATGCAAACATCAAACATGTATTGCGAGTACATGCAGTTGTAGCGGCATCGACAAACACAGATGGGTATTCTATATTGCCTAAGCTCCCTAGCAGGATAGACACATAGCATTAAAAGCGAGAAGCCAGCAGGCGTTGACAATCAGAGAAGTGAAGGCCATGTATTGAGATCCGCCATGGAGCAAAGTAACCTCCGAGAATTCTTCGAGGATCATCCTTGATGCTGTAAAGCTACGAACAAGCCTTATTCCGACCTCCAAGTCCACGTTTGCTTTCGACATGGCAAGTCTCACGATGGAGGATTTCTTCCGGGTCGAACAAATGCGACTTTCAGGTGGACAATCAGCCACAGTTTCACAGCAGGATGCTTAACCTCTGACCCGGCAGGTGGTGCTTGTGCCTCCACACTCGAGTTAATCTCTCGAACTTGAACCTGTTTTCCACCGCTACTGAGAAAATATTACCAAGGCGAGAGGCATCGGGATGATTTCCCCCACGGCGGGAATGATCGGGCCGTCTATCGGGTTGGGGACGGATAGAATACAGTCGGTAAGAGTCCGAATTTATGTGTCTCTCCGGCGGCTTGGACATTACTTACCGATTGCTTTCGAAACCTCTGCGCTCATTTTCGAAAATGCACTTTGTATGCATGAAGCTCGATTGATGCACGAGTGTCGGTGGATGTTTCTATGCGACACAACGTGCTGATCAACGACACATTCAGTGCGACGGTGATGACAAACCTACCTCAATTCTCACTTGACCCCTTTCATCTCCGAATACGTTTACGAAGGAGCACTTCAACAACATGTGTGACTCGAGTCCGGCCTCTTGAGACGCTAAGTTCAAGCCACTGTATATCTAAAGAAAGGGGCTGTCGGCGAAACAACAGTCACACCAATATCAGTGTTCGAAGTGGTCTGACTCTGTAGAGGCGTTTCGGGACAACTCACCACCTTCAAATAACAAGAAGCAAGCAAACGACATCAGGCATACAGACGATGTCCGATTATCGCTCTCTCTACATCTCTTGGTCACACTGCACAGGGGTCATTTCTTATCGAACGAAATCCAGCGACAAATAGCAACGATCCTGCACATATAGAGTGAGCTTTGGATGTACGGATACCTGCTTGCCAGCCTTATTTCTACTGTGCAGCTACCGGTTTTCTACTGATGCTGTTGTGTTTTGCGAGTGGGTGGCGGCATAAAAATGCACAGCAGATGTGGAGACGGAATAGATGGGAATACTGGTAGTTTACAAATCGTGAGTACGACAGCGTTTTTCTGCGCCTTTCTATACAACATTTCCTCACGAGGACATTAGATGTGAGAAGTATTTGCTGCTGGGTACCAATCTGGGCCAACAATTTCTACATGCACTGCAAAAGGACCGAGTATATGGTTGATGGTAGTATCCATCCATGGACTTGGGATTGGAGCTTAGGTAATCCAACGTACACAGTTCCTGGTACACAATGATTACTCTTCTATTGCAACCTTGAATATATCGTTCGTCTGAAAAGACACAATCTCGTCAGGTCCGTCTCGTCATCTGACCATACCACTGGGTTGCTGATTTGTGTCACAGTCCGTCACACAGCTCGTTGGGCTTCAACGACACTCGGATCTTGGGCCGCGATATATATGATCTGGCGGATAGCCTTATGAACCTATCGTAAACCGTCCTATTACACCCAGCTCGAGCAAATTGTCCCTTTTTCTGCAAGCAAGCAGCGAGGGAAGTCTCTCAGTCACGTGAAAACCAAGGCATTTCTTCCGGCTTGAAGTTGTCCTGAATCATCACGTACAGGTCTATACTATATCCCGAGTTATCCATGCTTAATTACATCTACCTGGCTACAGTCTGTTGTAGAGTTCCCAGCCCGAATTTCATGTCGAGTTAGCTCTTATGCATATCTGATTTTCTCAAAAGAAAACATCGATGTTCTTCTCCGAAAGCAGCTGATCATCCCAAAAAAGAAGTAAGGCTTTTACCTGAGAAGAGTCCTCTGGAGTCCTCTTGTATATAAGTCGCATATAATTTCAAATCTCAGATATCGGTGACAATCTTGTGCTTGCAACCCCACACCATTGCGCTTTTCATCAGCTGCAGCAAGTGGATCCTGCACTCACCACCTAACATATCCAAAAGTTACATCTGAAATCTACCAGCTATCTTTCCGCACATCCAAAACCGACCCGTTGCTCTTCGTAAAGGCTTCGGAAGCGCAATATTTGAAATCGAGATTTTAATAACTGTAAACACGGAGATGCATCAGAGATTACATGTATTTATCTTGTAGAAATAGGGCATTGATTGACCTTATACTGTCAGCCCCTCGGTCGGGTTTGGATCTCCGATTCTCTGAGGCGCTCGTGATAATTTGCAGTCAGGTAGGCAGCAGGCTCGGCTCCTCGGTTGATCAGTCCGTGTTACAAATAATAGCGAAAACTTATGAACTTTTCATAGCTCGATAGTACCTACAGTATCGTACTTAGCTGTAGTTATCCAACGCATGGGAATCATTGCAAAAGCAGACTCCTTAGGCTCCTGTATGGTTCGAAGTGCTAGGGTTGAAGAATCTGTGTAGAAGGAGATATATCACGAGCGGAATTTTTATTTCGTAAGTGCCGCATGTATTTGTGGGAGATAGAGGTAGGATACGATGGAGAGTATTACAATGAGTTTCACTCTTCAGAGTTGAGCCGGCCTCCTTGATCGTGCTCTTGGTTGGTATTTGGACTTCGTCAAATTTAGCGTCTCAAGGTGAAGTATTGATGATCAAAGATTTGTACACTGTTGGTATCCACGAGTTAGCGAGCAAGCATGATCTTGAGATGGCAAAATCGGATCTCCCAGACATTAAGATCTTTCAGGTCAACCGCTTCGGGAAGCCTCTACTTTTCAGGATCATCTAACACCCTGACCCGCGATAACGCATAGCGAGCAATACGAGCCCACGAAAGATTGATTACCCATAATTTGCATAAAATAAGTGTCCATCAAACACATCTAGAGCTTAAAATCATGGGCCTGCAGGTTGGTGTGACATAGCTTGATGACTTTCATCCGTCTTGGGATAGTTAAGCGAGTAAAATGTATGGTTAACTATGTGGTGCAGGATCGATGAGGATATAACGAGCTACTAAGATGCGTATTGCCAATCTTATCGCAAGAATAATTTCCAATATTGAGGACTGGCAACTCCATATATAGCAAGTCTCCTATAAATAGTCTTCGCATCAACCGTCTACTCCTAGCTCACCGACGTTCCCCCCTCAACTCACCAAAGCAAGAGCCAGCATAGATCGTGCAACTAGATCTCAAGATATCTCATTCATACTATCTCTTCCCTAAGAATGCTCTGAGACAACCAACCCCATTCGAAGTCTCCATTATTGAGTCTGAACTGGTAGACTTACGAATTCTTCTCCGATTTTCAAGGATCCCTGCGCCAACTTAAGAAACCTCACCAGAGGATGGCAAGTTCGGCATCACGCACAAGTGGCTTACAGATGCCAAAAGCCACTGGCTGGAGAAATTTGCCGGGTATGTGTCCCAACTTATCCTTCATAAATTATGCAATATTGTATACTGAACTGGTGAACAGACGAGCCTGCGATAACCACATGAACACCTTTCCGGATTTCAAGCTCCCAGTCTCAGATTACCTATCAATATTCGACATCCACTTTGTCGCACTATTTTCTGCACGCATCGACGCGATACCCATTCTCTTACTTACTGGATGGCCAGCAACTTTCCGCGAGTTTCTCCCACTGCTATGATTGATCAAATCACGACATACACCGGAAACATTGTCCTCTCACTTTATCGTCCACTCTCTGCCAGTATATGCATTTTAGTCACCTCCGCCTCTCGATCAAGATTTTTGTATCGAGGACATCGCGCGGCTTATGAATTCCTTGATGCAAGCCCTGGGCTTCGGGGAAGGGTGTTTAGTGCAAGGTGGTGATATTGGAAGCAAAGTCGCGCGTGTAATTACCGTCGAGCAAGATTCTTACATCTCTGCACATCGTAAGTTGTTCTTCCTTGATCCACAGAATTACATCTCGGACAGCCAAATACTGAGATTTCAAAGTCAATTTTGGCATCATACCCGAGCCGGCAAACATCAACATAACCTCATACACGGCTCTCGACTCTCGAGAAGAGGGGGCTTCTTCGAGCTCAAGAGTTTGGCCGTGTGGGAAGCGCCTACGCCCTTGAGCACGCAACTCTCCCAGCCACGATCTCCTCCACCGTCTCGGTATCTCCACTCGCCCTACTGCCCTGGATAGCTGGGAAGATCCTGACATGGAGCGACGACAACACTACTCCATCGCTTAATGATATTCTCGAGTCAATAACGCTTTATTATCCCACCGATGCATTCCAGACGGCAATCTGACCGTAAAGACAGCTTTTCACCCCGGGAAACATCGGTACGCATGAGAATCCAAGATCGAGGATCAATAAACCGTTCGGCTTTAGTTGGTTTCCGAAGGAGATTGCGCCGGTTCCACGGGCTTAGGTGGAGGCTGCGGGCGACTTGTCTTGGGGGAGAGAACATAGCGAAGGATGTCATTTCGCTGCTTTGGACAAGCTAGAGGTTTTGTCGGAGGATCTGCTAGATTTTGTGAACATGGTTTGGACTAAGAGAAGGCTGCTGATGATTCCGGCATGATGTCTTTCGGGGTAAAGGAGCTTGAATAATGGCACATAGGATGAAAAGGAAAATAAAATAACAATATACGCAGGAAGTTTCAGGGCCAATCAAGTCGTTACTTTTTTCTTTCCGGGGAGTAGCGTGTTGGAGAGTCCTGGAGAAATTTCTCGGATCTTTAGCTGACACTTCTACTAATTTAGGCAACATTATGATGTCTGTAGTATTCTGTACCGTCTAAGAAAAGCGAGTTTTTTAAGTAGTAGAAACAAAATAGAATGGGTTATAAAAAAATATCATTCTTGCGTTAATACATTTGTTAGCTTGTGGCACGACTAGCCAATGCGACATGGGCAGAATGCTAGTTTGGCCCAACAATGCTATAACAACTGGCATAATCAAAAATCCTCTTGCATATCTGGAAGTTACTAGTTACAAGATGTCCTATTGGTCAAAATTATCAGTGTTCCTCGAGACTCCACCAGATATATTCATCCGGAGCATTTTCATGAATCCCAATCAACATTCTTATTGGGTGTGTGCACGAAGCGTCTGAACATGGGCGAATGATTGCTTGAGGTTCTGATCTATCCCGGAGAAATACCTTCTATATATAGATGAATGCTGAGTGTAGTTATTCTTGACACGTGGTCTACCTTGTGACTTGGACCTGTCGTATGACTATGTTCAACAATTCTAGTCGCACAATCACAACTTCGCCTTACCACTCTCAATCGAGCCCCAGCTCATTGCATCTAGTGGCCTGTATGTCTGTCCGTCAAGCCAGTACAGCTTATCTTGATTATTGGGATCGGAAGCGATCCAAGATTTCTTGATGAGGTCTATCTTGGACTTTTTAAACGTAGCGTTCGCTTCAATTCTATTTCGTATCAGCAGTCTGCTCATTTGCGTTGTATTTTATAATGTCTTTCTCCAACGTCGAGGTAAAGATTTTGGGGTAGATTGCACTAACTCTTGAGTGATGCGTATCAAACGCGGCATTGCGTATGGTGGGAGTCCGGTCTTCTTGAGACCCGCGTATAAGTTACTCATAAACATTGCATCAGCCCCCGAGTCAAGTGTAATGGCTGCTGCTCCAGCTTGCCCGTCATACCTATGTTTATTAGTAGTGTTTGCCTGCTACAGGAATGGTGTGCCAGTGTCTCACCCTGCAAGCTTCACGCCATAGACGACGGCATCCAAAACACCATCAAGTTTGGCAATATGATCTCTCACTTCTCCCGCGCTCACGTTCTCTCCTTTCCACCTGAAAGTATCACCCATTCGATCATGGAACCTCACCCAGCCGCTGTCTTCTTGCACAACCAAATCCCCCATCTTTTGCCACAAATCTCCTTTCCGAAACACATTTGTCATGAGCTTTTCATTTGTTGCTGTGGGGTTGTTCAGGTACTCTGTGAGAAGTGCTCTGCTTTTCACCCTCCCAATCACCTCGCCAGCTTCTCCAATGTCTGCCCGGACACAGAAGCCAGTTTTTGGATCCCGATATGGTTGTTCGGTCTCCAGATCAACCTTGATGATCAAAGTATCTGTTTCCATGTATCGCCTCAAAGGACCGGCAAAGCCGAGCTTACCAGCTCCCCATGCACCAGAATCTATATTGTCGAATTTAGCAAGTCCTTCGGTAGAGCGGTAGAATTCTCTGATTTCCGGGACACCGAATCGATCTTTAAACTTCTCCCAGATCTCGCCACGCAGACCATTACCAGTCGCTACGATACAGTTATGACCGCGATCATATGGACCAGGTGGTGAGTTCACAAGATACCGACATAGCTCTCCTACGTATGAAATCCTCGTCGCTTTGCTTTCTGTAACGTCTTTCCAGAATCTTGACGAGGAGAATTTCCTGGCTAGACAGATCGTGGATCCTGTTCCAATGCTATAACACAGAGCTGAGAAAAGTCCTGTTCCATGGAAGAGTGGCAAGGGCGAGTATATGCGCAAGGGAAAGTACTTCTTTGGGTTTCTCATATCTGGAGATGTGGGATTGGAAGTTACACACATCTGATGGTTTCGGATTCCACATGCCTTCGGTTTTCCAGTTGTACCCGAAGTATAGATTAAGCATGCCAAATCGGCAGGAGTGGCTTTTGCTGGGGGATTCACAACAGGTTGGACAGGTAAGTTTTCTGGTCCCAGATAAGTAATAGATTGATCAGTAACTACATCGTCGAACGATCCCAGGTTCAGAGTCCAATGTTGAGTTGACAGGGTCAGATACTGTGACAGATCGGGAGTTGAGATGATGGCTTTGGCATTAGCAACATCCAGACAATGCTTCAAGGTGGCATCTTTTGAGGTTAGCACGTATCACGGAATCTGCGAAAAGTCCTTACCTCGAAGACTGGTGTTGACCAAGCCAGCGACGGCACTCAATTTTGATAGCGCCAAGATAGTAGTGATCATTTCGGGCGAATTCGTCGTGAATAAAGCGACGCAGTCATTTTTCCTAATGCCTTGATTCTCCAGATAAGCAGCCAATCTTACGACATCTACACGACAATCAGTATAATTTCTATAAGTCGATTGTATGGAGGCTGCTGGATACTCACCCCTCTTCAATTCTCCATAGGTCCACGTCCGACCTTCGAACCAGAGAGCCTCGATATTCGGGTCCACAGAGTCAAACATAGCATATATGGTACATGTGTCCCCCAATGCTTGGATTCTCTGACCAAGTCGCTGTCCCCACTCACGATCATGGCGAAGGTTCTGTACATCAAGCCCAATCGATAGCTTCGCATTCAAATACGCACCAGCTGCCACAGCAGCGGCCGAAATGACTGCTCCAGTGCCCAAATCCATCGTCTTTCTTCCCCTCACGGACTCAAACTCAAATATGTTCAGTAGCAATGACGATCACGAAACGGAAGTCAGAATGTGATCAATTTCTTAGAAGTATTTCGATGACGGAAAACAGCTAGTTCGGACACGTCGGTACATTGGTCCTCGAGTGCGAAATATACTTTTTTCCGAGTTTCAGAGTTTGGAAGCTATTTGCCGTGTTATCGATTCCGTTTATCCGAACTACAGTGGAACTCCCCCATACGGCTCTTCCGTGTAGGACGTTTCCCCCACATGCATGCCCCTCGTACGGCTTGGCCTTCCCTGGTATTAATCCGAGACCATTAATACGACGCACCGAGGCACTCCTCACCACAACAAGCAAAGGGGGCGGCGACCATAACGGCAACGACGATCTCACCAACAGGCTCATTTAAGCTCCTCATCGCAAGGGCTGTCATACTGTAACAGTATCGGACATCATGATATACTCGGAAGGCTAGAGACGGATACAAGGTCACATTAAGTTTTGGATTTGTTGCTTCGGAAGTTTCTCGATGAGTTTCTGTTGTCACGATTTTCAATTGTTCGGCTTTGATCAGCTTTAGATGCGGGGTTGATTGACCCGTGGCCACATCTTTGTACTCCAGCATACATAGTGCGTCTGCATGGCGCTAGATAGCAGCCAAAGAAAAAGTCAATACGACGCCACGCCATACAGTTTCAGAAGTCGACGACTCACGGCAGTGATTACTGGGTGATTGTTTAGCCAGGCTCATATCTTGCTCTGCACGGTTGTATCTTTAATTTTGAATCTCAATACACATTACCTTGAGCTTAGAACGTCTTTATTATTATTCAATTCAGACTTCATTATGGCTTCAGCTGGACAGCGACTCTCTTCTGTGCTTGGACACCTCAATCCAGTGTCCTCAGAAAGCAGTGGGAGAGCCAAGATTCTTCAGAAGAATGCCGACGATATTGTAAGGTGCTCACCACTGTCTGAAGAGCTCATCTAACAAGCTAAGGTCATTACATATGCCGTCAGAACTCCCCTCACAAAGGCAAAGAAAGGAGGTCTGAAAGATACCCAAATCGACGATCTGCTGATCTCACTTCTCACAGTACGTTCCTTCTGTCATTCAGTCGTGCCAAATTAACTTCCCAAGTCTGTTCGCGAGAATATGACCATCGACCCGTCTCTGGTCGAAGACATTTGTGTCGGAAACGTCTTGGCTCCAGCTCAAGGCTACGTAGCTCGATCCTCTGTCCTAGCAGCCGGCTTCCCAGCTACAGCAGCAGCCTCAGTCGCCAACAGATTCTGCTCTTCAGGCCTACTCGCGATTCAAAACATCGCGAATCAAATTATTGCGGGCTCAATCGATATTGGGCTAGCTGTGGGAGCTGAAAGCATGTCCACGTGCCCTGACACAGGAGCACCGAATGCCAGCGTCAAAATTACGTCGCATCCCCTCGCAAGCCAGAACGAGCAGCCCATGGGTCAAACGAGCGAGAATGTAGCAGGTGATTTTGGTATCACGAGAGAAGCTATGGATGAGTTTGCCGCGAGAAGTTTTCAACGAGCCGAGAAGGCGCAGAATGAGGGCTGGTCGAGAGATGAGATCGTTCCTATAGAAGTATACTTCACTGATCCCAAAACTGGCGTTACGTCTCAGAGGATCGTCGATGCTGATGATGGCGTTCGAGCTGGTACCACTGCCGCATCACTGGGCAAGATCCGTGCTGCATTTCCGCAGTGGAAACCGAGCAACACCACCGGGGGCAATGCCTCGCAAATAACTGATGGAGCTGCAGCTGTACTGCTTATGAAGAGGAGTAGGGCAGCTGAATTGGGTGTTAGAGTCATTGGAAAATTCGTTCAAGCTACGGTCGTAGGACTTGAGCCAAGGATCATGGGCATCGGACCTTCGCTGGCCATTCCGAAAGTACTGAGCAAAGTTGGCTTACAGAGAGATGATGTGGATGTTTTTGAGATCAATGAGGCCTTTGCTAGTATGGTGAGTTGAATCTTATGAGTCCCGGTGAAGCCATCTCGAAGCTGACCAGTTTTGACAGGGCGTTTACTGCGTTGATAAACTTGGCCTGGATCATGAGAAGGTTAACCCACGGGGTGGAGCTATGTAGGTCTTCCTGGTTACTGATCCTTCTCAAGAAGAAAATCGGCTAACAATGTAAATAGCGCATTGGGACATCCACTCGGGTGTACTGGTACGCGACAGGTAGTCACTGCACTATCTGAACTTAGAAGGCAGAACAAGAGGATCGCTGTGACAAGCATGTGTGTCGGAACTGTAAGTCGCCATTGCTCAATGACTTGACTCAACATATTATTTAATAGTATTGCTCTGAATTCAGCTAATATATGTACTTCGCAGGGTCAGGGAATGGCAGGAGTTTTTGTGTCCGAGCACTAGGCAGAAATGTATTGGGCGACGTGACGTGAATATGGGGAGGTCACGGGAGGCTTAAATACTCTTGTCGCTGCAGCTTCATTCGTTCAAACCTAGCACGGCAAATCATTCAATTGGCATGCACTCAATGACTATCCTTTCACAACTCTTCTTGTGCGCACCCATCAGGTCATCCTCATCCAAACTCGTTTGTGTCTCGAGCTACTGCGGCACGGCAGATAACCATCCAATCAAACCTCAATGAAATCCAAGGACATTCTGCCGAGGGGAATGGCCTTTTTTTACGAAGTGCAACAAAAACATTGAAGAGAATTTCTCAAGCAAATAGGAAACCTCGCAAGTGGTGTACGGACCTGGTTAAGTCTGACGTTTTCGTGTGATTATGTTCTGGGTGAAATCGATGTTGATCTTCAATGATGGATTTTGGAGCCGTGTATTGGATCTAGCACTAGCAGGTCTCTGCATAGTATGTTTAGTCACAAGGGTAGACCACAGAGATCTGGTTATACCTCGTGATTCTGCTCACACCTTTGCGAAGCGAATGTCAATACATGCTAGATCAAAAGATACATGTTTTGATGTTTGATATCATTAGCATCCAAATCATTGCACCGACAATTAGCTTTATAGGAGCGATCTACCATCCGGTATTATGAGAATAACATACACGATATCAGAAAAAGATACGAAAGTGAATATGTCAAGTATCCTAACAAAGCTTCAATCATCCTGACTTTCCAAGCATATATTACAATCCTGAAACGATCAATCAGGCGATTTAGCGATTTTTCAGATTCTTATCATCTTGCACTGGATCATGCCGTTTTAGATCCTAGTAATTCTCCACAACGCATCTCGACTTTATACTCAGACAAACTCCGGTACGAAAACAGGTCCTATCTTTGTTACAGACCTTTTTGCTCTTGAATCAACTTCTACCGACTCTATTGCTTGAGAGCAATCAATCCCTGGACAACAGTCCCATCAGACAGGGATATCAGCAGTCAAGACGTAAGCTGCAGAACCCAATTATCGAGGAACCATTCGAGTAGTGTATCACAATATACAAAAACGTTCCGTGGATAATCCTTGACGTAATAATCAGCAAGGTAACTTCAACCTTCACACTTGTCACAGGCTTCAGTCAGAACTGATCAAAACTTGTTGCGAGAAATTGCCACCGCTTCATTTTGCATCTGACTCAGCCTCGACTAAAATGCCGCCTCGGAAGCTGCGGTGTGATATAAGTCTACCCTCAAATGTTCTCAGCCTATTCACAGCAGAAAACCTATCAACGAAACCGCTTAATCTGACAACAGTACCCGGTGGTAAAATGAGGACCTAACTCTGTGAAATTCTCATTTCACCCTCTACAGCTGCTTCTCTAATAAAATCACTCCTATGTCGTTTCGATGAAAAGGATTCAAGGATGATGAAATGCAATACCAGGTTTTCGGAACCATTGAAAACTTTACTATTGAAAGTCCTCCGACTCCTAACAATAAGTATATAGGCCTCTTGATCTCTAGGAAGTATAGTCATGTACTTTTCCGAATCCAAAGAAAACCAAAGCAAAGTAAAGAAAAACCTCAAGGAGGACAGAAGGAGCTGCGACAAGCTGAGCCATAAGAAGTCCCAACAATGAAAGACCTGTCAACTTCAGACGAGATCGCAGATAGATTTTGAACGTAAAGGCAGAGACGCCCCAGACTCAGAAGAGTGCTAGGGTGTAAAAATTACCAACGAAACCAGCCACCACTTGAAATCACAAAAACTCGTCATGGCCGTACACTTGTCATGGAAAACAAGCCCCTCTCGAAAGTCATCCCTTTCTTTGCTTTTCCCTCCACTCATCTCATTTATCTCATCTGATCTCATCCCCCTCTCCAAAAACCTTCAACCCCCATCCCATCTCACCCATCCACGCTCCTCCACATCCTCCCCAGCACTCCATCCCCAACTCAATTCAAAACATCCAAATCCAAATCCAAGTCCGATCACCAGACATCCATCTAGAATTTCCAGCTTAGGATGCCCATACCTTCGTGATAAACTCACTCCTCCAGCAGTGCGTCGTCTTCTACCTACCTACCCAGCAATGGAAGAACGAAACTGGGAAAGTTCCTGTTAGTGAATCATTCACCTATCACAGGCGAATCAAGGGATTTTTGGCAATTGAATGAATAGAATATTAATGTACGCGAGTGCTACTCGTGTTACTTGTGAGAAGGGCGCTCGAGGGTCAGGTAGTAAATCCCTTCGATTCACAAGCTATGGAATATGCTCATTGAAAACAGAAGCTGGTGGAGTATCATCGAGTTACATTAACTTTATCAATTCTGATTTCCATGTGATCTCCTTCATATCACTTCGGGTCGATAGATTACTCGGTTTTCACATATCTCCAGTGAGCACCTTAGGATTCCAGAACTCTCAATCATGACTGTGGATCACAAATCACTCCACCATATCACATCTCTCAGCATATACAATCTTGTAATATCAAAGCTCTTATTCTCTCCTCCCATATCTCAGCTAGCAAGTATCTGGCTAGGTGAGCCCAGGCATTCCAGCGTACCTAGCAAATCCAGCCGAGTCAGCTCAGCACTTTCAAATGCAAATAGCTGGTCAGTAAGCAGCCATGCATAGCTAATACCTCATAAGATCGTAAATCATCGCATCGTAAGGCATCGCATTGTAAGGCATCGCATCTTATCGCAAGTTATCCTACCTCATATTTATCCATGAGACCCTCCAAGCGAACCACTATGGACGCCCATTCTGAAGGAATGAATTAAGCAACGAAAAGCAAAGGCAAAGTTTGGTGTGCTAAAGCTCCTTATGTAACAAAGCAGAAAGGAGGCAGCTTCTATGAATCAAGAAGAGCCTCAGTAATGAAGAGTAATGCTATACCCATGTACCAAGCTGCAGCATAGAAGAGCACTGCCGTAATGTGAGATAATAAAGCACAAGCTTTCATTCTCTCCCACATGTATGAAGCATTTCCTAAGCCATCATCTGGTCTTGAGATTGAGCCTCCATAGCAGCCGTTAGATCAGCCTCCAAATCATCCATCATATCAACATCCTGATTCAGCTCACCGGCCAAAGCACGCTCAAGCCCAGCACTGGTCTCTTTGCGAGAATTGATCTTCAGCTTATGGGAAGCCTGCAGAGATGAGTCTCTTGAGGATCGGATGGAAGGATTGGTGGAGAGACGAGAGACAGGAGTGGTGGTCTGAGGAGACATATCCATAGGAGTAGAATAGCCATCTCCGAAATCGGGAGTACTGGAGTAGTAGTTCTTGTCGGTAGAGTGGTAGTCACGCTTATCGAAGATCTTCGAGGTGGAGAAGCCACTTTTCAAGGTAGTTGAACTTCGGTAGGCCTCGTGAGGAAGACGCATACGATCGGCTTGATAGACGTTACCAATATACTTGGCTTCCATAGGGCGCGAGAGTTCTCGATTACGAAGGCCAGCTCTCCTGAGTGGACGATCGATAGTGGATATCTCAGAGCGAGCGTAATTGTCTCTGTTGGTACCAGGGTTAGTAGCCCAGTCGAACTTGCTTGACGATTTCAAGGTCTCTGGTAGGATGCGGAAAGAATCGAGGTGGGTCTTGGTGAGTGAAGGGTTTTGGACGGCTGGAGCTCGGTCTGGGCTGATACTCTCGTAAGCACGCTCTCTCTCAGTACGCCATCTGCTTCTGCCAGTATCCTGGACCTGGGTAAGGCACAAGTCCTTCATGGAGCTGACTTCATTAATAACATCATCACCAGCCATGGCTACCTCAAAGTCAGTAGCAGTAAATCAGCAACGAGAAGGGTGTAGACTCACCAATATCTCTGTCCTCTCCAGGCACCTCAACAGGGGCAGCAATGATACCTCTAGTAATCTTGTACTGCATCATGACCTTCTCCTTTCTACCCTGGTCCCACTCGCCTACACTACCATCATAATCGTTGCATTTGGATCTATTCCAGGCCATGCTCAAAGCTCTCGTGACACGACCATTGCGCTGTCGCTCCACTAGACCTCCCAAACCAACGACATGCTTGCGCTCTGCCAACATCTGGTCCAACATACGAGTGACTTCCTTCTTGTGGATGTCGCGGTTGAAGTCTTTACCATGGACGGCGTTGTTGAGGGCTGTGTAGAAGTTCTCGTAGGCGTTGGCGCGAGTGACAGTGCGTTCTTCGGTGCGCTTATTGGGACGTTGCTCGAGATGGACTCCTTTTGTGATGAGGCAGAGCATGGTATGAAGCTGTTATGGTTGAGTTAGCTGATGCTCTGTACTCGACCTGGTTAGGGATTGAAGGATAAGCTACCTCGAAGGCGGTCCAAACATGCTCTCTGGGACGGATTGTAGGCATGATTGCGGGTTAAGATGTCTTTGTAGCTGCTGGAGTCTTGCGAAGCTGAAGAGAAGTTGTCAAGACCGATGGTGAGCTTCATGAAAGCAACTGGGGTTGATATTTTGCAGACGATGTCGCAGTAAGGAGGAGGGTTTTAAATTTGTGTAAAATTCTGAGCAGTGTTGAACGATGCGCTAGCTTTGCTAGCTCACTCTGTATTGATATTCACGGTGTGATTCTATCGCAGAAGCGACAAATATAAGAGATGTATGCCTGTTTGCGATTGGTTCAGGATTACCTCGACTTGAAGGAAGAAGGTTCGTGGCCTGAACCATTTTTGTTGACATTCGGGAGCGGGGCTGAGCCTAAGCAAAGGCGTTGTCAAGTATCAAGGAAG
The DNA here is from genome assembly GCA_900074885.1 of Rhynchosporium graminicola. Classification (NCBI taxonomy): domain Eukaryota; kingdom Fungi; phylum Ascomycota; class Leotiomycetes; order Helotiales; family Ploettnerulaceae; genus Rhynchosporium; species Rhynchosporium graminicola. The sequence continues at coordinate 134,815 of FJUW01000028.1, forward strand.
ATGCAGAAGGTGACTATTGAGAGTGTTATTAGAGAAGTGTTCTGATAAGTATGACGCAGTGAAAGAGCAAATCTGGTTGGGGAGACTCAGGCTCATATCGGCGATATCTTGTAGCTCTATCAGGTGTTGTTGAAGGAATATTGAATGCCCTCTGTCTCGGGTTGAACTTAAGAAATGGAAGGAAGAACCTCGCTTCGATCTGAGCCAATCCGACCTCAAACCCTAGCATCTTGGGACATCCACGCAAGGCTGTCAAACAAAGTAGAACCAGCGACAAAAAATCTATATGCAAATGCTAGCATTATACCTGTAGATAGATGCTAGGTGGAGCTCAAAAAGAGCCTGGGATTCGAAGGTTGATATTCACGTGACATGCCCGTACAATGCCACTCGTCATACTATCATGCCATCGTGCTATCATGCCGCTCATCTAATGTGAAGTAAGACATCCCGCCGCCCATATTACACAAAAACGACCATCCTACTGTATTCCCTTATTTCATCCCACCTCATATATCCGATTATCACCAGCCCTGCCCCCAGAAACGCTGCGGAAATCTCCACATTCGTGTAAATGCAAGCACGTCAAGCCAGTCCAAGGTATCCAACGCCTAATTGCATGCACAAATATATTCTAGCTCTCGAAATAGACAGTAAGTGATGTTTGCAGAAAGGCTAGTATATGCCTTGCGTTCGGTACTGGAAAGTATCATAGCTATACTGAATTAGACCTTGAACCTGAACCAAACAAAGATGAGAATGAGAGGAGAACTTACAGTCTCGTATAGTAACTTCCCAGAGACTTCCCAATCAAGTCCGTCTCTACAAACTGCTCTGCCTCATCCGCACTAAGCTGCAGCTGGAAGCGTTGACGCAGACTATTTGTCGCCTGAAGAACACCATACGAAAAACACGGCATCTTCGATTCGCGTCCCATCATATTGACGAGATCAATCAGATTATCCGCCGATCGACGAAGAGCTTGGAATGCCTGTTTGCATAACTTCTTGTAGTCGTCGAAAGCAGGTGATCCCACACCGCCCAGAACATCCACGTAATCCTGTGTCAACTTGAAAGGTGCCGCCTCAAATCCCACTGAGCCGGGCGAGTTTGATAGCATGAACCCAAAATCGATGTGGATGATGTGTCCCTCGTTATCAACGAGAACATTACCATTGTGTCGATCTTTCAATTGTAGGATGTATGATATGATGCTGTAAGCTGCAAGGGATCGTTTGAAGCATCCTTGCGCAGCCTGGTATGCCTCTGTTTCGGGCGCGCCAAAAGTCTTGACAAAGTGGTCCTTCAGTGTAGCGATCCTCCTGCGTGGATTCTGCCCGGCTTCGATCGTTGCTAGAGTCAAACTTCGCTTCAAAGAGTGCAACGAGACGCCATTCGTGATAGTCTCAATCAAGCCGGAAGATTCTCCAGTCACTAGGATCCTCATTCGCTTTACCCATACCGGTGTCTGAGCATCTTGCCAGATCTTGTCACAAACCTGAATAAGTTGACAAGCAAAAGCTTCTTGTCGCAAATCGTCTCCAGTCTTGACTATAACGCTTAACACATCCCAGTTCTTCATCCAGCCATAGGGAGAGGATTTCCGGATGCGCTCCTTTTTGAGATTCCAGGCTTCTCCGAAAGTGGCAGCGCTTGGATCATCTCTGTCGCCTTTCCTCTGCACACCACCAGTCTTCTGATCGTTCTCCATTCTGGCTGCACCAACTCCAGTGTTCAGAGCAGAATCAGTGGCAGTTCCCTCCTCAATATCCTCAGGAACAATATTAGCCACAGCAGCATTAGCATTTGCCATTATCGTATCAAAATTCGGCGTATTCATCCCGTCATCTATCTCGAAGCTCTGCTCCTCCAAACTCTGCATGCTGGCAATGATTTTGGCCCGAATTGCTGCGACCTCGTGCTTCGGCCGTTTACCACTCGTCGAATCTAGCTGCGCTAACATCTGAGATGCCGTCCGCATATGTGTTGCTAGTGCAGAGAAATCCGGTTGATCAGATGCTCCGGATCGACTGTGACTGGGCAGCGTCATTCTTCTCCCTGGACTACTTGATCTGGAAGTTGATGCCCCTGAAGTTCTGGGTGTTGCGAGACCAGAAGGTGTAGATAGAGTAGAAACGCCATTCGAATGTCTTGATGGGTGAGGGATGGGGGTGTTCTCTTTATCCTGAGACATGTCTCCGTCGCTAGATGTTATAAATGAGGAATTTCCTATGTCTCCTGAGACAGGCTCAAATACACTATCTGTGGCTGTCTCGATGGGTCTATCTCCATTTCGCGCTCGTCCTGATTCCGAAAGATCGAATATGCGCCTTCGACTAGAACCTTGCTCAGACATAAGCCTAGCTAGCAGACCTTCGTTGTCATCTGTGGATGGCTCGAAAGAAAAGTCATCTCGCAGAACTTCTACCATAAGCAGATACGGTACCTTTTGCGCACTATTTAAGACTGTCGCCTCGGCTGGGTTCAATCTGACTATCCTGTGGTGCCTACTCTTACTTGGAATACCGTCTATAAGTGTTGCAGGGCAAATTACTGGAATATCAACCTCAGCTGGCAAATCTTGATCAATAAGAGCCAGCTCCGCGCGGAGTGCACTTAGACGTGCTGGTTTGGGAACAAGCACTAGTCTGGTCGATATGTCTTCCAAGGCCGTTATAAATTGTGTCTGTGATCGAAAGTAATTCTGTCTCAGCAACTTCACTTTCTGTGGATCTGATAGAGCCCCTGGAGTTAGAGGCCTGGTAATATGGATATGCTTCTTGTGCAATAAATCAGCTGGACGTTGAGTAAGACCTGCAGTTGCTGGCGTTGAGGGCCTGGTAGCGGACATTCTAGGGGATCGGGCACTAGGTAGCGGCAAAGAGGACGAGCTAAGTCGAGGGTCTGCAGCTCTAAGATCCAGATGTGCAGGTCGAGGTCTAGACTCTAGTGGATGTCTACGATTCGAATTCAAGGACGACGGCCTCGACAGAGACGATGCCCTGCTCGGCCTGGGGCGAGCATCAGAAGGGAAATTGCCATTTCCGGGCGTGCTTGCAGTCCGTCCAGCTTCCTTCGGCCTCCTCGTCCTTGTAGATCCTGGCGTAATAGTATTGCTCCTTACGATTTTTTGCTGTGTCTGGCTCGCATCCGAGATGACATCTCCAGTGGGTTGAGGTTTCCGCGCCTGAGCAATCGCCAAAGGACCCGCCCAATTGGGGAGAAAGGGCACTGCGACACTCGCGAGCACAAAGCTGGCTAGTACCGTCACTGGCAGGACATTCTCATTGATCTTCTCATTTCTCGCTGGCTCCGCAACTCCAAACACAATATGCTGCACCTTGTTGTATATCCTCCTGCATGTCTTGAAAGCTTCTGATTGTGGATTCGCAGATAGATCGTGAAGATATGTTTGAAATAGCCAGAATGTCTAGCTTCTGTTAGCAACAGTCCTCCGTCCGGCCAGGCGCGGAACCCACCAGCAGCGCAGCGTTCACTGATTCTTCGCAAAGGTCCAGGATGAATTCCTCCAATGCCATAGACTCGTTGTCGACGCTGACAATAAGGTGACATAGCTGCGGAAGGAAGAATTCGATTTCTTCATAGCTGAATTGGCGGAGTTTCGAGCAGAGGACATAATGGATGCCGACATGGTCCGCATATCGTCTATGTCCAAGATCAGCTTCCTAGACCATTACCATTGTCTACGGAGAAGGGCAGAGCGTACGACAGGTATGCCACGGAGAGGAAAGGGTTTTGGTTGAAGACATCGCTCTCGATGAATCTCTTTAGTAGGTCCCACGACATGGCCAGACTTAAGCGGTATGGATGCGAATGGAGAGGCACAATGCCTCTGATAATCTCGACATCAACAGGAGTAGTAAAGTTCGAGAAGCATGGCGAGATGAACCATGCACAGTATTTGCGATCGTCAATTCGTTTCAATCCACCGGGGGGTTCGTCTGGTCCTGTATCTGTGTTTCTCTTGTGAATAGCCAAGCGGGAGGTGTCTTGAATTCAAGTCAAGCCACTGAGGCGTTCGGATCCGGCAATCTAGCCCCACTTCCCCTTTTTGACATCGTTGCGCTGATCAAGTTACAGTAGGTTTCGTGATAGCTTCAACTTTGATGCTCACATTCACAAATACGAGAACTTGATGAGGAGGATATTGACAATATGATCTGTTAGGTCTCGTCTTGAACATCTAGTATTTTGAAGCGTTCTTGAATTGCTCCAACATAGATTGCTACCGTCTACATCCTTATTTCCTCTTACGAGTAGTCGCCATAGATTTCATGAAAATTAATGATGTTCTGGGGTATCAAGTGTTGACCATCCAATCTAGTACAAAACATGTCCTACAATTACAGGTAACTATCTAGCGCCAGAAATCGGATGAAGAGAAAGTCCATCAGACTGTTTCATAGGACTCAGCATCCCCTCCATATACTTTGTTGATATTCTCCTTCTTGTCCATCAGACCTCTCCGTCCATTACTGGTCCTTAATTTTCCTCTGTTGGCATCCAACAACGGACGAACCCACTCCTCTTTGACCTCACCACCAACCAACTTCCCATCTTTCTTCAAATACGTGGTGCTTCCAAGAAACGTAGGCTGGAAGTTCACGTACACACTCTCCCACATTCCCGCATCAGCTTCGTACACTTCGTGCATGATGCCGATATGATCGAGTCGTTTCACGTTATCGTTCCACCAGCGCCAGGCAGAGAGATGATTAGGGCTATAGGCAAAGCGGTGCACGTCTTCGATAGAGCGCCAGTACGAAATCGTGACTTGTTCTGTGGCTCCATTCCTGTCTTTGCGTGTGACTGCGGATTGGCCGAGGAAGCCAGAATCTTGCGTAGGATCACCATTCAACTCCTCGGTCATGATGCGCAAAAAGTTCCCAACTTTGCCAAATTGCGGCTCGAATATCCCAAGGGGGTGGTTGCTTTTGGCTCCTAGCAACAGGATAGCGATCTTTTCTTTTCCAGGGCCGGAGAAACTTCCTTCACTGTCGTGAGGCTGCGCTGCGGTCTTTCTCAGGATTGCATCTTCGAGATACGGATTAGGGATGAGGTTATATGTGATGAGGGTAGTTTCAATAATCCGAAAGAGGAGGAGGGCGATGGCTGGCCCGACGGAGTAGAGTTTGGGAATCGGCAGGAGAAAGAGGAGAGTCTGCAAACAAGCACCGATGAGGAGGATGGTTTGGAGAGAGAGATTCCCATGGATTATCTGGACTTGTTCACCTCAAGGTCTACTTGAAATAGATTGGGGGAAATATCTTACGTTAAGCTTCAGCTGGAGAGAGTTGTAGTCGGGGCCTGGAGGTCTCGTAGCCTGGGACGGAAGTGAATGCTTGAAGTCCATCTTGAGAATCTTGTTGTTGGTTTGTGTAAAGCTGGCTGATAGGAGAAAGGCTTCTACGAAGTACGAAGTAGAGTTCCGAAGCAACGGTCGAACCTGAATTCGTTCTGTTCGGATGATGTCAAGGCACGTAGATACTTTTCAGCCTGAAAGCAGATAGTCGACAATCACAATGATTTTAGGAAGGCACCATGATCCCTGGGGGCCATCCTTCATCCTTCATATACTTGAAGTAATCACTCACCACCACCCCACCCCGCATTCACAAAGTCACAACTGCTAACAAGACACCCGACTCCCAAAGCAACTTTACGTCCGTACATAGCCTCGTCTCCAACAAAGTAGTCTCTCCAAAGAAAGGTACAGTACTGTATCATCAATTGACGATTTCGGATAAGATTACAACCCCGCTCGTGCATACGGCCGTTACCTAAGCGGTTAGCGTGTTCGCATCGTCCCGCTCGGGACAATACAGTATCCGTCCCAGCAGCCAATCATCAAGCCGCCGATTCTTCGGTTCCAGGGCGAACTTCGATTAACCGATTGCGCATCGAGCAATGACGTTGCTTCTTCGGGCTTAGGGGTTGATCTGTTTCGCATCGTCTTAAGTCCCGAGCCATGGTCTTTGAAACGACAACTTGATATAGTACCTACCTACGTTCTGAGTCCGAATTGGTTTCCATGGGAGTAGAAGCTAGCTTGATGCTCATCTAACCTTATACTGTAATTTGATCCTTGTACGCGAATCCGAAATGCCGGTTGCTACTACCTATGTCAACAAGCCATTGATGCCGGCTTCATCGGTGCCTGTGAAGCCATCTATCTGAGCCAGTCTTTATCACATCGTCATATCAACATTTAATTTATTTGAAGAGAGGGAGGTATCAGATCTTTCACTCGAGTGAAAGTATTGTGACTCTGGTGCAGGAAATCTTCAAGCGTACCTACTTAGGTAGTCAGCCGAATTCTTGGTTCCCCATAATCGGCGGGGAACTGGGCCTGTCATGCTTGTTTAGCGAATTATATTGGTCTCGTCGAAGCTACGACATCACTACCTTACTTATGCGACATATCTCTGGGTACTTGAAATTGTACTCATCAACGTCACATAGCCATCACTACACTGATCAAAATGATGAAAATTCCGGAAGTCAAATCCACTCTAACTCACGAAGCTTCGGCAAGACACGACGTGATGGAAGAATGAATTCCTCCCAAACAGAACTGGTCGGTCGCCTAGCCAAACCCATATCAGAACGCTGAAGCAGGTGTAGAGAACTCCGCTGCGACTTCTCGTTCTACCAGATCTTACTTCGAATGAACACGGAATATTTCCCCTAGAATCTCACCGAATCGTTCTTTAAGCAGTCGGGTGCTGGTCTATCAGCAAGTATGACACCCCACCAACTTGGCCCTTCTATCATGAAGCGAGGGAGTAGTTGCTTCCTTAAGCAAAAAAAACCTTCTTCAACTAAACTTTGAAATTATGCGCCCGCGACATTGCTATTTACGTACCAAAGACTAATCAGTGCTGTAGGGACAATGGAATGTCAGTGTTTCTGCATGATATCTCAACTCTAGCAGTACCGCCTCTCGTAGATATGATGATGACCTCGGGAAAGACCAAGAGAACCTGTTCGAAACCTTTATACAGAAGCTGAGGTAATCTTCTTGCTGCATCCCATCTCTCAACCATCTCTCTGATAACTATTATAGGGAGCGAACGGGTCCGAATAGATCGGCGTCCTGACCGATTGACAGAAGCTACATTTCTACACGGCTTAATGAGGACTATGTTTCCGCACAGCTCAATGGAGAACGAGTTGGGAAAGAAGCAACAGCCAGATCATTCTCCGGAGTCAAGTCCCTTCGTAGATCATTTCTTCGAAGAAAGAGCATATTGTAGGGGGTTGAAGAAGGAGACTAAGGACTGCGATGAGCTCTTAAAGAATGGTGGCAAGCCCTCACACCCGACTAGTCTACCCCTGCGATGATGCCAAATATATGTACGAATACCGCCAAATATCGTCGTACTGGAGTTCCTCAACCCCATATGGCTGGATGGTATTCGAGAAACCGCTGAAGTTCTGGAAACGCTTTCGTATGCTGCAACGACGAATGAGAACAGATGAATACCTAACAAATCCGGGGTTTTGTGTCCGTCCAACACAGCCAGGACGCTCCAATCGATATAATCACGCACTACGTGATCGCCTATCAAGAAATGCAATCAACTTTTCCTTTCAGCGGCGTGAAAGCCTAGAGCACCGCTGCACCAAGAAATATTGGCAACAAAGGTTGAGTATTTAACCTCAATCTATGCGAGAATTGAAAATTATACCGATACCGCGTTACGCCAACAAAAGCAATGTGACCAAGCCGGGGGGAATCTTGTGGAACCGAAGGTCCTGAGATCAGCCGAAACCAAGGAATTCGTGTGGACTCTTCAAACTACTTTACAACTGGGCCACGAAAGCCGAGAGGCTGCAGAGGCCGTAAAATTTGCCACGAGTTGTCTACGGGTAGGAGAAGCGACCCTGCGAAATGGTCGGTCTCGTGCTGATTTACTCGGATGGCTGCTTCCTGGATGGAGTGTCTCTGGTTATATCTCTCAACTAGAATCGAAATTGTGTGCAGCAAACGCGAACAGTCATCAGCATCAGAATCACTCAAATTTGTCAATAGACGATATAAACTCATCGCAGATTTCCATATACGAACGAGGGAGTATGCATGCGCTAAAAGCGATACAGAGCACGAAAAGATACCATTGCAATGGATACCGCGACAGGTCCACCTGGTCGAAATCGAGCCACGCCATGAAAATTTAAATGAAACCAACTTGGCAAAAGATACCAGCATTCGCCAGCAAAGTCTTAAAAGGGCTCGCCTTGATGACTGCGACGTGAGCCAGTTTCGGAGCGGCGGAGACCAAACTACGACTATCATTCATTCCTATGCATCAACGTAAATGAAAAATCCTATGCCTCCTTCGTTCCAGATCCCTCAGAAGCTCTACAGCAAAGACAACACCGAGCTTCTTTCACTGAAGTCGTCGCTCCGGTGTGTGCCTTCACCACCTTAGTGCTGAAAGACAACGCGCAACCCTGCATGAATGATAGGTACAGCGAATTCGACCTGGCTGACTCGCCCGGCTCTCAAGTTCAGCCTCGGAACCTGCCACTGAGACAATCTCGTTCAAAGCTCCAATAAAGAAGCAGGGAAGCTTTCAAGAAAAGTCCTCCTTTGTCCCCCACACCGTAAGTTCATCGCAAATTCATCGCATATACATCTAGATATCAACTGGAAGCTGTTTCTGTTTCTTGCAAGCTCGTGTACTGCATTTTTGAAAATAGAATTCGAATGGATTTGCAAAGTAGTAGCGGAAAATTCCCGAGCCGGCTCCTTGTCCTCCATGATCTAACATCTCTTCCTAAAGCAAGTTTTTTTTCTTGAAACTTGTGAAAACGATGAGAAGGTGTAGATTTTCAATGCTTGATGCAAGCATGTCAGTGTATTTTCCGGAAAACTTCTCTTCATTTGTTGACTGTGTTTGGTAGAGCAGGAAGTCTTGATTCAGGGTGATGTATACCGATAGCCTTTTGAAAAAGAGTCCAAGCATGGCGAGGAGCAAGCAGGTTATGTTTACTTGAATCTCGCCCAAGGTTTGCTAGCCGAGTCACTAGTTCCACTTAGCCAAAACAACCCACCATAAGCTTCAACATTACCCAGGGCTCGATTACAACGATGCGAACATAACTTCTGCTAGTATTCGTCACACATAGTATGAGATTGTATCTATTTAGCGCATCTTATTCCAGGTAGTCACGTTCCCCTGCATTCGCAGTGATTGCTGCTGGGCTAGGTTGTGTAGATGCGAGAGCGTCCCGCGGGACTGCTAAATCATAGATCAAAAAGTGGACATGTGCTCTTGCTCTTATCGCTTTTGAAAAATAGACGAGTCCGAACGTGACAACACTGCAAGGGGGCAAGGTCTTCTTTCGGACTCGCAGTCTCGAATGATGTATTCTTGGGGAACCATTGAGAGAGAGATGAAGACAAACAGCCCATATCCGAGGAAGTTGCCATGAGAACCAGTCAAACGCTCGCTATATTGGGAACCATCCACAGCTAAGAAGCTTCCGGCTTCCATTCAAGTCCTATTGCACCTTAAAAGTCACTAGTAGCCACGAAGCCACTGTCACCCTTAAATCCAGCTGTGACATTATGGTGAAAGTTCAGATTATTGATCATTAGTGCGCAGTATCTTCTTTAACTTGATCCCTTGATTGTATATTCGAGAATTATCCATATCCATCTCATGATAATAAGCAAGGAGGAAGATGAAGGACGATTCCCCTGAGAGTGACGAGAATTACAGTGCGCAGAAGTTGACGTGTATATTTCCGAGCCGACTCGAATTAAGCCGAGTGCGTGGCCCGAGCCCGATCCTATTAGGCTTTGGAGCTGGACTGGACTCGTCAGAGCCAACTATGATATTAGCTAGATAGCTGGCAATGCCCAACAGTGGATATGTTGTCCTCCACGAAACGGTAAACTTTTTCGCGGAACTCAAGACGTGCTTCAGCTCAACAGGTTTTGCAACTCATGGAGAACATTCTTTCTAGGAGGAGCATAAATGACGATTCGGATACAACTATAGCATTCATAGAACTCTCGGAAAATTGGTAACAGTTATAATAGACATTCGACGAGTTCCAATCCCCTGCGCGATAGACATGTATTATCAAGAATCGTCAAAGGAAGATTAATACAGAATTCTGATGTCGAGAATCCGAGGTATCACTGGGAAGTCTTTCATCCTCACAGAAAAGCGGGTGGAAATGGACAAATTGATACAGATTGCAAAAACGAAATCACTGTCTGTACAGTCATCATGGACATTTCTGGTTTCCAACATCTCCTAGAGCGGTATTCTGAGCCACCAAGCTCTCATAAATCCGTAAGCCGGAGCTGCGCTCAGTTGACTCGTACTACTCCTTCCTGAAATGTGCTCCCCAGCCATTAAGCATTATGTATCCATCCATCCATGCATGTACCTTTCCAATCAAGCTGGAGATGTTTCTCTCCAAGACCCAAGCCAGGTCTCCTAACAATCCAACCATTAGCAGCCTCCCTCAATTAGAATTCCATGCCTGTCCTCTCCCGTCAAAGTCAAGTAAGGATGGCTATCAAATAGCTAGAAACAACGCCACAACAATGCATAATTTTATCAGTCCCATGGTATCATCATCTCCAAGATCATCGCATCATTAAACCATCTTGCCCAGTGCACACTGCCCACTACCCACTGGCAACTCAACGATCCTCGTCTATCTCTATCTATCGCTCTATTATGGGTGCCTTGGCTAGACGTCCACCGGCACTGACTCGCTTTTGTAATCGTGCCTCGCGTTCTTTCTGGGCCCGCTCAGCTGTACTCCCGACAGGCAAGGATCCTAGAGTATCACTGCCAGAACCTCCTCTGCCGCTCTTCTGGTCGATGTAGAGAGCGGCGCTTCGGCTTAATGGAAATGCTGGTAGCGTGCTGGGAATCTCAGCTCCATTCTGGACAAGCATCTCTGCAATGGGGAAAGCTACAGCTTTTGTTGCAGCGTCAGGTCTCGTGGGCGTGGTCACAGGTGATGGTGAAGGAGGATCCGCAGCTACGAGCGCCAGAAATACCGAATGAGTTGCTCTTGACTTGTCGAGCACGTTGGGGTTTGCCTTCAATGCCAGAGCATAGATCACTTGTTGGATGTCATTCTTCTTGACGGCAGCCAAAAGTGTCTCATCTGCAGTAGGATATCTCGACAGTGTAGACGAGATTGGTTCGACGTAAGCCCGGTCCACATATTTCGCAGTAATGAATCGAAGGCGCTCTTCTCGAGTAGCTTGTGGTGATGGCTTTATGGTCTGATCCAATCTTGCTTCCCAAACCATGTTTGAAACCCGGTTACCGACAAGAAGTAGGAGCTCAACAATATCCGTCGTGAAAGAGTTGATGTCGAGTGTGAGCGAACGGACTTTGCTAATATGTGTTCCCAATGAACGATGAATACCACTGCACTCGATGCACAGAATAATGGCAAGGTTAATGGATACCCATTCTGTCTTAAGACCAGAACCACAGTCTGCGCACCAACAATTACCTTGGTCGGCTTCCCGTAACACTTGTAGCAGCTTGTCTGGACCCTCGTCGAATCCACTGCTACCTTGACGCTGGTAAGCTGGTCTAGCACCAACAGTCGTGCGTCTAAAAACGCCATTGTTCGCAGGCGACGAACTCTGAGATGCAGCATGACTGTGTCCATAGTTCATCGAGGAACTCTTTCCGGTCAAAATAGAACTAATATCGCGCCGAATGGAGTGCGATTCTACTTGCTTTATTGGAGCCTCTCGCATATCTCTACCTTCGACGGCACTCTGGATGGCATTGTTGATGGCTGAGATCCAATTATTCATATCGTCCTCGGATGTTGCTTGATACACTCGCTTGTATTGTGGGGTGATAACCTCGAAGCAGAATCTTCTTTCGGCGTTACGCGCTTCGCGGACAGAGGCCATCCGAAGATCAATAGGCTCCATGTGCAGATCAAGCTTCTGCTTCCAATTGCTGTACTCTGAGACCTTACCAGCGTCGAGGACAATCCAGAACCTATTCTCTGATTAGTACTTCATCTCCGAATAATAAGCTCAGCCAAAATCTTACTTGTGCCAAGCCTGCTTGTTAAGTCCTCTCGGATCAACATGGCTGCCAGGTTTGCTGAGTGCCCATAAGAGTCCTTCTTTGCGCTGGGTTCCATTGCTATTCGAAACAAGACTGTAGTCTTTCTCTTCAAGGTCACGGATTCCCCGGAACTTTGAGTTTGGTCCTGGGCTTCCAACAGAACCAGCAACTGAGGAGAGGCTTCCTGGTGATCTCGAAAACTCAGTAGGCTGAGATCCGTTCAACGCTTGCGACATTGAAGTCCCGTTGGTCGGTACTTGTCTCAAGGTTGTTGTTGTGCTATCAGATCGACCAAGCTCAGAGTCGGAAATATATGCGCCGGCCGAAATGACAGTCGCTTGCGCTGTCAGAGGAGACATCAAAGCCGCAGGTACCGTATCAGGTTCAACATAAGTAACCGTACTTTTTTCGAGGTTCCGACGCTTCTCTTCTCTTTCAGTACGCTGATACTGGAACTCCTTATCGGCGTCTTGTACTTCTGCGTTCAGAGCGTCCAACTGCGGAAGCATTTCTTCGACTTTCTTGGCAGTTGCCAAGTAACTCGTAGTTTGAGCTGCAGCATATTTGGTCAAATGCGACAAAACTTCCTGCTCCTTGCGGCCCCCGTGGAGATCCTGCATGAACGAGGAGTAGTCAAAGCGCTTCAACTCGAAGTTCCGTCGCTTAGTCTGATACTTCGTATCACTTTCTGTCCTCTTCTTCTGTTTCAAAGAATCCTGCCGCTGACCCAGGTATTTGGAAACATATTGGTAATAGTCCTTGCTTTCTTCCTCGAAATCTCTCTTCTTAGACTCGGCCTGCTTGATATCTATGTTATACAGCTTGTTTAGAGGATCAATAATGATTCTCTGTAAATTGACTGTATTTTGCTTCTCGTAGCCCAGGATCTCTCGGGCGATTTTGTCGAAATAATGTTCTAGTGCTGGCTGAACAGCATTCGCGTTAGATGAAGAAGCCTCCCGCAGGGCGTCCATGAAACCTGCAATAGCATCGTTGCACTCTATTTGCGCCATATGGGCAGCCTCTGCTTTCTTCAAGACCTTCTTCATCCGCTGCCTCATGTTGCCAGTCTTCTGCTCAAGAGACTTCATGGTGGCTCGGAATAGAGGTCCATCTTCCGTTGCACTCATATCTTCCCCAGGCCGCTGGCAAGAAACATCGACCTTTACCAGATCTCTTTGAGGTATCGGAGGAAGTCCTTGGGAAGTTTCGTATGGTACAATGTTTGGGGATATAGGTTCATCATATTCGCGGTTGTCTGTGCCGCTGATCCTGGAATCCATCGACTGAGAAGAAGGAATCCGTAGTTTCGGTGGAGGTATGAGATGAAATGTAGGCGATGGAGAATTCGGCTGACTCAAGAAGCCTTGTTGATCTACGTGAGGGTAAGTATATGAAGTATTTGACTCCAGGGTTAATGACAACATACTCGAGATCCAGAACGAGAAGCTTGCCATAGTGACCAGTCGATGAGCTCGAGGGTCATACTCTACGAACTTTGTGAAAGATTAGCAGATAGACCAAGTATCCCATAGTCAGGTACACATACACTGCAGCTATTTCTCCACCCTCCAGTTCTGGATTCGGCGGACGGCCTCCATTTCCAAGACCATTCGAATGATACTGACTGACTCCCACCTGTGGAGAAATCCCCCACCAGTTGCACATTCGCATTCTTGTGTAAGTTCGGGTCGGCATGGAATTCACGAGTCACCAGGGTTTCCACCTCTTTCGCGGTAGAAGCCGAAACATAGGTAAGGCCAACGATGGAGGTGTCCACGAGACTGCCAGTCTCTTGCTGCGCCTGCCTCAGTATGAATGTAAACTTGAAGGTGATCTCGTCGTCGTTGTTAATTTTGAGTATAAAGTTCGGAGAGGGGGCTGCCGTTGATTCAGGGTCCTGGCCACAAGCAAACATGTCAGTTTCTTTGCTCGTAAATCTATTCTGCGGATGCGCAGACAACATAGCATACCTGAACATATTCCACGACACTTGGATCCCCCAGGTCTCGAGATACAGATACCTTTGTTGCAGGGTAGGAATTTGGAGCTACATTGAGGACAGTCCGACGCCGGGAATTCGTAATGGTCAAGGACGATATTGATACTGCGCGCCCATATCAGCACTTCCTTGTGGTTTCCAAAGGCATTCGAAGAGACTCACATCGAGTCTGATCCCGCAGATAAAGCGCGGCGCCATCGTCAGGCCTGCTACTGACATTCCCCATCTTCGAGTCGATTATCCAATTACCCCACCAGTCGCTTGGAGGGAACAGCGAGGAGTATGTAAGCAGCAATCGCAGAAACGAAGCGGTCGGGCGCGTTTGAAGAGATAGTCTGGAGCATCTAGATTAATGCTAGAAATGATGCTGTCCAAAGAACATATGTCGTGGGTGGAGATGCGATGTGGAGATGGTGAAGGAGAAAAGAGACCTTCAACGATCGCCGGTCCAAATCTAAGCCTCGAGGTACGGTGCCTCGCTTCGCGTCGTTCTATCTATCAAGCAGGCACGGCGCGGTCACGTTAAAGCTAGATTAAGGGATCATGTAACATTTTTAATATTGATTGAGTGCTTAGGTATGAATGGACTCGAGCGAGGCACTTTCCCGTTCACTCAGGGGAACGGGCGGCGGTTATGATGGTCGACGGGAGCGAGCGAAATGTTTCAGGGCAGAGGATAAATGCGATTTAGAGCTCTGCTGGTGTTTGACAAGTGAACACTAAATATGCAGTATGCACGACCTAAGATAGATACGGGAGAAGGCGTGTGTGAGTCCTTTCAGGGACTAGGGACCTGCTGTGCTTGTACCTATATTATACGAGGAGCCTGCTTTTGACTACATCCTCGCGCCCGCGGACGTCCAAAAGATATTACCTGATCATACATATAACTACTACATTTGGATACAATGGACAAAGTTGCAGTTGACCAGTTATAGTAGGACACAAGCAGCCATTCAACAGACCAGTGAGTCACTTGACCATTCCGTAATGGTCATTTATTTGTGCAGTCATCCCTCTCAAAATATCATCCCATCCGATCTTTGTACTGTACCTCACTAAATATTCGCTGTCGATGCAGCATCATTTTCTTTCCTCGCTTTGCTGGCAGCCTGGCACCTGCTTCATTTCCTGCAGACGCAATCTATTAAGCTTTGTCGTTGTCGACTCGGAAGCGGACCGGACGTAGCGCGTGTCTTGAGGCTTTCAGCCGGGCCTTCTGCATAGCAGTCGCAGCAAATTATATTTGAATGACTATACAGAATCTATCCGGTTTCTCACACCACGACATCCCTTCTACTAGCATTTACTCTTGCATACTATTCCCTCTACAGACCTTCAATCTTTCTGATCAAAGCCCTACAGCCACACGATGATATTGATCGCTGCCATTGCATTTGTATTTGGACGGTAATCGGCCTTCTTGACCGACGAAACGAAACCTTGTCTGGTGGCTACGCAGGTACAGACACGACTAAAAAGTGATACCTCGCCTGAACTATTACTTTACATCATATCGCCAATATTTCTAACAAGTGGCAAGGAGAAATGTCTATCTCGGCAGATAATTTTCCTACGAGCTGCTCAAATTGCTTTGTTTGGCCTCGACATAGGGCAGAAGAGTGCAGTCTGCGGATGATATTGCGCAGCACTACATTAACCCGGGAGCCTAGTTCTTGCTTGGTGCTGCAATATGCAAGTAAGCTCCATGTCCGAGTGAGTTCTCCTCCCAAACTTCTTCAACCTCCATACAGAAGCATTGCTGAAAACAAAACACAGATCTGTGCTGCTAAGGCAATAAACAATAAACACTTCAGCTGAATCGAAGCAGATGACTTTCAGGCCAGCTCACAAAAACCCAGACCATAGATCTATAGTTGAAAGCAAGCTCGGCTCATCAAAATACAGTTGCAATCTTTGAAAAGAGAAAAAACCAACCTAAGTCTAAACGACAAATGGCCTAGGTTGAAGTAATTTGGTACATTCAAGGAATATAATGTGCCAAAACAACGAAAAGGTTGGTTTTCAAAAGTCTCGTCGCTCATTCTGCAAGTGCAGCCTGCTATAAAGATGGGTCTTAAAAGGTACTCCGAGACTAGTGCTTCCACTGACACCTCTTACTACCTTTCCACTTCCGCTTACTTCCTGTAAACTACTGCATCATTTCGTTTTTTGGTTTGCTATCCGCAGAGCTCTCCTCCTGATTTGGTAGTATCATCTACCAATACACATAGCAGGGAATCCGCCAGAGCCAGTCCCCGTTTCATCAAAGTAAAAACTACCGCACTAAGGCTTCTACCAACCAACCTTCGTCAACCTTACTTCTCGCATCGCACTCTGTCTAGTCTATCGAGAGAGTGCTGACCTCAACGCGAAAAAAACCAAGTGAAATTTGCTGCGAAGAGGCATCTAAGCTTGCAAGCTTGATGGTGAATCCGATTCGTGGAGCTCTCAGATATCAACCAATCTAGCTCTCCAGAAAACCCTAGACGACATTCAAAGCTTCCAACAGCCATCTTAATCGCACCTACCCCGAACGACAATAAGCTTTCGAGGCGTGGCAGACCCTCAAAAAGCAGGTCTCAAATGGCTGTACCCTTCATTCCAGTTCCAGGACACCATCTTCCTCCGATCGCTCGATCGCTACGATTCCTCCGATCCCATCCTATACCATAAGCCATCCAGTAGACTCCCAGTCGAGCTGCTGTACATACAGCATCTAGCATCACCGTCGGACGTCGTTAATCTTGAGTAATTTCAGAGACATAGAAGCATATTGCATGAAACGTTTCAGTCGAAAAGGCCTGACACTTATGAATTATGATAGGTTCGAGCGAAAAGTCCTGGAATACTGATCCTTCTGCGGAATTGAAATCTCTGATGTAGTAGTTGCAGATCGCAGCAACGAGTGGATTTGATGTTAATGGGGACAGAGAAGAACTCACATCTACACGCTATTATTAGAGCTGGCTCTGGGATCCGACTTTCGACATATCACCTGGAAGCGGGTCACTTTTTGTGAATCTGCCTAGACCGAGGAAGTTGATTTCTGGGCGAGTTGTGGCTTGAAAGAGGATTTGAGAGTCCGTTTCAAAGGGCATCTGCTATATTTACCAACTCGCTCTGTACAAGCAAAGGCGATTATTGCAAGAAAGAATCCTCGGCGAGTATTTAAGCCTGTTGTTGCAGCTCTAATGACTCTGAACTATGTTGACATAGCCTGGGGACTTTCAGATCCCGACTATTATCAGGCTTAGCTTCGGAAACAAGCTGGAGGCAAGTCCAAAGCCACCTCAGAGTTAACTCGACAGATCTAAACATTCTCAATCTGCTCCTCGTGTCTTCGCTCGGTATCAGAAAAGCTAGCACGGCTGTAGACCTGCATACCATACACCACCTTCATGGAAGAAGAAAATGATATCCTCTTTAATTCTTATTACCCTACGGCAATAAAGTAGCTTTGACTTCAGATGGATTTAATTTATCTAAGTCAGTCTCTGGAACGAATTTCCTATAAGGCAGGAGGAGATACTGCGAGAGGCAGCACTATTGCTGAGAGAAATCGAACAAGACAAAAAGCCAGCTGGCAATTGATTCAAGGTTTTCAATAGTTACGGTTGCTGAGAGTGTATTTCATTTCTTAAAATACAAAAAAACCAAGTCCTCTAAATAACACGAATTCAAAATTAGCGTGCATATGGCGTGTATAATAAATACCTTTTGGGTTAATCACCCTTCTTCAACTAAGCATGGCTCAGCCAGCCCAGCATAAAGACGCATCCCCCCTTAAAGTATCATCATCTCTCGAACTGATCAAGCAGGGTATTTTGATATATTCCCACTAGTGCGTCGTAAGCGAGAAGTAGGCTCAATGTCCACGGCTGGACCACAGCTTCGAATCAACCTTCACGAGTTCACCTTTATCCCTTCCTCCCATTGGCCCATTGGACCTGGTCTACTCCCTTGCATATAGCTTTGTTGCACATCGCAATATTTACTGCGACATTTTAGGGACATCTCTGAATAGCCTCACTTTCTGCCGCCGGACGGGAAGACCTGTAGAAGCGACCGATTACCGTAATGGCCAACAACCCATATAAAAAGGGTACTCAGCATTAGTTGGATCAAGGCTCTCCTTTTTTCCTTCTCTCCGATTGGCCCAAGCTCACTCTCTCCCTTGCACGAAACTTTTGTTGCACATCGCAATATTTACTGCAAGACTTTAGCGAGATCTCTGAATAGCATCAATTCTCCTCCTTGTCGCGAAATGAGCTAGACGCGAGTAATCATCAACTAGATATCTTCTTCTATCAAAACAAGAATCGGGGTATCCCGCCTCGAGAAGTTCACTTTTACTGCCTCACTCTCATTGAATGGGTAGTCTATGTCACACTAGCTTCCACATAGTTTTGTTGCACATCGCAATTTTTTTGCGATACTTTAGCTAGATCTCCAAATAGCTTCATGCTTCACTCGATTGGTGAGATATGTAGACCCAAGTAATTGACAGCTAACTACTCCAATTTCTCTAGGCATGAAGCTCTCTGGGGCGAGTTCACCTTTACTGCTCTGTTCTTATTGGTCTGAGGAGACGCTCGCTTACATGAAGTTTTGTTGCACGTCGTATTATTTATTGCGGCACTTTAGCGAGGTCTCGAAATAGCTTCGTTTTTACGACATAGCCATTGAAGACAACAGGTTACGCAAAACAGCTTGTACGAGCAGATTTCGGTACGCGAGATTAAAACGATTCGTAGTATAATATTAATCGCAACTTCTTGGAGT
The DNA here is from genome assembly GCA_900074885.1 of Rhynchosporium graminicola. Taxonomy (NCBI): domain Eukaryota; kingdom Fungi; phylum Ascomycota; class Leotiomycetes; order Helotiales; family Ploettnerulaceae; genus Rhynchosporium; species Rhynchosporium graminicola. Next base: position 153,703 of record FJUW01000028.1, read on the forward strand.
GCCTACATACTATTTCATCAAACTCTTTAGGTCCCTGACACCTATGCGCTAAGTACACCCTTCTGTTGTTGTTGTCCTCAAGTGTTTTACAACCTTTTCGAATCCTCAATCATCAAATTCTAAGATGTATCTTCAACCCCTCGAGAAGAACCTCCCAATCATACCAGTAGCCAGATTTCCTGCAATACCTCCCGAGTACATTGCACTACCCGCCATATTGGACGCCTGACCAAATTTATCGCATCTCGAGAAAGCCAGAGTATTTGTGATCGTCAGACTCAGCGCAATAGCTATACACAATCAAATTAGCCTGATCCCCTTATCAAAGCCACAATCCTTTTTCCCCCTCTCACATTATCCCCAGGAAAAGTAACATACCAACCAACGTCAACCAAATAAACTCGAAACTAAAAATCGCAACAAAAGCCAACGCAACCCAAAGCAGTGGCTGCGAATACAGCGCGATCCAAAAGAAGCGGCTATCTGTCGCATTTATGATCTTCACAGCCGGGTCTGAGGATTCGAAGACCCAGTGAGAATCGCCTGTTTGAGCATCGACTTCGTTCCACCAGCGCAGACCGACGAGGCGCCGTCCGGCGATGTTTTTGAGGTAGTAGAAGTCGGCGGCGAGAAGGAGGATGGTGATTATGAATATCAGGACGCTGGGTGGGATTTGTTAGTGAAGGTTTTCTTGGGTGTATCTGGGCTGTGTGCTGGTTTGGACTTGAGCGCAGGGGTAGAGGAGGAATAGCGAATGGACAGAGTAACATACAAGTTCCCCGTAAACAGCAACCCGAATAGATAAACCAGTAAACTTGCTGCAACCCTCTTGTCAGCTCTCTTTCGGTTTCTACTGCCTCCCTTAATTCCATCATAACAGGCCACATCAGCACTTACAGATGCGGAAAATGAGGAAGCACAGTAGCGTGATAGGATGTGATGATAATCTCCAGCTCAGCGAGCCCTGCGGTACTTGACTTCCTTCCATCGTTGGTCGATTCGTAGTCTGATTGTTGGGCGAGGCGCGTGTTAATTGAAATGTCCTGGAGAGCCGCGTACGCCATCACATTCTGAGATTCAACTAGAAGAAGCTACGTAGGTAGCTGGCCCCTGTTGCCAAGGACGGGAAGTGGAGCTGGATGAGAAGGCTGACTTGTAGCCTTGCGGTGCCGAGGGCGATGCTGAGCCTCGAGGAGGGGTTGCCTTGACTTCTTCTCGATATTACATCCTCACTTTACAGTCTCCAGTCACTAATTACCATCTATAAAGCTCAAGAGGCTGTTCAATGATCCTCAATTAATATCTGAAAAATGTCTACCTCCAGTATCCTTCGCCGGGCTCTCTTATACGGTACTGCTCCTCCTCTCCCGAGCTTCACATCTAACGTCTCTCCTCCCATAACTACGTTCAACTCTCGGATCCTCCTCAATTTCTTTGACGTCCAACTACCAGCTAACCTCTATCTTTCCAGTCCCAGCATCTTCACCGAAATTCCTCCAAAAATCCCTCTCCCTCCCCCCTCTCGACACCGTCTCCTACGACCTCGAAGACAGCGTAACACCCTCCCAAAAGCCCGAAGCTCGGAAATCCCTTCTAACGTTCCTCAACCAAGCCTCCCGACCATCCAACATAAACGAGCTGTCAGTGCGCATAAACGCCGTCTCAACCGGCCTGGCCCTCGACGACCTCACCACAATCTTACGCGCGAAACACCTCGACGCAATAGTCCTACCGAAAGTAAACAAAGCTTCCGATCTGCATTTTGTGACCGATGTGTTACGGCATCAGCTACCGGAGCGGCAGAACGGGAAAGAAGGGACGATTCCAGTGAAAATCATAGCCCTGATCGAAAGCGCAGAGGCGATCATGAATCTGGGGGAGATTTGCAAAGCGTCACCATACCTCTCCGGCCTCGTCTTCGCAGCTGAAGATTTCGCTCTCGACCTCTCCCTCACGCGAACACCCTCTCTTACGGAATTCCTCTACGCGCGATCTGCCATAGTGACCGCCGCGCGGGCATTCTCCCTTCCTTCCACGATAGACCTAGTATGCACCTCGTTCCGCGGGCCTTCCGGCTCTAAAACTCTAGAAGAAGAATGTGTGCAAGGGAGAGGCTTAGGTTTTAATGGGAAACAGTGTATTCATCCTAGTCAAGTAGAAGCTGTGCAAAGAGCGTTTGCGCCGGGGAAAGAGGAGGTGGAGTGGGCTGTTAGAGTGGTAGTTGCGGATGAGAAGGCGGATAGGAGCGGAAGGGGAGCATGGACATTGGATGGGAAAATGATTGATGTGCCGGTGGTGGGGAAGGCGAGGAGTGTAGTGAGGAGGGCGGAGAGGTGTGGGTTTGATGTTGGGGAGTTGAAAGAGAAGTGGAAGGGCCAGGAGCCGGAGTAGAGGGTTGTGTGGATGGTTGGGTGAGTGTATATATAAATGAAGGTATGGAGCACGGAACACGAGTTTGAATATTGCAGGTCAGAGATAGTCTAGGGGTAGAATATGAGCAGACAGATCGCCTAGAAGAAGAATGCTGTACATGTAATCGAATTGGATACACAAAGCTGATATCTAAAAATGTGCATTCTTCCTCATCAGTGACCTCCCCTGTGCTTCCAAGACCAGTGAGTGTAGTGATATCTGATCTGTCAGTACCGGCCCTGAGGTTGCGAATATCCATTACGATGATAGTGCGCCTGGGAGAGGTTGTCGCTGTAGTCATACCCTTGGTATGCCGACTGGTGTGGCCCGACGTAAGCTGGCTCTTCCTCATATACCTGCTCGTTCTCATAGAGATAGTCGCCCCCAAGCATATTTTGGTCAACATGAATGTGGTCGGACGCCTCGGGATGCCGAATCCCTTGTTCGATCAGATTTTCAGCTGCCGAATCCTCGAGGGTACCTTCGTACTCATGAAATGGTGCAGGCCCATTGCGATACTCAAGAACAGAATCGTATGGTGCGAGATCTGCGGCGTTCTGCTCATGTATATACCCAGGACTTTCAACATTAGCGGGCAGTGAGAGCTCCCAGGCTGGTCCGTCTGGTCCATATACGAGCCTGTCGCGCGCGAATTGTGGTGAACTTGTTTGTTTCTGCATTTGTCGCAAGTATAACGACTCAGCACCTACTAAAGTTGGCAGTCTTGGGACACCTAAGGATGTGCTACCTAAATAATTGCCAGTCCAAGATCCTCCGACCGGAAAGCGCAGGCGACCCTCATTGCGGTCCAGACCAGTATTGATATTACTCGAGTTCAGCACTACTGGACTGCTTGCTTGGGCTTCCAGTTGAAGTGGGCTTCCTCCTTGAAACCCATCGTTTTGAAGCTTCGAGTTGAAGTGAGGTCGGGCTTCTTGGGAAGCATCCTCCAAGCAAGATCGCATTTCCGGCATAACAACCTCGCCATGACTTGGAGAGTGTTCCTGAAGTTCTTCGTATATAGTTGGAAGAGACAAGTTTGAGACTGTGTTGAACAGTGGTCGTGGCCCTGAAATGCCATACATACTCGAAATACCAGCACGTATCACATCCTCCTTCGACTGAGCCCCACGACAAGCATGTGAACTCAATTTCTCGTGAAATTGTTCTTTGTCCTGGGCCGAGTTGGGACCATTCCTCATATCACGGCCAAAGGGTTCAGTTGTTGCCGGTCTTTTTGGCAACTTGATACGAGCATTCTTTGCAAGTTGTTCGCGGCTGAGAGTGCGAGTAGGCCTTTCGCTTTGAGGATCGAAACTCCTCATCGGTGCAGCGGATGTAGGTCGACTGTGATCGATGACATTTGGATCCTCACGCCAGCCAAGCTTGGGATCGCAATGTTCAACAACAATGCGCTGGCGGCTGGGGACGTTATGACTGATGGTCCTGACCCTATTAGATATTGCATTCTCATGCGGTAGAATCAGAAGCTCGTCCAAAACATCACCGCTCGAGATTCTTTCCGTTGAGCTCTTTGTATCTTGTACTAGAGATTCTGATATTTCGGTGCCAGATTCCGAAGAGCTCATTATTTCGGTTGCTCTTTCTTCCCTAGAAGTCTCTGGTCGATCATTATACGCTCCATGCGCTTGTCTTCCATACTTATCTCTTGAGTCCTGCAAGCTGGGATATTTGAATATGCCAGTATCTCTGAAAATGCCAGTGTTTACAAGTGCACGCCGAACTGACTCGGGGGTTTGACTACAGGGTCCCTGGTCGGAATTACCATGAAGTGACGTGCGAGCAGGAGATATCTGACTTTCCGACCAAGACACATATGTCGTCGCTTTGTCTGACAGTCTTCTTGCAGAGCCAGGGAGGTTCGTGGAGCGAATAATGCTTGGAGAGAGGTTGAGGTTGGTTTTGTGTTGGCTAAACATCACCGCTGCTTCGTATCTGCCCTGTGGCTCGACCATAAAACAAACGGGCTTTAGACGATGGCAGTTGTTTGCGTCCCGTTCAGACTCAAGTTGCTTAGAGTACAAAGAATGTTCTTCCCTGGCAAGTGAAGATGGCGGGTTGCCAACATTAGGCGAAACATCTCCAAGAGGTACTCTTGGCTTAAAGAAAGTTGATATCTCGTCCTGCTTCTTTAATGCTTTCTTCTTCTTCTTTTCTCTCTCTCGGTAACTTGATATGACCGTTTCGCCTGTCTTACTGTGTTCATGTCCTGTTGAATGGCGAAGAAATTCCATTTCAGCAAATGCAAGGTCTGGCACTATGCTTGTTCAGTATGGACTTCTCTAGTATCACGAAGCACACTCACATCCCCAACGTCTTGCGGGAGACGAAGCCCGACCATTACTGAAAATTCCAAGACCATGAGATGGGCGGATCTACAACGGTCAGTCTTCTTCCATTCAATCTTGAGTTACTCATACGGTCAAGCGATCCTGAGAAATGTTCTTGGAGCTGAAATTCTGGATCAATTCCTCCCCAGATTTCTTGGCTACTTTCTTGCGGTCTCCCCTTTTCTCTCGCTTCTTCCTGCTTGGCTTTTCATCATTGCGCTTGCTCTTCGCTTCTTTCTTCTTCGGTTCATAACGATCTTCACGTGTCTTGTGGCGTGCTCTCTTCTCGAACGTTTCTTTGGCAGGTCCTAGTACATCAGAGTGATTGGTGACGCCAGAATCGGAAGCTTCAACTCGTTGTCTTTTCCGAGGTGGAGTTGGCCGTTTCTCTGGTGGCTTCAAGGATGCCAGCTTCGGATCAACCCGATTTGACTGATATGATCGAGGTCTGACAGGCACCTCTAAAAGCGAGCTATCTGAGGATGAATGGCGCTTCCTCTTTCCCTTCAAGAGCCTCGGTAGATTCACCGAGTCTGCAGATGTCCGACGAGATGGATGTTCAGCATTGATTGCTTTAGTGAGTCCTTGGTCTGGGGTTCGCGACGTCAGCACAGAGGAAACATTCGAAAGATGATGGAAATCTAACAGAATACTCACTAGTATCCCGAGTTACGAGCGCCTCGTTTTCATTGATATCTCGGCTGGTCTGAGCAAGCCATTGGCGAACATAATCATTGTCTCCGTTCAAGGGCTTTCCAGAGCTTCCCTTCAGTGGCTTCGCATTTCGGCGGTCTAATTGAGTTGCTTTTGACGAGCGATCCCTGCGAGCTCGATGGTTCGGATCTTTCGAGCTGTGATGTCGTTCCCGTCGGTCGTGATGATGGTCCCTGGAATCTCTAGGCATGTTTACCAGTACCACATACTATGGTAACCGATTCCTCCTCTGTGTTCAAGCGCTTCCGAAGAGAAAATGACTCGGCGATGTCGAATGCCTTCATTGGAATCGATTGATGGCTGGAACACTGTGGCTGATGTACCCCTCTCTGTTGTGACCTTTGGCGACAGTTTGGTGGCATTGAATATGGGTTCAAAAGAAGACATAGATAGCTCCCAGGCCATAGGGTTTCCATGACGGCAGTTGCGCCCATCGTGCCTGCCATAGTAGGGTAACACTATCTCCCGTAGTACTCAGATGTCAAGCGCGATGGCCAATCGAAATCAGACCAAAAACTTTCCATGACTTTGTAGGTAGAACAGTCTACATTACGCCACTTCAGGGCTTGGATAGATGATTTGACCCGTCCGCGGTTCGAGACAGGTATTCAAGTTCTACCATCATCCATTCTATTCAGACCAATCATGGTCTGGTTTCTTCGTATGTACCACCCATTGAGGGCATCCCTGCATAAAAGTTGGTCACGAAAGAGGTCGGCTCATCACATGGCTCGCTCACCTGACATGCAGTAGAAAAGAAGGTGCCGGCAAGGAAGCGAGAAGGTAAACAGCGGTGTGGATCGGCGACTGCCCTACAAGGAATCCAGCGATCGCACATGCAGCCATAAGTAGGTAGGTATTCTTACTGCACTTGTATTTTGCCTGGAGGCTGTTGACAGTGGAGTTTGACAAGTCTTCTCCTTTTGTGCAAATTGGGAATGAAATGTCTCAAAGTACAGAAAGCATACGTAAATACCTGAGGAGGTGGGTTTGTTCCGATCAGCGCCAGTTCCTATACTAGGTACATGAGATGCAGCCCAAAACATCGGAATGAATTTTGTGAGCTGTCACGATATGATGGAGCTGTCGTAACTCTCGGCGACATTGCACCGCCTTGCATATCACACAAGATCTGTGATAAGGGTTGGTCCAGGCCTTTGAGAAATTTTGGTATGAAGATCAAGCCGTATCAAATTCATATTGATTCCCGATACAAGGGCCTCGCAGATATTCAAAGCGGGAGAAAACGTTCGGATGCATAACTAGGTACGTAGCCAGTTTTGAGCCTATGGAGGCTTCTGCACTGTGTGTGCAGCTTCAGCTGAGATCATTAGCTCGCTCGTAGGCTGAAGTTACACTGACTACTATGTAGCTCAATCGGGCTATTTATTAACTTGCCTGTCGCTCCCAAGATTTCTGTTCTTTCTCAGTTTCTCCTCGGAGCATTCCGATGTCATGGTAGACCTGACCTTTCGGAGTAGTGCTTTTGGGTAAGGTGGCGCTTTCAGATAGAAATACTTGTATGAGGATGGGAAGCAGACCCAATTCAACCAACCCGATCCGAGCGAGCCACTTCAACACTGCTACTTGTGGTTCAAGATGGCGGAAAGTCAGAACCTTGATGTGCTGATGCCGGCGAGAGAGAACAGCGCGATATTTTTCCACTACAGTATGGTATCCACGGCATCGGACCCTGGATCAAAGGATCAAAACTTTTCAAAAGTGCGGGTGAGAGCGAACTCCCACGTCTTTGGAACGTGCCTTCCGTGCCGAAAGCTGACCAGCAGGAGTTGACGACAAGTGAAAAGCCAGGAGTCTACCTATAGATATGTACCTCTCCCTCTCGATATTCTGCAATATATCCTTATGACGTTCCATAGTGTGATTTGATGTGATGTGGGTGGTTGGTTGTACGGAATCAAGTAGGTGGTGTGGTAAACTTGTCACTAGGTACGGAAGCACGATGGGGGTTGACAGTAGGTCTCGTCCAAGTCCTCCAATCAGCAATTTGCAATTCCAGAAATTTCCCTATGAACTTCCTTAAAACGTTGAGCCAGAAGATAAGGCTGGACGAGACCCACTGTCAACCCCCTTTACAGTGTCGAAATTTACCTAGGCAGATAAACTTAGATACCACTTGCTACTCCTCTTTCAACTCAATTGTCCACCTTTGACCAGTCAGAAGCCCACGACATAAACCGACATAGGGCCATGCGGAGGCGCAGATACATCCTTCGTATCACACAAGATACTCTCGACTTATGCACGCCGCATTTTCTCGCTCAAGAACTGCAAGAGTTGCCATGGAGAAGTCATATGGAAATGCGAGAACAAAGACAGAGACATTTAATTATCTAGCAGATCTACAAAATAACAAGCCTACCTCCCAAGAGCAACTCGAAAACGTTCCTCTTGCTAATCAATTGGACTGATCGAATTTGTTTCACTGTAATCACAATACCTCCAATAGTTAACGTAAGAGGGTTGGAGGATATATATAGTTTTACTTAGTACGAGAGTACGAAGGCCACGAGACAAAGTCCTCAGCCATCACGTGTACTCTGGCCAATCAACAGATGGCATAACTTCGCTCGTTGGTCGCGATAAAGAGGAGGCATGTCCGGGCTCTCGCTGTTATTGGGTCGATTGCAGGCTTGCGTGTGCCTTGTAGCCTTATCGTAGTTCGATCGATTACGATAAAAAGCTACTTGAATTGGCGGCGCTTGAGGTAGACTTTTTCAATGCCTTTAGATTGAGATTTATCAAAGTATAGTTCTATCTTACGTACTACAAAATATCACCCTCATCGCCGAAACAATTCCTAGCGAGGCGAGGGAGTTGCCAGGCACTTTTGTATGCCATGTTAGTCGATTATCACGCCAGGAATAGCTTGAATGGGGAGGGGTAGAAGAAGGTAGTAAATCCATTCACATGAGAACAGGAAGACAGTATTGCCTTTTCTCGTTAGGTACGAGTGAATTTTTACACCTTGATGTAAGTAAAAACATAAATCAAAAGACTCCTTCGCTAGGATCTGTACGAAAGTGTACCTAGCATGATACTTTGACTTAAGGCCTGTACGAAGTATAAAATTTCAGGATCCTTGTGATGATTTGGGAGCAATCGGAACGTCCTTTTGTTATGTTAAAAAATTTACTATACGACCTCGACTTTGTACACCACGCTCACTCGTCCGACAGCTATATTCACAACAACTCGATCATTCTCAAGATCACCAACCTACTACAACTGCCCACTACACCGACCCGGCACCATGCTGTCTCTTCGACTACTCGCCCTCGCTTGTCTATTCATCGGGCAGGGCGTTTCGAAACCTGTAGGCTCAGAAGGTCCTGATGTGGCCTCAGAAGATTATTATAAGGCCACAGCTAAATCGACATACGTGAATAGCTAAATCGACATACGCTAACTAGGCGAGCTGAATATGAAGAGTGCATTTATCACAACCAAGATTTATATGCATAACTATGTATACTGCATAATAGCTACCCCTCTCTATGCTAAATTATCAAAATCATCTTTAAACTCCGTATCCTAAGTATATACCTCTACCCAACTAATTATATCTTTCTTAATCAAAGCTTCACTAGCTATAGTAGCATCTTCTATACTATCTACGTGATAGATTGATAATATGCTATATATATACCCTCTCTCCCTCCGTGTACCGGGTTCATAGCTATCTTGATGCCCGCCCTTAAGCCTCTATATAGCTATTACAGTCGATGATACGCTGTTTTGTACTATAGGAGGCTACTTAAGTGATACAGGGGCAGAGCTAGAGGGGATTTCAAATAACGAGGGGTCCCGGCGTGTATTTGAAGGTGCTACCCTACCTCTAAGAGCACCCTTCGGTCTGCCTTTACCTCTGACCTTCAAAGGATTTAATAGAGGAAGGGGAGCTAGGGGAGCTGAATTCACTGATTCAGGCCTGTCGTAGTACTAGTGGTGATGAATATCGCTCAGAAGGATACTGCAACTTTACTGCCGCTTCCAGAGTATATAGTAGCATAGTAGTCTAAAGGCCTGCTAAATAGTATATATACAGCTATTCGATGGGGGCCCTCTAGAGGGAAGTTTGCTACCTTCTTATACGATTTTCTGGAGAGCCCGGGTATGAACATATGGAAGAATTGCAGCTAGAATAGTAGTAGAGTATATAGGTAGTGGCAGTAGAACGACTCCGAATAACCTCAATTACAATTCATAGCCTTAGGGGTAATCAGGAAATTATGAATATTATCGTCCTGCATAAATGGCCCTTGCCCTCTAGTACAAATTTGTATAGGAGGGCGTGTCCCCTAGATGCACACGCCAAGTTACTAGAATTTTAGCGTATGTCGATTTAGCTATTCACGTATGTCGATTTAGCTGTGGCCTATTATAAATACCGTGGTCACAACAATGAGCATCATGGTGAAATTAGTGGACGTGATCCTGTAGATAGCCCTTGGGGACTTCTTCTACCGCCACCAGCTAACATGCACTACCACAACTCACCACCGACAAACGGAATCTGGAACAATTGCAGTCCACCGGCTCCCAAGTTTTGCAGTGCGGATTACTGCCACCAAAAGGTAAGACCACTCGATCCAAGGAAAATCAGGGACATACTAATGTTATTGCCTAGTATGGATCCTATCGTGTCGAGGGATACAACGCTGTCCTGGGGTAGGTACCTTATACTAGATCTTCTCCAGCTGTAGTGCTAATGTTGTAAAGTACCCCGTACTGTGACTGCTTTTGTTAGGCCTTCGAAGGTAAGGACCAGCTTACGGGCCGTAGGTGATGTTTGGCTTACCGATCTCGTTCTGCCCACGCACATCTCATGTTCTGCCGTGGGCGCCGAAGCCAAACATTAGACCTGGCACCTCAGTAAAAGGAAGGGAAGGGAGGAAGGAAGGAGCGGAGTGGAAGCGGAGGAGGCCAGGACTACGAAGGAAGCGGTACTCGCCGTGGCAAGGGGCATCTCCGGGGATCTCTTGTATATACAATCATCAACTGCACCTTACTAGCCTTACCACACCCACGGATGCTAGGAATCGTTAGATGGGTATGGACGTGCAAAGGTGGTGAATCAGTTCACCAGATAGCTAAACAAAGGACGGTTTTGCCTGTGGCTACTAAAAAGATTACTTTGCTAAGATCTCTGCCTAGCGCGATATAATACTTGATTTATTTGGAAAGCACCTCTTTGAAACGGAGTTGGCCACAATTACTGGCTTTATCGAGTGAGCGAGTGCGAGAGCCATTAGTGCTCCATTCATCAATGCTCGAAATGCTGCTGGCCTATAGCTTCCCACGCGTACCTACACCTAACCTCAACCACGATGCGCCCGGCTTCGTCAGACGTAAGACATATTGCCATATCCAAATTACCCCCATCTTAAAATCCGTGACTCTGGTGCCAGGCATTATTATTCCAGAACAAGTTCGGCGGCGAGAATTTACTCGCTTATACGATGGAACGAAAGAAGAGCGCCATGTGTTCGATGCCATTATGTTTTTAGCTTGCACGGGTGTGGGTGGGATGGATATATGCTATCTATTCTATGCCAGGCCAGAACAAGGAGGTTTACAGGCAGAAGTGCATTCCAATCGAGCGTCACAATCCAAGCAGTGCATTGTACTTCTGTACTTCTAGCGAGCGCAATTGGGAGGGTTGAGACCATACGCACACACACTCGGCCGGCCGGCACATGCCAATATATCGAAACCCCCTCCTCAACCGGCACCAACCCTTCCTGATGATCTGACGAGACCAAAAGATGCGCAATATCTCTAATCCCAATTCTCTTCCTCTTTCTTCTTTTTTTTCTTAGTAATATTCTAAGTCTATGATCCCATTTTGCACGCCTCACCTCTACACAAACTCTTTTCTGCACTTTCTCTCCCCTGTACTGTCACGTTTTGCCAGACTCCAGAGCCTACGCGAGTCCGCGACTGGGAAACTGCCGCTTCTCATCAGGCGAGAACCCCTAGATCATTTCCTACAGAGCGTTTATCTCTCAATCAAAAGAACTGATAATCTCTATTGAGAAACAGCAGATGAGCAGGTGAAGGTGTATCCCTAATTCTCTCTAACAAGTTTTGGAGTTTTGGAAATTAAGATATGGGTGAGATTCGCTGCTAGTACCGTACTATGCTGTAGCTTGCAGGCCTGGTTCTTCGATCGGCAGCTTCCCATCCGGGTGAAGAAGGGACCCCTCGCCCCTCTGCCCCTCTCTCTTATCAGCCTTATGTACTGGTCGCCCTAGCGCCTAGATCTGATCCCACCACGGTCAGGACAAAATACATCACTCAAGAATCAAGAATCATAAAAACTGATGTAGTAGCTTCCATATACCACGTAAGAATTAATTAAAGTATATTCTACTGGTAGGTAGGTAGGTATTAGCTATAGGTAGGGGTCGAGATGTCGAAGTCAGGGAACATGCCAAGGCTGGCGGGTGACAGGGCAGGGGACATTTTCTAGCTCAGTGGGGAGAGCTTCTCCAGCCTTTTTTTCTCTCCTCTCTCCCTAAATTGGATAACTTGATCGTCTTTCGACCAAGTCCCGTGCATCGGATTATTTTGGAGCAGGAACTTGATTTGTTAGGCCTCTTATGGCTTACTCCGATATAGCTATATCGCGTGTTGTCGTGGTGGTTGAGAAAAGAGGATTCGACATTGGGATGTCCCGACTCGACTGTACTACTTACTTGACTGTAGGTAGGAGTGGGTAAGCGCGGGTGGAAAAGAATCGAGCCTGAGCCTGAGCCTGAGCCTGAGCCTGAGCCTGAGCCTGAGCCTGGACTTGAATTGACTTCCACCGGCGGCCTGGTTGGGCTTGGCAGTCCTCCGGTCTCTTTCTAGTTAGTTAATATCTGCTTGCCGCTCTGGTAAGGCGCTTTTGCCATTTCTTACTACTTATGGCTTCTTTTCACAAGCACCATATATATTATTTATACCGTGCAAGGCAGCATTTTATGTCTCTCCATCCCTCACCATTCATGCACGCCCTTTTTCTCTCTCTCTCCTCTGATAGGCAACTGACTGTTTGCTCTGGCTGGCGGGACACTACGCGGCGTGCGCGTGAAACATATCTATCTGTACATGTACAGTATAGAATGCACCTCCATAGAGGGGGGTAAGCTCATGCGTGCACGGGATTGGAGGAATATAGATTAAACAAAGGCTTGCGTTAAGCAGCAAGCAACCTTGATGCCATACCAACACCAACACCAACACCACCCACCCTCTTCCCACTAAGGTTATCCCAGCATCTAGCACCTAGCACCTAGCATCTAGCATCTAGCATCAACCCACCCTTCCACCACCCACCCCCCACTTAGATGCTTCCTTCCATTCCATCTTTGAGCTGCTCGAGCTCGAGCTCGAAACATCTACCTCACTTGGCCAACTGCAGCCCAGCCAGCCAGCCAGCCAGCCGGAGCCAGCCCTTTCATAACGAGTGAGAGAGAGCACGCAAAAGCAAATGCAACAATCGAGGAGCCAGGAATCAATTAGTTCCCCTGTCAATTGATACGCATGAAAGAAAGAAAGAAAAAAAAAAAGAAAGAAAGAAAGGAAGGAAGAAAGTGAAGGCAAAAGCCAATCAGGCTGGCAGCGTAGCGCAGCAAGCACCTGCAGGGCAAGCAAACAAACAAACAAACAAGCAAGGAAGATACCTACCTACCTACCTACCTACCTACCTACCTACCCTTACGGAGGTAGCTACCCCGCAGTCGTGAGAGAGTGAGACCTCGAACCTTGACTCAAGCACAAACCTTGCAAACGGTTCGAAGGCCCAGGCTGCCTTTGTATATTCTGATTCGATATCTGCAAGGGTTTGTACACTTACTTACATTTAATTATTGAGTGAAATCGTTCGGCTTGATCTTCAGCTTCATATTTCAACTCAAAAGAAAAGCTCATGTCAGAGTGAAAGAGGGGGAGGGAGGGGAGTGAAGGAGTGGAGGAGGGAGCTGCACGGGCAAGGCAAAGCAGAGAGGGATGCGATGCGCGATGCCATGCTAGTGGCTACTTACTGTAAGCCAACGAGGGGCAGGGCAGAGTCAGAGCCTTCATCCATATTTCCCCGCTACTGCAGTCCTGCGCCCCTACACCAACCAGGGCCTCTTCCCACTTCTTCTATCCCAACAACCTCTTCTCCTCCTTCCCACTACATCTTTTTCTGATTCCCAGAAAACAGACTCTTCTCGACCCTTCGTCTTCCTCCTTCTTCAATCAAACGTGCGCACTGTCCTTTCAGTTGAGCACCCAGATTCCCACATCAAAAACAACAACAACAACATCATACATCGACTTCAATCTCGATCAACAACTCCCACGACATATACAACAACCCCTCTCACAGTTCGTTTGATTCTCCTGATTGCTATGCGCTGACCTCTTCCTCCTCTCTGGATTTCATTCATCCATCCATCCATCCATCCATCCATCCACATATACCTCCGTTTTCTCTCACCTCCCACATTATGTCATATCACAACACCCTTCCCTCTTCGCTCAGCGGAGACCATGTTCTGCCTCGATGTACTTTCTTTGCGTGATCCGCGTCCCGTTACCGTCCCGTTTTCGTGTCTTCACCATTACCGCCATGGCGCGCTCTCTTGTGTCTGGATGCGCGCGGAAATTGAGACTTTGATTCAGGTTACTCCAACAACATCTTCAAGATGTCCAAGCTCTTTATTGGGTAAGTTCAACATCGCGCATCGCGCGTTCCCCATATGTATCCCTTTGGACAAGAGCTGACATGTGATACAGTGGCCTTGCATGGCACACAGATGAGAACGCTCTTCGCCAGAAGTTCGAGGAGTTCGGTGCCGTTGAGGAAGCTGTAAGTTTCTCAGCTCTCGAATTCGATTCCAACATAACTAATGTTTCTCATCAAAGGTTGTCGTCAAGGACCGTGACACTGGTCGCAGCCGTGGCTTTGGCTTTGTCCGCTACGGATCTGATGCCGTACGTGCCCCCCAAGCTTCCCCGCTTAGCTCAACCTTCCTATTTGCACCATCTACACAACAACAAGATCATTCAGCTAACTTCAATAAAGGATGCTGAGGCCGCTATTACTGCCATGAACAATATTGAGTTCGACGGCCGTACTATCCGTGTAGACAAAGCTTCCGAGAGAGGTTCCGGAGGTGGAGGTGGAGGTTTGTTTACCCTCGGATGTCTTGTGTGTAACTGGTACTGACTTCAACACAAGGTGGCGGATTTGGCGGAGGTCGGGGAGGTTATGGAGGAGGACGTGGAGGTGGTGGGTACTCTTCTGGTGGTATGTTCTTCTCTTGATTCGTTTCCTGCATGGCTGTGATGCTCTCAGACATACTGACCTTCACTAACATGTTTCATGCTCAAATGGACAATGACTAACACATCTTACAGGTGGCGGCTACGGTGGAGGAGACAGACAACAAGGTGGTTATTCTGGAGGGGGCGGTTACTCAGGAGGGCAGGGTGGCTACTCCGGAGGAGGTGGTGAGTTTTCCCAGTCGATCCACATCGACACACTGACTGAACACGCCATGACTAACATTGCGAGATAAAGGCTACTCGGGAGGTGGCGGACAAGGATATTCTTCTGGTGGTGGCGAGCAACAACAGGGTGGTGGAAGATGGCAATAAATCTTGCCAGGCCATGATATTCTCTCGGACCGGACCTTGCTTGGAGCGTAGTACGTACGTTTTGAGGACCAGAAAAGTCCGCTGGGTAGCAGCGAAAGTTAATTGTGTGGTTTGATCTTGATGACTGATCTTCTTCTCTCAGAAGATGGTCTTTGTCAGTGGTCAGCCTGCGTGGTCTATGGATGCGGTTCCTTGGCGAGCCTTTACGCTCTGCTCGGCGTTTGGGGGGATCTCCTACCTGTTACTGTCTCACACGTATTTCTCGACCAAAATCACTTTGATGGAGGGTCATTGCGGGTACTCTTTTTGAAAGACTGCACTTATTGCAGGTCTGCTTGTCACTTGCCAGGTATTTGCCCATAACTGGGAAATCAAAAATGAAAAGGCTTCTCGAGACCACTCCTGTGTCTCTATATCTCGTCTCTTCTTACTCATCTGTGCAAATAACAGTCTTTTTCGCTTTTCGTACTTATCCGTGCGACTGACGTTCTATTTATCGTCTTTTCTAACTCACCAGTGCAACTAACATCTAATTCTCCATCTCTTCTATCTCATCTGTGCCACTCCGCTTCTGAGTCTCATTCTCCAACCGCCTCATTCACAACACCCTTCCCATCAACACCACCCCTCAACCCCTCCTCCAACCTCCTAACCCTTTCCGCCAAATCCTTAACATGTCCATCTCCACTCTCCTTACTCAGCCCATCAAGCGCCTCATCCAAACACAGTAAATAATCCCTATTCAAGCCACTCGGGCCCTCACATCGCCAGATATGCTCCGCCAGCACCTGCACATCCTGCGGGCCGACAAACTGCTCGTTATCCGGCGTGCCAATATACACTAGCGTGTTGATCGGCGGCGCGCGACCGTCCGCGGGGTGGAATGGCGTGTGGTGTATCGTGTACCCGTTGATCTCGCGGATGTCGAGATAGGCGCGCACTTCGGCGACTTTGGGGGCGGGGATGCGGTAGGCTACGCCCCAGACTTTCGAGGATGGGGAGGATGGGTGCGGGTCGGCTAGGGTGGCCCAGAAGGAGTGCGAGATGAGCGTCACGACTCGGCCTGGGGCGGAGGGCGTGCCTCGGTGGTCTTCACTGGGGTGAGAGGTCAGTGGTGATTTTGCGATTTGTGCTATCTAGAGAGAGAGGGAGGAGGGTGGATGTGTGGTGTGGTGTGGTGAGGTTGTACGTACCTGGCCTAAGCTCGTTGATGTGTAAGTGTGGGTTCTATTTCAATTACCTACCTACCTACCCATCCTTAGATATTCAGCAGAAGGAGGAGATAGATAGCTAGCTAGCTGACATACCTGCCAGAAACGACGGACGTAGCCGGTTACGAAGCCTGGTATACGGCGGTCTGGAAGAATAACAATAATAAGTGAGTATGTGTGTATTCCGAGGGATGGTATAGGAATGAGTGGCTGGCTGAGTATAGGTAGGTTCTTAGTTCTTACCGAAATGCGGTGGTGGTTTCCATATCAGACTCCTGAGAGGTAGGTAATTGTGTTAGCCAGACTCGAGAGAGATGGGAGAGTGCTGAATGGCTTTGGAATAGAGGATAGGAAAGGAAAGGTTTACCCGTAGCCAAAGAGCCAGAATTCGGATTCTGTAGCTGGATCTGGAGGTTGGGCTGGAGGGTCTGAAGAATCAGACATTTCGGAGCTGAGGTGAGGAGTTAGAGAATAAGTCAGTGAGTGAGTAGGTGGTGATTATGGATGTTGATTTGATTTGGAGATCAAGGTATAAGCACAATACAAGGCTACGTATTCAGGCGAGG
This sequence comes from Rhynchosporium graminicola, assembly GCA_900074885.1. Taxonomy (NCBI): domain Eukaryota; kingdom Fungi; phylum Ascomycota; class Leotiomycetes; order Helotiales; family Ploettnerulaceae; genus Rhynchosporium; species Rhynchosporium graminicola. The sequence continues at coordinate 170,611 of FJUW01000028.1, forward strand.
CTAGCCAGGTTACATTATTCTGTCGCGGGGAAAGAAAGGGAATTTGAATCTCGGACGTAGAGAGTGTAAATTAAAGCGATATTCTGGTAAAGTCATCAAAAGATTATGTGATTTCGAAGAAGAATTATCATGTCACTCAAGGTAATATCTTGTGGTATTTTCGTGACTTCAGTTAGTATCGAGTTATTGTTAAGCGGAGGTTTGCACTTGACTACCTACTGTACCTAGGTAATTGGTTCTCTTGTCTTGGGCGGGAGGATTCAGTTCTTTTAGAGAGTATAAGTTGTAAATTGTTTTTCTTATAAAGTCGATAAAAGGCTAAGTGACTTTGAAGAATTACTTCAGGTTCTCGAGAGCCCGCTGAATACCTTTCTAGTACTCAAGCTGACCTCATAACTTCAAATGACCTTCGAGGCTGGGCCGATTCGTTACCGGCAAAGCAATGCAGGCGGCTCTAATAAAGTCATCAAGATGTTCTGTGACTTTACCAAAGGACTTGGCGCAAGAGCTTATGATTCCGAGTCATAGTCGCGAAGACATTACATGTTATTACTAAAGTATTACCCTAAAGGCAGATGGACGACTCTGCTTATTTGAAAGGGTACAAGTTTAACCCAGCTTCAGGGTCTCACAATGGAGAGGGGTTCTACGCCTCGTCCGAATTCCTCGACCGCTGTCATTCTAGCATAGCTACCAACCCATGCTCTGATATTACTTCATGATTTTTCCTCCTACTTGAATTAGGAATCCCAAATTAAATTTCATAACTTTCATCGTATTACACAAGCGTATGTCGTCCAATACTTTGGTGATTGATTACCTACAGTGGAGGTCCAGCTCAGCGGAGAAAGTCTATGCTCTCTGATACCAAAGAATGCAATTCCAGTTCACGATATCCCGTATACCTGATAGATATCGCATTTTTCCTCACCCCGCGTGCCTATTCCTTCGTTCTTGCGCCGCGGTTTCATTCTTGAATTTGGACTGCGAGTTCAAGTCCAAGCCACGCCCGCCCCTCCCTCACTGACTGACAGGGCTCAATCACCAACGTCTTGAGACTGTCAAATATCCAAGACCTTCCTTCATTTCGTGCGACGTCCAAAACAACCCCACTGACCTACACATCACAAGTCCTCTTCCTACCAATTACGCTTCTACAGTCACCGCCAAAGGCTCCAATATGGCGTACAATCGCACCTTCAATCCGGATTCACTGCCAGCGTAAGTCACGAGCCCCACCATGAGCAACTTGAGCTGAATATTCAACCTAGATTCGCTGAGCCAGAGAGGGTAATACCATTCACGATACCAACTCGAGACGATGACGCGTAGCTAATACCCATACTAGAAAAACACTCCCTCTCACGGCCAACAACCACCTCAGAAACCTCATCCTACAAGCTACGCAGCACTCCAACAGCAGCAGCAACAGCAGCAACAATACTCGAAGCCTGCCCCTCCACTCCCACAACAATACGCTGCCTCTGGACATTCTCCCGGACACTCGCCCGGAATGGCACCTACAAACTATGGATACGGTCCTCCTCAGCCAAACCATGGCTATGGATCTCCTCCTCCTGGTAGTTATGGTGCAAGACCACCTCCAGCTCAGAACAGACCCCCACCAGCCTCGCGACCACCTCCATCTCCAGCTCCCCCCAACGGCGCAGATCCAGCTCTGTGGCCACTTTTCCAAGCAGTCGATAAAGATGGTTCGATACCCCTCTGATACCCATATCCTGCGACCTGTATACTAACCGCTCTTACAGGAACCGGTCATCTCACAGAAAAAGAGCTCCGCGCCGCCCTCGTAAACGGCGACTGGTCCTCCTTCGACCCTCACACGGTCAAAATGATGATAAGAATGTTCGACAGCGACCGCAGTGGCACGATCGGCTTCGAAGAGTTCTGCGGACTTTGGGGATTCCTCGCCGCGTGGCGTTCGCTCTTCGACCGATTCGACGCCGACCGCAGCGGAAACATCAGTTTGGACGAATACACCAATGCGCTGGTCGCATTTGGATACAGACTCAGTCCATCGTTTGTGGAAACGCTGTTTAGGACTTTTGATAAGAGACGCGACGGGGCTATTAGTTTTGATCTGTTCGTTCAGAGCTGTATTAGTTTGAAGAGGATGACGGATGTGTTCAAAAAGTATGATGATGATCGGGATGGATATATCACTCTGTCCTTGTAAGGAACCCTTTCTCAACGCCTACATGTTCGGGGATGCTGACTTTCAATAGCGAGGACTTTTTGAGCGAGATTCTTAAGCAGAGATAGACTTGTTTGATTTGATTGATCAGATGGAGTATTTCTGCCTCCTGCTTGCATGCATGGTCTTTCGAAGCTTTTGCGTGTTTTGCGTCTAAGATCTTCACTATGATCCATACGGAGTAGATATAATACGATACCCAAAGCTCGTCAAAACTTAGCCTTTTGCTGCTCGTGTTTTTGCTTTTCGCGATCCAGTGTTTTTGCTTTTCTCGAAGTCTAAAGAGCAAGACCCGAGTTGGGTTCCTTGGAAAGAAGTCGCACAGGAGGCATAGAAACATGGATCAGTCCGTCTTGCGTGTTGATAGGGGCATTGCGTGGGTTGAGTCTTCATTTGTGACACGCAATAGTCCTGCTTTCATTATGCGGATTGGGTAGAAGAAGCCTCTGTTCATTCAGACCTACAAGGTAGCATCTGTTTGATCTTGAAAGATTATCCCAGCTCACCATCGAGTAGTCTTCATGCATATTTCGTAAATCTGATGTCGAGCATGAGGCTCGAAGTATTCAGAAAGAAGCATCTTTTTCAACTTTAAGAACTCAGCGGAAATTGCTCGCGGGCGCAGCCGCATATCGAGTCCTGGAGACGTCAATTCAGACTGCGATCTGTGGACGGAAGACATCAGTCACTGTGTCCTCACATCAATATTACGCCCAGCTACCCACCCGTCCAAAGCAGCTCATCACTCTGTGTATCCTTCATTTCATACTTCGCAGAATCGTCTTATCGATTAAGAACCCTGCAATCGGGCCCTTCTCAGCGCTGCGAATGTACTTTCGTACAAATATGCAGGGCCCAGCCCGGCTTTGTCTTCGACCGGAGAATGCTATGGTGAAGTGTCAGCCTCCGGACGGAAAGGCTGATCTGCTCTTGCCAATAAGATTCTTGGAAGAGTGGTGAAGGAGATGGGAGAGTTTTGAGTGGTTGGCTGACGGGAGGGTAACCTTAAAGGTCCCCCAACCATGTCCTTGGCGGCTTGGAGCTGAAATGCGACCTTGTAATTACGTACTTTCGTACAACTGTATACAAATATATCTGGCTTTCGGCTGTTCATGCCCAGGATGTGTTGAGTACTTATTCCCTCATGGCTCCTCCTATTGTTTGGTGCAATTGTCTCTTCTACGGCAGGGCTTTGTTCTATTTGCTCTTTTCCTAATGGGTATCGCCTGTTTAAATTGCTTTCGTTTTACGAAAACATTACCCAAACCTCATCTCAGCTCAACCTCCTCTGAGGAAACACCAACCATGCCTCCAAACAGCACCACAGTCGTCGCCCCTGCCTCTCGCAGAACCCTCGACGATCTGCTCCCCACTCCCCCACGCGAAAACCTAAGCACGCATTTCGTCCTGGGCGAAATTATCGACCAAATCGACCTCATTGCCGAAGAATTTCCCCTCGTTCATATCTCCACTTTGAAAGAACATCTCTGGGACATCCGCAACAAGAACGTCGATCCCGAGCGCCATCTTCGCGGCTTCCTACATGTCTTCAAACACACCGAGGTGTTCAAAGATGCGTTCGAACAGCTGGATGAAGGGATGCAGGTTAGGATTAAGGCGTTCATGGATGGGAAGGGGGAGAAGGAGGTGTTGGCTGTGGGGGGAGGAGAGTTTGTTTTGCCGCCGAGTCCGCCGGTGAAACACCATTTCACGAAAATGGTCGAGGATCTGGTGGAGGAATTTAAGGAGGATGTGCATGACCTTTTTCATCCGGGTGATGAGGCTAAGCAGAAGGACGGGGGGGAGGCTGTGAAGGAGAAGGCTGTTGATGCTGGTGCTGCCGGGTATCCGAAAATTTTCGAAGATGCTGCTGAGACTAAGACTATGGAGGTAAGTTCTGAGAGCTTTTTATCGTCATTCAGAGTATACACGGAATGAACGATGTTGTTGTTACGGGGCGGAGGACTCAGTGGTCGACTTGCTGGTGGGAGCACAAGATCTCGCTTAAACCTGAACATCTTTGATCCCGACCACCATCGCCCAATATCAGAGACGCAGCTAACAATCCGCAGGTCCACGCAAGCACCAACTTCCGTAACTGGGGAAAGAGCGTCTCCAACACTCCCAAATGGACATTCGTACCCAAAACAGTTCTCGGTCTCCAAAACCTCGTCAAATGGGCCAAGGTCAATGGTCTTCGCGTCCGAGTAAGCGGCTACCGACACTCCTGGAGCCCTGTCTTCTCAGAAGACAAACAGGTCTTAGTTTCGCTTCTCAATCTCGAGCAAGTTAACACGATTCCGGATGTCATGAGTATCGCTGCTGAGCATATCGACCCAGAGAATGAGTTGAAGGTAATTCAACATGCTGCTCCTGAGGGTACGGCGGCTGTAGGTCAGGATCAGGCGTTGGTCAGAGTGGGCGTTTCGGTTACGGCTGAGCAGTTTAGAAGATGGGCTGTGAAAAATGACAAGTGGGCTTTGCCTGTGGATGTCATTCTTGTGGAGTATGTTCTCACAACCCTCTCTACTCTTCTCTTTCAACCCATTGTCTAACAAAAACCAGAGTTACATTCGGAGGCGTGAACGCACCAATCTGCCACGGCGCAGGTCGCCGCCACCAAACCATCAATGACTACGTCCGAGCAGTAGAATACGTGGACGCCAACGGCGTCCACCGCACCGTCTCCGAACCAGCCCATCTCAAAGCTGCAGCTGGCTGCTTTGGACTCCTGGGCATAGTAACACACATCACATTCGCCCTCGACAAAATGTCCTACGCCTTAATGCAACCATACAAACCCGACATTGGGCTTGCCATCCCCCCTCTCTCCCGAAACGACATCCCCATCGCGCTCCGCAAAACGTTCACCGACGCCCAATACGCCGCTGCGCTCGTGGATTTCAAGAAACGCGCCACAGAAGACTACTACTCTGAGTGGTTCTGGTTTACCCGCTCTCAGCAGGCGTGGGTTAATACATGGAATCCGACTGATGACAAAGAGGGAGCGGTTGAATACCCGAGCCCGTTCATGACTTTCATTCAGTGGATCCAGGGATGGCTCGGAGGCGTCATTACCGAGAACCCTATCTTTCAAGCTTTCCCAGGCAGATGGCAAGCTGCCATCCTTGCGACGTTCGGAATGGTCGTCTTGCCGCCTTTTGAGTTTGTGGGCTTTAAGCAGGGTTCGAAGGAGACTATTAAGACGGCGATGCCGAATGCGTTGCATTTCAGACGGGGTGTAAGTATTTCCATCTCATGTAGACCAAGACATATTCAGAAGCAGAAATTAGTAGCCATACTAACATCTATAAAAGGTTCAAAACTCCATCGTCCGTGATATGGAATTCCAAATTCCTATACCAGCACTTGCATCCGATCCCACGCAACCAGACTACAGCGTCGTCCAGCGTGCCTGGTGGGACGTCATCAACCTCTGCTACGAAGACGACGACACGCCCATGCGTCTCACGATGGAACTCCGCATCATGGGCGACTCCAACATAATCCTGGCTCCGCAAAGAGGCAATAAATTCGGTACCGCTTCTATAGAAGTTCTCTCGATTCCGGACGCTGTGACCGACAACGAATGGCAGCCCTTCTTACAACGCGTATCGGATCTATGGATGTCTTACAAAGACTCCCACGGCGCCTTGCTAAATGTGCGCCCGCATTGGGCAAAGGAGTGGGATGGCATTAACATGAGGGGCAAGCCGTCTAGACAGTATCTGAAGGAGGTGGCGTATAAGGATGAGATTCCAGAATTTAAGAAGGTTCTGGGCGAGATAGGGCAGGGGCAAGGGTGGAGCCTTGACGATTTGCAGAAGAGGTTTTCGAATGACTTGTTGGACTCATTGATTTTTCAGTGATAGCTGGATGATAGACTGGAATGGGTATTTAATTTTCGGATTGCGAAGTGGCATTGCCAATTTCTTTATTACTTATCTCAAGTATCTCAGCCAAGGCTGCGGACAGATGATTTGGATGACCAGCGTTGGATTGAAATTTCAATAGTCAGGAGACAGTTGACTTTGGAATTATATGTTCCTGTTGTAGAAATTATACTACAGTCAGATATGGAGAGATGGCGCAAACGTCGCCCTCTTGCATAAAATCATGATATGCATCCTTCTCAACTGGAATAATAGCACAGAGCTCCATTCTCCGTATCAGCAATCATTACTCCTTTGGATCTCTCCCACCTCTACTTTCCATTTGCTGCATATAGTCCTCTTCAGTCTCCAGATCCATCTCTCCTGGCTGCGTGATGGGTAGGAACGGTATACCCTCCCTCTCAAAAAGATCAAGCTTCGCCTTCGTCTTTGGTCTACTCTTGTTGATACTATAGACCTTAATTCGATGACACGACGACGTAACATGGAGATCCCAGTTCCACGCAGACCTAACGTAAGTCGGCTGAGTGTTCAACGAATTATCCCAACACCTCACCACCAACTCTAACCAGCCCTCCGCATCGACCGGCAAATCAATCTCCCAAAGCCTCCACGCATAGTAGTACTTCTCGGTCATATTCTCATACGGGACTTCATACCAGATGCTCCCACCATCGCCACTAGCCTCCACTCTGACAGGCCAATGACCGCCTCCTGAATACGCCCAGCCACGCAATTTGATAGTACCCTCGTGGATAATCTGGTCCATGTCGATAGGTGACATAATGGCTGATGAAACAGGCATGTCTTGGATGCTGAATCCGGAGGAATAACTCGCATTGTGTTTCCCGACTTGCGAGTTATAATACAGATACTCCTTTCTCTGTACCGGCCCGGGCGATTCTTGGTTCAGGACATTAATCCTCGTCAACCATTTACAAGACCTCGCGCCGATATAACCGTATACCACGGTACGGAGCGGGAAACCATGGATCTTGGGGAGGGGTTTCCCATTCATCTCCCAAGCGACGAGGACCTCATTAAGCTTGACTTTTCTCCAAGGGACCGAGACGGCGTAATTGAATACTTCGCCTTTCTTGAAATAGGTGTCGGCGCCGATAAACTCTACGTGTGCGTTGTCGTTGGGCTGTTTGAGACCACCGCAGTATTTAATGATTTTCTTCAGAGAAACGCCTGTCCATCTTGCTGTTCCGATGGCGCCTTCTCCCCACTATTTCATAACTTGTCAATATCCTCTCCTTCTCTGGCGGCGTGGACTTGATTCTTCGGGTGAGAGAGTCAAGGTAACTTACAGGTGCATTCAGTAATTCATCGCCATCCCCAGGATATTCTTTAATCTGCTCCAATCGTCTCGTTCCAGCACATTGAATCGTGACTACGTTACTCTGTCGGGGAAAGATACTCTCGTCTTGCAACATGGCGAGAGTGATGCGTTTGGGGTTATTGACTAAGCCGGTTACGTCGATGAAATATTCTTCGGGGACGATCTCAGGGACGCCGCCGTGGTTGCGGACGAAGTGGTCTTCATTGCGCGTTATTGCTGTTTCGACGAGTCGGTTCTGGGGGTGTGTTAGTGAAATCAAATACGGTATTTCGATGAGCGAAATAATGATGAGAGAAATGGGGATAAACAAGAAATCAAGCATGTATTGACAATCATCTTACTCTTGGTGGTTCTCCATTATACGGGAATTGAAGCACGTGGATCATATCAGGACTTTTTTCCTTCTGTACGAACAGCCAGCTCTCAGCTGGCATATCTCTCGTCGCTTTACCCAGAGCGTAATGATACTGTTTCCACCTGACGCCCTCTAAGACAGGGTTCGTCTTTGGAAGCGGCACGAGTTGGAACTCTGGTGGCTACCTTCCTAATCAGTACATATATTCAAGGTAAACTCAATTCAACTTCCACTTATCCAGATAACCAGCCAGAAATGGAAAGAGATGAAGCTTGAGGGCCCGGGGCCATTACTCACACCAGGAAACACAAACTTCCTCAACATCTCCTTCGCCTTCTCCTTCCTATCGGGATAATTCTCCCACTCCACATATCCATGCCATCCCTTCAGTTCCTCCTCCAGCCCCAACTCTTCCGGGTCAGGTATCTCATCTTTATTTCTGATTACCAGATCTGGGTGCAGAATCGAGACATCTGGTTCATCTTTGTGGAGATCGCCGCCTGTGGAAGCTAGTGCTTCGCCAGAGGCGGAGACGCCTTTGTTGTCGACCGCCATGTTTCTATAATTCTTGAATATGTTTATGGTTAATTTATACGGTGAGATTGTTAGTTAAATCGAAATGAGGGACCACGGTATGAACTTTAAGGTGGGTTGACGAACAAATATATGAGGAAGCAGACTGCTAAGACTAGAAGAAAGACAGCGGATTCTCATCCGCTTTTAACACCAATCACATCCTCATGCAAATATGTCATCCAGAATTCCATCTACAAAAAATCCAGAAAATCAAGTCTAAAATCGGAAATACCTCCCTGCACTTCAGAGTCCAATGCCGGAATGGCTCGACGTCAGCAAGTGTATCCTCCCAGTGCTGGCCTATCGCAGCCAAGAAAAGAAGTCATGAATGTGGATGCCGCTCGAGGCAGCTTTGACATCGCCGAGTGTGGTTTCAAGCTTTCGGACTTACGATGGATGTGAAAGCTCCACAAGAAAGTGACATGTGCAAATAGTATCACTTGATTGAAAATAATTGTGGATTCCGAACTTATCAAGGTCCTTCAAACCCCTGAAAGTATCTCGCTGCCGCTCGGATGCAGTCCACTACAGTACAGGAACAGGGTTATCACATAGCGATCAAGGAGACGAGAGACGTCGACGTCATTTCCGTTTGTGTCAAATATTTCTTCAATTGAATAGCACTGCACACTGTATACTGTACGCTGCTTTCCCGGTGAGTGTCCGAGTTATTCACTTCTGAATGATTCACTCCCCTGGCACAGTAAAATGAAGTGAGAGTGAGGCAATGGTAACACTACACAGTCCTGCAAATCCAAAGATCGCATGGCGAAACCCATTTTCAGCTCTCGTTTGAGCATCAGTTGATGCTCAGTCTTGCTCGATGCCAGACCTGTCTCTTCCCAGCTGCATTTCCAGCAACAGATCCGTATCTGATTGATCCAGTATGGAAGAACGGCTCCCGCTTCGGTTGAAATCTTCGATAAGTGTAGCCCAGGAATGCGCCTTGCTTTCTCAACTCGAGAACTTTCGGAGCCGTTTCCTTGTCTCTCAAAAGACGATCTCTAGGTCTTTTCTTCTCCTTACGACCATAGTGTTTGACAAATGCTTTCAGGTAATCTTTCTGCTCCTCACACATTGCGAAGCCATCAATCTCGCGTTCGACCTTCCTCAGCTTAACAGAATCATGGGGCCTATCTACGAAACCTTTTGCCAAGACCTGGATCTCTCTGTTGAAAGGCTTGAGAGCATCTGAAATCTCATCCGCAGTAGGCGGTGGCCCATCAACAGATTCGGAGAAGTCCGATATTGGATCCTCTTCATCGAAGTAGTGGGTATCGTCGACAGACTTGATATCCGGAACAAATGGGGGTACCATCATGTGCAGGCGATCCCACTGAATATCTCGGAACCATTTATGACCTTTGATCTCCTCGGCGTCGTTTGGGAATACATATCGGCCAGCGTAATCTTGGACATGTTGCAAAGTTGGCGAATGATCCTTCATTCTGTATCTCTTCGAGCAAAGCCGGGAATCCTTTTCCTGGATCATGCCGCGAATAAGATCTTGACATCTCTTGCTGATAATAGGCTTGTGAGGAAAGTTGAAAGTATTCTTGTGGTTCTGTGGCGGTCAGCTTGACTTGCAATTTTTGATCCAAACGTGTCTTACCAGAATATTTTGCTTCGTCTGCTGTCTTCCGCCTTCCTCGGCCAGGAAAGGAGTGTGCCCGTACAGACACTACCAAAGAAGATATTTAGCATAATCAGACTATTGGCGCGGACAATTGCTTACCTCATAAAGTATAACTGCAACACTCCACCAGTCACATCTTGCATCATATAAGTCTCCTCGTACTACCTCGGGAGCCATATATTGGCTTGTTCCTACGACAGATCTGGCCAATGACCGACAGCTGTACCGATTCCGCCAGTTGAGGATCCCTTCGCCGTTGTCTATGCCGTTTGAAGAGTTTCGTTCATGTCGCTGGTCTTTTCCAGTACTTGTAGTCGCAGAATGGCCCTTCAAGGCAGCGGCCATCGTTCGATTCTCTTTAACATCAATGCTATCGCCATCGACGTTAATTCCTAGCTTAGCCAGCAAAGAGTATCGGTGGTTGTTGAAGTATGCCTGGTCATGCGACCAATGCCCATCAAATGCTAGGCCAAAGTCCGAGATTTTTAGATGCCCGGATGCTGAGATGAGGAAATTGTCAGGCTTGACGTCCCGATGAATCCAGCGGAGCGAGTGTGCCTCCTCAATACAAACGATCATCTCAGCAATATACCACTTTGTGACGGCTTCGGACAAGACGTTGTCTCTGATCAGAAGTCCCAGAAAATCACCACCTGGCATGTAGTCCATGACGAGGTATAGATTGTTGAGATCTTGGAAGCTTGCTATGAGTGGTACAACCCTGATCTTGTAAGCCAGTATCCATAATGTCCTCAATAAGCGGATGACTTCAATCCGTATTCAGTGTCTGTATCACCGTGCTTCATTTTGAAACGAAAGGGTAAATACATAAGTTAGACTTTCAGCATCAGACTTACCAACGAGACCCTTCAGCAGCAACAAGAAAATCCCGCTCTGCTCGGAGATGTCCTTCTTGACTGTTGCGCAGCATGTCAGACTTTCGAATCACCTTCATGGCATAGATTTCTCGCTTCTTTTCTTCATGAGCATGAGACGGAGAATCGTCTTCGACCTTCTCTTTGACCAGCCGGACAACTCCGAAGCTGCCCTTTCCGAGGACTTTCACAATTTCATAACGGGAAGAAGTTATATCTTTGCCTCTGAGAGCATTCCCAGCGCGAACTTTCATAACGCGTGTCTCTCGAAGATGGTCCTGAGGAGAGGATTTTAGCATCACTAGCAATTGTATTCGCACAATTTGAGTGTGGCATGTGTGACGGTGTGAAAAGGAAGAACTACCGTCTCGTCTTGAGCCCAAGCTCGGCGCTTCCCATCCTGCTCCTCGGGAGTTAGACTCAGTTCGTGATAAAGTGCGCCTTCCAATTGTCTTCGGCGAAGGGAGCGAGACGTCACGGCCCCTGATGTTGCATTGTTGTAATGAGTCTCGAAGAAGATTTTTGCTGCAGCGGCTCTTTCAACGGTCTCAACAGCTGTAGTGATGGAAAATTACCAGTTAGCCTCAGAAAGTATGTAAACTAAAGGCATGAACTGGGCTGACGTACTTGGCACCGGTTCTGGTGTTTCTTGACTTTCAACAATGGGACTAAGGACAGGATCGCCACTTGAGAAACCATCACCGGTCGCATGTTTTGTGATCAACTTCTTGTTCTCGGACGAGTGTTGCGAGGCTTTCTTAGACGAGTGCTTCGAATCGAGAGAGGTCTTCCCGGTGGACTCTCCTGGTCTGGGAATAGATGATTTGCCACTGTTTCCACTGGACTCTGTGCTTGTAGATGGTGATCCTTCAGGTGTGATTTCTACGACACCCTTGTCTAAGGATATGAAGCTAGGCCGGCTTTTGAATTGGGTGCGGTGCACGACAGTTAGCTCATCCTGCTGGCCTTTGAGGAGAGCCGTAGAGAATCTTCGAACTGGGCTTATGGGAGGGGACAACTCGGTAACGGATGCAGCAGACACTGTTATTTGTCAGCTTGACCATCATGTGAAGCATCGAATTTATTCACCACTGTTCCTGAGTGATCGTAGAGCAGTGATCAGTTTTGTACCATGTCTTCGAAGCTTGGATGGTCGGCCATTGTCCTCGGGCGAAGAGGGGGGAGTAAGCAATACATGACCACTCGATATTCTGTTGACTGTGCCCTGCTCTGAAAGAGCTTCTACGACCTCGATATCGATATCGGGGGTTATTGAGCCTCGTCGATCACCACCAGTCTTGCAATGAGCTCTTTTCATACTGTACACGGCGTGTCTTGCTCCTGCACGAGTGAAGTGCACTTGTATGTGCGGGTGTTTTGTGAATTCTATCTGAAAGTGTGGGTATCAATAGTGGTGGAATGATGGAGCTCTCTGATTTTGATGGTGCTGACAATACTGTTTTGCAAAGTTGGAAGAAATCTGCTGCACATTGAGAGGAAGGTCTGGTGATGTTCTTGGCTTACCTGCTCTATTGGGAAAGTGCTTTTTACTCGCCCTATGAGGGAAGGCACAAACGGTATCAAAGTCTCCTCGGGGCAAGGCAAAGGAATGATTGAAATGATTTTGATTTATTAATGATGAGGTCTCGGTCCGCAGATAAGAGACAACTAACTTTTGCCAAGTACGCCTGTAACGCAATCCCCTTATCCCATATCGTATCCTGCTTCCCAACTACCAAAGACAGTTCGTCACAGGTCCACGGCGTTCGGAGACTTATGTAAAAGGACGATAAGCGTAATCTAGGATGCGGGTGATAGTAAAGGAAATAAGCAGCCAAAGCACCGCCTAAGAGGTGTGTGTGGAAATTATACAGCGCAGAGGAGTCGACAAGCAAAGCTTCCACTTCGATATTCGCAAAAGATCAACAGAGAACATGCTTAACAGACACGAAAGCTTGATGACAGATCTACTTGATCTCCAGTAACTTGACGTCAAAGATAAGGGTGCTATTTGCTGGGATACCAGGTATGGCTTTGCTGCCGTAGGCGAGGTGTGCTGGGATAGTGAGTCTGCGTTCACCACCGACCGACATACCAGCAACACCGACGTCCCAACCCTTGATGACCTCGCCGGTTCCGAGCTTGAAGGAGAACGGCTTGCCCTTCTTGTTTGCTATAGAATTGTCAGTAAGTGATAACTGCCAAGAAAGTTGTTTCACAAAGCTTACAATCGAAGACCTTTCCATCTTCAAGCTTTCCGATGTAACGCATGCCGATCTTGTTACCCTTCTTGCAAGCTGGTCCAGTACCGAGCTTCTTGTCATCAATCTTGACTCCACCGACAGTCTTGACTCCCAATGTGGCCTTACCCTTAGTATCAGGAGCAACTGCCTTGGCCTTCTCAGCGGATCCAGTTGGGCCTTGCTCGAGGTTCTTGGCAAATTGAACTTTCTTGTCGGACTTGTCGGATTTGGCAGCAGGGCTGTCAGTAACTTCGTCCTTGGCCGGAGCAGCCTCGCCGTTGTTCTTCTTCAGCTTCTTCAGCTGCTTCTTGCTGAGCTTCTGCTCATCGGCGGCTTCGGGCTTCAAGTCCTTGGACATGATATCGTCAAGAGACTCGGCGGAGCGCTTGTTCTTACCCTTTTTCTCGCCACTGACAAGCTTTGGAGCCTCATCCTCCGAGTCCACCTCGGTAACACGGGGGTTCTCAAGAGTATCAAGATCGTCGCTCTCGTCATCATCCATTTCAAGGTCAAGCTCGTCCTCATCTGGAGACAAGTCGTACTCCTCATCTTCGTCATCATCGGAGTCATAGACCTCGTGGTGGCGGTTGTGGCCATCATCTTGAGGGACAACATAGTTTCCGGTGAGGTAGATGGTGTGGGTACCAGAGACCTTGAAGAAGACACGTTCGTGCTCACCAATGGTAATATCAAGTGGTTGTTGGAAGTTCTGACCCCGTTAGCATACGCCACAGACAATTATTTCTAGGACACACCTTCTCAGTATCAAGAGTGCAAAGAACGAATTCCTCAACCTCAATATCTTCGGAATCATCGTCACTGTCCTCCTCACTCTCCTCCTCCGCATCATTGCTGGTAGCCTTACCCTTACCATTCTTGGCGACCTTGCCCTTGGTACTCTTTGGGGCATCCTCCATTTCCTCGTCATCGTCAGAAGCAGCACCAATGGTATCCATGAGTTGTTGAAGAGCAGCGGCCTTTCTAGCCTTCTTTGACTTGGCTGGATCGCTTGGTCCTCCGTTGGCTTCTGCATCAGACTCTTCCTCATCCTCGGAATCGCTCTCAGCGAGCAGGGCGCGCATGTATTCCTCAGAATCCTCATCGTCCTCAGATCCATCAGGCTGGCGGATGAGCTTCAATGTGGCACGAGGAGCCTGACCGGCGACGGCGACATCAGCATCAGCAGGTTCACTGGGATCAATGGCAGCCATTGTGATGCGAAACTATTTGTCAAGAGAGATTAGCTTCCAAAATTTGAATTGCTCAAAAATTGTTCTGCGCGCTTTGCGCTGAAGGCAACTCGAGCAGATTTTCATTGCAAAAATACAAATATTTCGGAAACTTACAGTGGCAGGGAAGTCAGCAATCGCAGGAATTATGATATCTCCTGGAGGGACTTGAAGCCCATAGGTAGCAACTGTTGTTCGAGTTAGTTTATCTGCGTCGTCAATAGGATTGAGCCTATATCTCGACTTACCTGGTAGAAGAGACATTATTTCTGTTATTCAATGCTTCTTTGTGGTAAAGTGGAGGAATGAATCGTCTCTTATTGACGACTTGGTTGAGAATATCCTGTGAGAAGAAGGATTTTTGGTTGATTGAAGAAACTCGAGCAGCAGTGTCTTGTAAAAAGATTCGCAGACGAGGAAGCTTCCATAATTCTTTTTCTAACGCTAAGATAGCTAATCGCCCCGCTGACCATCACGTGCACGTGTTGCAGGGTTATCAGGTACGCCAATTTCAAGCGAAGGTGTTTTGGCAAATGCCCTTTAAACCTTTTGTGATGCTCATGCTCAATTGTTTGTAATCGCGTTAACAATTCCAAATATCTCAATCTGATTCTTACGTCTGTAGCTTTTCAGTATCCGTTTTTTTTATGGCGAAATTCTCTCATTTCCTCATGATATTCACGTTCTACACAATCTACACGCAACAAGTCCTCGATTAATAATCACTTCTGCTTTACACTGCCATCTGCTACCGTTGCGGCCTTCAGGATCTGCCACAGCGATCACAAGGTTTCTGCAGACTTTCTTCTACCATGGCCAATGCCTTCATCACCCTCCCAGCCATCTATGATGCTACTTCTGCTGCCGGGCTAGGAAACTTTTTTCTGATGTAAGCTGCTTGAAGCTCATCTCCTGCCCCGTTGGCAATTCCACCTGATACTCATTTTTAGCATGGACTTTGATTTCAATTGGATTGTGCAGCAGTGGCATTTGCATACCATTAGTCCAAATACGTACGTCCTTCGTCCATCTCTTACTGTCATCCCGTTTCGTATCCAGAAAGCTCTTTCTCGGAGCAGGTACTAGGGCTCTTGGACATAAATACATATATCACTGGCACTCTTTCCGTCAAGAACACCACTTTGTGCTAGCAAGTAAGCGCCCGTACAAAGGCACAAAATGTCAACTCTCCCCCATCCTCGTTCCCCGAGAAGCATTAGCCGTAAGAAAGTTCAAGGCCTCTTCTCTAGATACTGACGATGGTTCTTGTTCCAGGACAAGCATTATATCGAGAAGATCTGGCTGTACTTCGGCATCTTTAGCTGTTTAGGTGACTTTGAGAGAAGTATTAGCTGTTAGGCCCATGTGTGTAATGGACCTTTGATGGTAGTCCCGGTGCGATAACAGGCACAGCAAGGATACATGCCGCGAGATACTCTGGAGTCAGCTTTGCGAAGAGGTTGACTGAGGAGAGGTCCAACGGTTGAGCTTCTCCAGAAACATAAATTCCGATTCTTAGCTCTCGCGTCTTCGCCACGTTCGAGATTTTGGGCGATAAAGTGTAGAATCCTGAGCTAAGACTTGGGTATCGGTGGTGTGGGGTGTATGGGCTTTTTTGAACTTCTGGAGTAACAAAAATGAATCTTGAGCTTTCCGGATTTAGTATATCCGAAATCTAACATGTTCACCGCATGTCTACCCCCCGAGGCGATAGAAGTTCGTCTCGGCCGAAGTGCGAGACTGCTAGCTACAATTGACCATCCCAACTCGACTTTAATGTCATAAATACATCTCACGACATTACAGAAAAAGAAGATATATTAAAATAAGCTTTTGATGCTCTACTGTAAGTCACAATCTCTTTGATGATGGATTTACAGCAAGCCCGCAACCGCTATGCCGGAGTCGGCATCCCCCAGGCTCGTACATGTCTGGGAATTCCGAGAAATACACGGAATCGTTACTTATAAGTATATGTATGGCTGTTGCTTGAGATGATAGAATATTTTGATCAGAGTTCCTCTCTAAATTACCTATGTGCTAGGCAGACATCAAATGCTCCTCAGTCAGAGGCGAAATATTAGAAATTATTACTACTTGGACGGAGCTGCTCCTCCTGTTATCTGAGATTCTGCTTCCTAAATTACCTCACGATTTCTCGGAAACATCCACGCTATTGCACAAGTGAGTAAATCCGACCTTGATGTGGCTACACACACTCCCAACAAAAGCAACCTCATCCTCAAAGCTCCCCACTTCCAACCCATTAGTCTGCCAGCTGACCGTAATATTCATAGGACCATCACGGACACTAACAACATTGACTGAAAGTGCGGCACCACCCGCAACATCCGTCGGCCGACAAAACACCATCTTCTTCACAGCACATTTATCGACCTTGCCAAGGGGTTGAAACGCCATCAAGTTACTGATGGCACAGGAGTCTTCACGACGGCGTCCAAGTTTAGATTGCGTCCAACTTCGTACACTCAACAAGTACCGGAGCAGACCGAGTGGCTGATCTTGAGTCTCTTTCGCTCTTTACTGCCAGTCTATCCGTGATTTTCTTGGCTAGTGTCCAGGAGAATCGTCCATCTGTGCCCGAGGACTTTTCCTGCTGAGGATATATCTTCTGGACATCACCCGACGCAAAATTTCCCATCTCATCATTAGACACTCCTATAGACGGGCGCATATTCATCGCCGTACCGCCACCCAGTCTATCGAATGTATGAGGTGCGGCAGTGAATTTGACAGGGTGTCGAGAATCAGTTGATGGAGAAGTCCTGTGAGCTTCGCACCGTTCATGCAACAGAGCTTTAAAGCACCTTCGACCGTATCTCTATCGATAGTGAATAATTCGACTCCAGTACGAACATTTTCTGGGTCGTAGAACATCGGGGTACCAGTCCATGTGCTATTTGTAACAGCATTTAACTCAGTTGTAATACCTAAGAGAGATGACAGCCATTTTGGAAGATATTGTCCAAGTAACGGGGAGAGCAGATACGTCCAGGAGATCAGGAGGTTCTCCGGTGTGTCAAAAGAAGGGCTTAAAACTCTGCGTGTTGCCCGCAGATCAGATCGGTTTCCATGTATTGTTCTTGAAGAGCTTCCAGAAATGCTCTGTGGAATGCGCAACATGAGAGGCCGTCGCCAAGAGCATCAGAACAGGAGAAAGCTATGAAACACCCTGTATTCGAGAATGGCAGGATCACAATCTTCTAAGATGGAATAGATGTTGGCAAAATTTTGTCGAGGATACTAGGCAAAATTTTCTGTACTTTCATATGCTTGGTTTCTCCGATCGCACTTATGTGTTCAAGAACTTGAACATGCTGACCTAGATCAATGCGAGGACAAAATTTGTGGTAGGGCGAATCGGTGTCGTATCCGACAAGCAGCGTGCTCAGCCGTTGGTGGGTATTTATACAATGTTTCAAGGCATGGCTGTAGACATAGATGGAATTGATATCTACTGGCTTGACGAATTCGTAGATGCCGCCCACGATTAGGGTCCTGTAGAAACCTAGAGATTCACGAACAAAACATCGAACTCCATTTGGACCTGAGTTTAAAATTAGGAATTGGCACGAGAAGTTCATTTAACAAGAAGACTAATACTTGCTACTCTAGAATAATCCTTATCGGCAGAGGCTTCGAATATGGCTGGCCACAAGACAAGACCGTGTTCAAAGTTGACAAAAGGAAAGGCAGTTGGTAGTGCCAATGGACAAAAAAAAAATCTTGACAAAGACCTCAACATTTTATTTTCGAGTGTGCTAAGGCTATTTATGATTCTTGGAGATCGAGAAGACCCAAGATCGTGTTACGGCGTAGCAGCACTTTTCCCGAAGAGGATATATACATTCGGTGGGTCGCAAGGGGTGCCTACACGGTCCAGCCAATAAGAAGAAATGAATCAATGATCTTGAATCATGATACCAGGTCTTCCAAGCTTCTCGTGTACCTGTCTGGTTCTCTTCCTTTTGCTACCCCCTTGCCCTCCCTCATTTTGTGTAACTTGTCTGGAGTTACACTCAACAAGTCAAAAACTCTGTGCGTTCTAGCTTAGCGAGATTGTTGTTTACTCTCAAAATGCGAACACGTTCGTTTTCATGACAGTCGCAAGTACTGCGGACCCACCGCATCGTCCTCACAACCTGCTCGTAGCTGATTTGCATTGTGACTTCAGGAAATGTCACGGATTTGTAAGTTTCCAGGACCTTGTAAATTTACGAGGAATATATTTTCACAACTTGGCTGCGTGCGGCACGGGGCCCCATGGGTGGTAAGCCTAAAAGAAAACTCACCTATACGCCCCATAAGTTTATATAAGTATTTCCACTCTAAATATAGGTACCCTGCCTATGGGGTATAGGTGTAGCCGGAACCCATGGGTTTTCTACTTTTTATAACTCGTATATCTTTCGTATGTTTCATAATAATACTATAAATAACTCCATATCCCTAGTTATCCCTACTTATTTGTAGTATTATGATAAAAGATATAAAAGATATACGAGTTATGAAAACCAGAAACCCCATAGGTACCTATAAGATATCTATAGGTTTTCCTCTCAGTTACCTACCCTTCCAGCGGGTCTTACACTTTTTATAAAACCCATCCACAGGGCCCCATGGGACACCATAGGTGACCATAGGTGGGATTTCTGGAAAATCCCAGAACCCATGCCGCAGCCTATTCACAATTACTAACATAGAATTCAAGTGCCACACTTATGCGGGCCGCTGGCAAACGTGAATGCAACCGTAGCGGGTAGGTTGATAGACGCCGACTCACATCACCGAACGTCTCTAATAGCTCTACAGGGAATGCCATTGTGTACGAAGCGGATCCTGATAGAAATTTATCGTTTGAAGTTATTCGATGGCTCAGATATTTGACGGATTGTGTTGTTCAGTTGGATGTTTGGCGTGTCTTGATGGATTATGGTATTCAATTAAACATATGGTTGTGTCTTTGTGGATCGATTGTGGTATTTCGTTGGAAATGTGGTAGCGTCTTGACTTGCATTGTGTTTTGATACTATTTGACAATTTCGGGATTCAATCACTGTTCGCACGCACAAGAGGTTCCTCTACTTCTCTTCTGAGGATTCGCGCGAATGATTAGATCATCCTTCAGTTTCTTAATTAATTACGCACCCAACATGCGCCTCTGAAAAGAATGAATCGCCATCCTGTCATGATAAAGGAAGGCCAAAACCACGTTCATGTCCATGGATGTACACGGTAGACACTCATTGACTGACAGTCCTCACAGCTTCTGAGCCCAATATTTCCTATCCCTGCAGCACTTTTTCAGCCTCTTCAAGGCTCGGAATAATACCTACACCCAACACTGACTATCTGACTTATAACATTAGGGAGTAGCATAGATACCCAGTACCATGGGCAGCACCACTAGGTGCGTCCAATGAAGGAAAGAAAACACCTTTTGAGAGTCAACGTTCATACTAGCGAAGTAAATAGAATTTGTACTTCTTTTCGTCGTAATTATATTATGATTTTGGCGGATAGTTATACAATCGCGACCCTGTACCAGAGGGCTGGTGGAAGTCTACGGCACGGTGAACTCGTGATCGAAAAGGTTCGTCGTCTGAAAGAAAGACTATGCGCCCATAACTAATATTGAGAAAAGTTCTTCGATGCTACTATGTCAATTGAAATGATAATTACAGGCTTGACATTTCTCAATTGAGGTACGCTGAATCGAATGCACCTATCCTGACGCGATTTAGAGCTATTTTTTCTATATTTCAGTATCTTAGACGTGCTATTGGAGACTTGCTTAGTATACCCCGTCGAAGTTGACGTTAAATCTTACTAGAATGCACCTGACGATGCTTCAGCTATCACTTCATATAACTGCCAAATGAAATTCCTTTTCTAGCATTTATGGTACAGACCTCAGTACCACAATAATATAACCCCTACCTGCCAAGTTTGTGTAAATACAGCTTCGCTTATGTTTCACTCAACGGGAGGCTAGCTCATCGGACGCGAAAAAGAAATCATTGAACTGTTGGGGCAGGACGCAAGCTTTGATCGCAAGCAGTAATTCTAGAATTATATGGGAAATATTTGAAGCAAACCGATGGAAGGAAGAAATAAAACAGTAGCCTTGATCCATACAGCAATGTAAAGGTAAAGAGTGGGTTCCAACAGACCATGCTTTCATTCCTAGCGATCCAAAGACGGGAAGATTGAATGATAACCCTAACACCAGAAATCTGTTCAGCTATCCATTTCGTCTATCAAAACAGTATAGCCAAGGATGCGAAGAGAATACAAAGGAAAAATGCAACGAGCCTAAGAGTCTCCACCTGATTCTTCGCCTGTCTCAATCATTCTATCATACTCCTAGCTCATCACACCAGCATGAACACGCCCAGAACACCCATTAACGCAAAGGCAGTACATTGAACCTATAAACCAACTCATTAGCTTTCCACGCGACATTCACCATCTTGGAAAATCGGAAACCTACCTCGAACCTCAAAGAACCTGCACCTCCTTCAAAAGGCACAAAAGTCTGACTTGGTGCCACCGTACTCGTCGTAGCCGTCTTCGTAGTCTCCGGCTGACCTGTCGGATTCTCCGTAAAGGCAGTCGTACTATAGATGGTCTTCGCACTCTCCCGCATTGGAATAGCACTTTCTGTGGTACTCGTCATTGTGGTCTTTACGCTCTCCACAGTTATCGATGTTTGTTCAGCAGCAGTAGGCGAAGTGGTAATTTGCGGAACTGCACGGTCACTTTCTGGTGCCATTGAGGAAGATCTAGGTGGTTCGGGGATAGGATCAATAGATAGGGCTGATGTAGCTGCTGGGGGGTCGATCAATGGCGTTCTGGTGGCGGGAGTTTCTTCGATGGGTAGAGCTGAGATCGAGGGGTTTATGGGGATGATGATTAAGGTGGAGTTATCTTAATTTTTTGCCATTGCGACGTGGATGAGCAGCGCGATTACTGAGAGGAAAGTGGTTGAGAAGCGCATTTTGAGGTGTGATGATAGTTGTGTGGTGGACTTAGTGGTGGAATCTGGACTTTGGGATGCAGAAATTGAAGGATAGTTATAAACAAATAACATACAATTGAGACAAAAATATACAGTATTAACGTGTCTTGTTCTTCTGGAACTGGGTGTGCAACCCAGCATTCCTATACAATTGATTTCTATGGTAATGGTGACCGATATTGAGAATGTTCAGGAATGAAAAGACCAAATTGTTGCAATCAGCATTCCAGTCAGGAACTTCAATACATATTCATACATATCGTTACATTGCAGACCGCCAAAGTTCCAGAGCTGGCATCCTATTTCTCCTTGGCTGCTACGTACACCTCTGCTTCCGAGTCCAGCTGCCGCAGATATGTGAAGAGCATAGTGTTCCGAAAAAGATTCATATCTGTAAGCTCCACTGCGAATCTATCCCCTTCTACAACAGTTGCGACGTCTATCTCAGGCGGTACTATCATCTGCCCACCTACAAGTAAGTTATCGATTACTCCACCAGTAACTCTTGTTTCTGGGTTGATGCTTCGCACTGTGAATTCCAAAGGAGGTAGCCGTTCCTCGCCAAATTTCCAAGCACGGAGAATTAATTGCATGTAGGCTGTGCGCTCGGCATCTCGCGTGCTCAAGCTAATTTGCCTCTCTCGACTTGCCATTCGCGGTAACATTTCATCTATTTCAGCACGAGAGAAGGGAAGATAGCTAACGTCTGTACTGCCAGCAAGCGAATGTCCAATTTTGGCTTCATGCAACAGCGCAGCTTCGATTTGCCAGTGAGCAATGAGATCACCGAATCTACGCAGCGGACTGGTAACTTTCATAAACATATCCACGCCAAGGGCAACGTGAGGTCCCGGCGTCGAAGATGGCTGCACTTTCCCAATCAAATTGAAGTATTGGCGATTAATCTCAACAGGAACAGCACCTTTCTCTTGTGCAGGCCCGAGAACTTGCTGAAAGTATTCGCTAGGATCCTGCTTGTCCGGGTTGCGAGGCGTCAGCCGATATGGGACTGGAATACTGCGTTCACTGCACCACCTTGCAGCCATCTCGCCTGTCATGATCATGATATCCGCTACAGTGTTTATCTCGGCAGAATAACCGCGCTTTTCCGGGGTCACCTGTTCTACTTTAGCAGTGATTGTTGGGTCACCAAGGAATTGTAAGCTGTCGGTGAGGTTCTTGGGTTTTGACCAAGGATGGCCACCAAACGACATCGATATTTGTGGTGCGGGCATTCCGGCGCTGATACCGCCTCGTTTGGACAATTGAGTTCTTCGAGCATCTCCAATCAACCTGAGGATTCTCAGATCTTCTTGCTCTTCCTCGGGTATTTGTTCTTTCGTGAGTAAAAGCCGTGTTGGTATGGGTTTGGACTGCTGACTTCCAACAGAGTAGGTGTCGTGTTTTACGTCTTTGGTTGCCAAAGTGATTTCCCGAAAGGTAGCATATGTCAGGAACTTCACATTCTGAACGTAGCCAGGCGTTATTTTACTGTCAAGCATATCACCCTGCAAGTTCGTCTTTGTACTGAATGTTAAGCAGGGTCGCTCAGGAGCAAGACTCATGCGATTATGGAAGTATCCAGGTGGTAACATGGGAACCACCCTGTCGGGCAAATAGACCGTCTCGGTGACCTTCTCAGCAAATTGACTTATTGCACTCCTCGGGTCCAGGTGCGAGGCAGGATCTGCAATGTGAACATGAACCCAGTAAACGCCCGGTTCTTCAGTAGTTTCAAGAGAGAAGCCATCGTCAATCTCGTGGGTGTCGGTCTCGTCAACGCAGTAAACAGGGAGTTGACGCCAATTCTTCCTTAGCTTAGCGAGCTTGTCTGGCACGAGCCCCTGGTGCGAGTTGGCCGGTGGGTGCAACCGATGCTCAATCGCCTCCTGTCTGCCCGCATAGGGAAGTCGAAGGTCGAAGGCTGCTCGTGTTGACCATGGGGGTAACGCTCCTAGCTCCTGCAAGCACGTCCATGCAGTCGATTGACATAGTGTTTCCTCCGGATAACGATTGATCTGACGAAGAATGGCGGATCCTATAGCATGGAGAGTAGAATTGGGCGCAAAGCTTCTCAAGCACGCCCATGACTCGAGAAACCGGATAAAGAACAGGTCGGAGATAGTCAAAGCTTCTACTGAAGTCCCGGACCTAAAATTTTGGCCTGGTTCCAGGGTCATCGACGAAGGGCCGATTGCACCATGAGAAGTGTATTCACGGTTGCCGCGACTGATATCAATGAGGCGTTGAGCTTTCTTTACGAAATCTTCAAACTCGAAACATTTAGAATCAGCCGAAGTTGTATGCGACCGTTGTTCACCGAGCAGGGAATCGTTGTGATTGCGAACCCATCCAACGACTCGACTAATGGAACTAACCTCGCTTAAGCCGTTGACTTCATAGTATGGGTTTGATCGCATGGCTGTAAGAGGCAATGTGCGAAAGCCAATTTCGTTCGTGGATATGGAACGGTGAACGGCGTATAAAGCTGGCCATTCGTACTTGCCATTGCTGTTTTTACGAAAACTCTTCGGTAGAACTTTATCGGCAATTTGGTCAAGCGTACAATACTTATAATGGGAGACATCCGCCACGGATCTATGTGCCTTATCGAGGTTCATTGCAGCTCCTTGATAGACGGCGTTGGCGTCCTTCCAAAACTCGTTCATCTTACGTAAGAGCGGCTGTCCAATGGCAACGGGAACAGATTCGTTGAAGCTTTGTAGCTTGCCTTCCATAGACATGTCAACTACCTCATCGGGCAGGAGGGGTATTATTTCATCGAGTTCCTGAGCATCCACGAAGCCAGGGACAAAGAACTTTATACCCGATGCACCTCGATGCATCCAGCGGCCAGACATAGTATAGTACTGAGCCATCTGTCCAAGATCACGCACGAAGATAGCCAACTCTCTGTTCAGACTTCCAGTAGACCTTTTCATGTTAGAAACGGCAAAGCCAAAGTGAAGTAACAAACTTACAGCAACTCAACAAGATCTCCGGGCAGTAGGAAGTTTCGCGACTCACCAACATCCACCATCTCAAATCTGTCGAAGTCTAGCCCGCTAGACTCTTCTACCATACCACTCCACTCTTCAGTATTCTCAGAGAAATCGTTGTAAGCTACATGGAGCACCTCATTGCTGACTTCCCCTGGTCGAGGTCTATCCTCGATCGACTTAATATCATCTCTCGGGGTAGCAGCCGCAGCAATATCCGCAGCATTATCTGTCTCCCATTGCCGCAGACGTTCGCGAATGTTGGGCCTGGCAGATGCCAGTAAAGGTGGCTCTTGTGGCGAGGAGCCAGTAGTCTGGGTTTCTAACGAAGAACGAGCCTGGGAATTCTGTTTAGCCATTGGATCATATTGCGCAGGATCTTGTGAACTCACTACCAGCCCAGCATGAAATTGCCTTCGCACCTCTCGAGGTCTTCCATTTCTCAGCACATTACTTTGGGATCTTGACCGAGGTATGCTAGAGCTATTGCTGGGGCCGCTGTGGTGGTATCTCGCGAGGCATTTTAAACAGACGAATGGTTGAGATAATACTTGTTTCCGACTTTGCAAGGACCGCAGCATGATTAATAAGGATGGTAGATCTGGTAATTCCAGTTCACCCCTCGTAGACCTAACCTATGATAAAGTGCGCAGCGTCAAAAATTATTGACCGATGATCTTCGTGGTCCGTGCGTCATGAGCTTATAAAAATCTATCTTGGAAGTGACAGTGCCATTTATCAACTTCCGCAACATCGCCACAGATCGCCTTCTTCTCCTTAGGTATGTGATAATCTTCTTAAATTACCAGAACCCACTCTCTTGAATGATGAACAAACATAGCATGTATTACCTGAATCAGCCAGTTTACTGGTATCGATATGTGGTCAATATCACCAAGATCTCTGACTTTACCTCACCTCCCTAAAGCACTATGCGTCGTAGAAACACAAGCTAATATATCGAAGTTGCTATTTCTTCTGGGAATCGATTGGCCATGTCTGCTTCGGAAAAGTTGCCAGAAGGGCATTTCAAAATCCTTTACTTTGCATCTGCCGGTTCATACACAGGGAAAGACTCTGAACACCTCCCCAGTCCTCTCCCGATTGCGAGACTCTTCGATACCCTGGAACATAGATACAAAGGAATGAAGGGTAAGGTACTCGAGAGCTGTCTCGTCACTGTCAATCTGGATTACGTCGACATCCCAGAAGATGCGGATGCTGAGAGTGATTTCATAATCAAAGAGGGTGACGAGGTCGCGATCATTCCACCTGTGAGCTCTGGATGAATTTCGAATTATTCGAATATTGCGTATGAGATAACAACTGCTATTATCCTTAATACTGGATGTTTACGAAGGGACCTTGTGTCACAAATGTGCGCCGGATTATAAGATTGTGCGACGGACGAAATCGCTTCTATTGGATAGGTACTTCTCACAAGTCGTGCGATACGGTACGATCAGGAAAACACTTCAAGAGTGAAGCACACCGGATTAAAGACATCTGTAACGCGTCCACGGTTGGATAAGAATCATCCAACTCTATTCAGCATCCAACAACGGCCTCTGCTCCTCATACTCCTCGTTCCTCCCCCTCCTTACAACATCCACAAGCCTTAACCTCCAGCCTTTCCAAAAGCACTACCAATTATCTCCCTTCCATATCCAGGCCTTTCTCGCCCACCTCCCTCCCAAAGAAGACCGCACCAATCATCAATCCCACAAACGCGAGCGATGCCGACACACTCACGACACATGTAAGCATTGTGATGGTAGAGACATGACATCCGAAGGTACTGGTACGAAGTTCCCGTCTCTCGGACCAGAGCGGACATATATGAGGGGTAGGGAAGGGCGCGAGGATTTCTGCGGATGACAGGCTGGGGATACATGTGCCTGACTATGTCTATCAGCTATATGCTCATGATAGCAAGACAGCAGGAAGGAGGAAGACCTTATAGAAGGACACCAAGTACACACAACATACACACAACATACACATCCGCCTCTTCCCTCCTTCTGCTCAAACAAGAACTACACTCCTGTCTCCCCCAACATACCCGAAACCACTTCTAAGATTTCTCCGTATCGTTTCCACTTCCACCACCTCTCTGCCCTTGTCTCTCTCTGCCTCTCCATTCCCAAACGCCTCAGCATATACACATGCCTTCCAGCATCATCTTCAGAAATAGACCCAAACCCCAAGCCCATCACTCCCTCGTGCTCATCCTCGTCAAGAGACATAACTACAACGCTACCTATCCGATCCTAAAGCCTGAATTCCAATCGATCAGACACTACAGTACAGTCCACTTCCCGGCCTCGCCAGCTCCACTATCCACTCTCAATTCCCAAAACACCACGTACTAAACATGTATCATAGAATAAAATAAAATGAGAAACGCTATAATGTCAACCTCACGCAAGAACCAAATTCCAGTATTCTGCCACCAGAACCTCACTAATTTCATGCAGGTCCTACCTATTTCATCGTGAGTTTCGAGCGAGCCAAGATGATTGATTCTACAAGCTGCATACGTGCATACATAATCACGTGCTAAAACTAGACCCCTCTCCTCGGGCTACCAAATGCAGATAGACGACTGAGGAAGGACAAATGAGTCGAGCTGCCCGCATCTGCTAGAGAGGATGTCTCGAGGCGGCAGGTCTGTGTCTTGAATCGCGAATCGCTCACGACTTCAAATCCCGACTCAGGAAGTCAAATACTCATGTAAGGAATTCATAGCATGTAAAAAGTCTCGCTACGTGGTCGACTCTAGCTTACCTTCATTCATGTATTACCTACCTATACATGACATATGTCCTAATTCCAACATGTTCCGGGAATTGATTGAAAAGTTCTTCTTCTAGTGCAAGACCGAGATCTCATAAGAAGTAAGCTAACACTCAAGCATGCGGTCTTCAGAACACACTCTCTTTGAAATGGATCGCAATATTACCACCGATGCTTAACAAGAGTTCCAGGAACGTGCTCAAGTGACCCATCCAGGCCCATGCCGTGCTTAAAACAATTAAACCACCAATCTAATGCTCCAAAAGTCTCAATGAACCTTGAACAACGACGTTCTCGAGGATGGATCCGGGAGGAATATCAATGGTGCTACCTTCAGTTGCCACAATGATGACGGTACCCTTGAGAGTAACACCACGGCCAAGGTTGACAGCTCCAGTGATGGTCAAGTGATCAAGCTCGATGATCTTGGGGATACTGCCGATGCGCTTCTGGAAGTCAGAAACCTTCTTGAAGTCGTTACCGAGCTTGATGAGAGGAGCAGGACCGAAACGGCTGGGGTCAATTTGAAGTTGACCGTGCTTCAACGAATAAAGATCGGATTTGACGAGCATGAGATCAGAGCAGGTCTTGACGGGCAAGAAACGTCTGCGGGGAACATTGACACCGTGTGCGTTCTTGAAATGACGGATTGCAGCTCCGACGGCAGTCTCAAGTTGGACAATTGAGACATCAGATTCGCCCTTCTTGTCAGCCGGGATAGACTTATTGTTGGGGATGATCTCCATTTCGAGCTCGTTGTTCTCAACAATTCGCTTGACAGCCTTCAAGTTCAACCAGATATTGTTGGTGTTGAAGTACTTGAATTTCTTGATCGACTTGAACTCGTTGGTGTGCTCCTTGGGGACTTGGGCGATTTCAAGAAGACGGACAGATCCCTCGTAATCGATAATGGTTCCACCCTTAACATCAGCCTTGGTCTTGTCGGTCAACTCCATGATGTATTCGGCGTCGGTTTTGACCATGTGTTGCAGGATTCTGAGATCAACAACGGCACCCAAGTTGTCGACGTTGGAAAGGAACAGAATCTCAACACCGCGCTCAATGAGCTTATCAAGGATACCGGAATTGTACAATGATTCGAAAACATCACCGTGTCCGGGTGGGTACCAATCGGAAATTGGAGAGTCGAACGTCTTTGGCGCGGGGAGAAGGGAGTCCTTCAAGATTCTGGGGTATCGCGATTGGTTGAAGGTCAAGATATCGATGTCGTGTCCTTCGTATTTCTTAATGATGTTCTGGGTATCCTCATCGGTGTTGAAAGAGTTCATGAGAACGAAGGGGACATTGACGTTGTAGGTTCTGTTTAGGTACTCGATTTGTCGGACTGAGAGATCGAGGAAGGACATGCCCTCGCGGACTTCGATAACTGATTTTGGACCGACACATCCCATAGAGGTTCCCAGACCACCGTTTAGCTTGAGAACGGCCAGCTTGTTCAAGAAGCCAACGGATTCGGAGTTTGCAAGCTCATTGTAGTCAACAACTTGGTTAACGGCAGGTGGTGCAATGCGCTCCCAATCCCTGAATCAAGTTAGCCTTTGTATGCCAGCTTTTGAAATCAAGTCCGTACAATTGATTTCCCTTCGCCTTGTCGTTCAGATATCTACGGAAAAGCGCAAAGAAGTTGTCCATCTCGGTCTCGAAGAGCTAATCATGTATTAGAGAGGTGTTGAATTGAAACTTTGGATCAAATCATACCTTCTTCTCTGTAGGATCTGTGACAGTGTCTGCGAGGTTGTTGAGAGCATTTCGCATCTGGCTGGCAGCCACCGAAGTTGAAGTGTTCTCGAAAGCCTGTTCTTGATCGATTAGCTTGGCCAGTTCTTCAAGACACGGTGAATCAGAAACAATGAGAGGAGCAGCCATTTTGTTAGGCTTGGGTCTTCCAGCCAAAGGAGGCCTAAGAGCAGGAGAAATTCGGAGCGGATTCCTGGGCGGGATGGGAGGAGGTCGGAGCTCAGGGTTGGAGAGCCTCCTGGCAAGAAATGGAGCTGCAGGCTTGAGTCGCGGGGAAGATGACATTGCCGGGGAAGGAGCGATAGGCGATTCAGATCGGTATGGAAGCAACGCAGCTTTTAGAAAGCCTTTTACAAAAGCTGGACTCTCCCAAGATTCAATAGGCAGGTCTGCCAAATTTGGTGGAGACCCTCCGCTTCTCCGTTGAAGAGTCGCAGATCTGGATAGTCGCAGAGCTGGGTGCAAATCCAAGTCGTCGTAAGCTGGCAAGGGCAACAATATTGTGTCTGGTGCGAAGTCTTTAGGTTGATAGTGGAGGTCCTCGTCCGTCCCAGGAAGTGCTGGACAGGCGTGGATGCAAATACCTGGCAGGTAGAAGCAATGTATGCGTCCTGTCTTCCATTTGGCCAAAGCGAGCTTTGGAAGGGGCTTAATCTTGTCCATCGTTGCATCGTGGAGGGGGACTGAGTCCCTGAAGCTCGAGAGGTGTGCATTTCGAAAGTTGGAGACTGGCGGGTGGGCGAGGTTTTGACAGCTCGAAGAACTTCTTACAACAGTTCACCTTTGACAAAGGTGATGTTCACAGTTCCCCCAAGCCTGAGGTGAGCCCGTCGCTCTGCCGCTCCTCCTACCAAAGAAAATCCCACTTACCATATGCGATTGAGTCTTGCCGTGATGCTTTTTGGCGAACTCAGCTTCTCCACCAGGTATACCAAGGGTGGACTTCAGATGTCCAGGGAGAGCATTCTTGAGGGCAGCCATATTGGAGTATATCTTCGAAGTTATGTATGATAGGGAATTGCAGCCGTTTGCTACTTGATTGGAGGGGGATGAAATTAGGAGTTGAAAGGGGGATATAACTTTTCTGGAGAGGGGGTTAGCGAAAGGCACGTTGACGTAATCGGCAGGAGCTGTTGCTCTTTCAAACGTTAAACAGGAAAAAGCGAGCAGCGATGCATTCATTCATGGGCTTTGCGTGCGGGTAAGAGAGGACTGACTTACAGACAATCAGATATTCCAATGTTCAGAGATTGTACAAGAGTAGAGCAGGGCGGATCACAAAGATACAGCAAGAGGGGACATGAGGGTCTCTGTTTGTTATGTAGTAGTCGGGGAAATTAAATAAGTTCTGTCTCGAAAGCAAGCTGCCAGCGCCGCCATCCAGCCAGCCATGCTCGAAGGCAGACTGGCGTGGCCGAGGGGCGGGCCATGTGGCGGCAGCAGGGGCCTATTGATCCGCTATATTCTCGTCCGTGAGGTTGTCGAGGTCATTCTCGTTCGAATCCTACCTATCAGTGGAAATATCGCGACTACTGTCGCAAAACTCTAGGATTTATTCTGTCCGGACAGACCATGAGTTCCCGTCCCATCGTAGAATGAAGGGTTTTCTTGTACTTATCGTACTTATCAACCCTCAAAACCCCTTTTTCTTCCTTTCATAGATGGAACGGAGAAGAGCTGCACTCCAGTTCCCCCCCCAATGTTGTCTGGCCGAAATAATCCCCACAAGCACCGCTGGCGCCCGCTCCATTAGACTAAATAAACCCAGATTTGTTTGGTCCAGCCGGCTGACGACGTTCAGCAGGTGCAGCAGAAAAAGGGGTGTGGTGTGGTGTGTTCGTGTTCCATTATTGTGGACATGGGATGGATGATGGGACCGTACCGTACGGAGGGAGTAATGGGATGGATGGGATGAATGGCTTTTGACGGGAACGGCCGCATCAACCAACAGCTGCGGCCCAACTCTATCTAAATTGAGACCGATCTTCGATGACAGCGGGTACAATATCAGACTGCCTCAACACCACAGTAAATCAAACTTCTGCACAGGCATTAATTACGATATCAATAATCCTCCAACCCCCTTTCTCTCTCTCTCTCTTTCAGCCGCAATAACACCTATTTTAATATTTAATGTCCAGGCCCAAGCTCAAGCTCAACCTCCGCACATTTCCACATTGGTACAAGCTCTCAGACACAAATCCATATAAAGTTGCAAACGAACACAACTCGGTAATAATTCGACTGACTCATCGATACGCCACAACCGACAATTCCCTCGTGTGCGTATTATGCATCCTCATTCGTGAAGCCCAACAACGTCCTACAGCTTCTGCACTACGGGGTGGCTTTCGTCGGATTCTTGGAGAAGGGTGGTTACTTGACCCGTAAACAATATCTCGGTTTCTTGAAGATCTGCTTTGAAAGAAACCCTAGGTCGCAGTACCAAGTAAAATATGCACTTCATACTGCAAACTGATACTCAAGTACTAATCACGCAGCTTCGGAAACGTCACATGATAAATGATTATTTATTTCTGCTTGGCGACGAAGCGTCCAGCATGGCCTTTTTCCAATCATGTATAAGATAGACCATCAACCCTTACACAATCATGGATCCGTTGTAACTGTCGGTGTCTACTCCTGACCGCACGTTATACCTCATCGATGCCAAGCCCTCATCGTCTAGATTTCGCGATTATCCATAAATTAGTTCGTATTCAATGACGAAGAAGAAGAATACTATCTGATTAAAGTGTATGCCCAAGTCTGGAATTAATGCAGCATTGAGTAGGTTCGAATCGATCGCAGTAAAGATGTCTATCTCACTTGACGGGGAACAGTCGAAACAGTACAATATCGCTCAGATTCTGTTGATCGAGCACGACTTACCCAGAAGCACCGAAACTTCAGCAACGCTTTATTTCCACACTCATTCTTACCCGCCTTAGTATCAGTCCAAATCCTATTCTGCAGCAGCAACAGTTTCCCGAAAGTTCAACAAACGTCGACAGCTTCGTCACTTCCTCTCCCCACCAACCTCCCTCCACCTTACTTACACACACAACCCACGGGATGAACTACGACCAAGCTCACTGTACCTCGCCTCCTCTCCCACCCATACCAGCAAACTCCATCCAATCCAACCAAACGAATCCATCCATTCCCTAACTCATCCCTTTGCAAAACTTTTGTTGCACGTCGCGATCCGTCGGGTTGAAGACGTTCCGGCACAGGAAGAAGCTGCTAAAAGCTCGATCTGCTAGATACGGAAAACCCTTCGGGCGGCCCATGCATCCACCATCGCCCGCTTTTACTAGAGACATACCGTACATACCTACGGAGGGTTGGCGCAGCAGGCTTGCATGTCGGGTGTGTTGATCTCGCTTAGAGTTTCCTGCTTGTTTTGGGTCAATTTGAGGTGTCTTCGGCCAAGTGATGAACTATCCGAACTCAATTTCAAAGTCACGTATATATTTCATGAGATTACGGAGCAAAGGCCATAGCCTAAAGTCACATAGGCTTTTGATGACTTCACTCTAAGTCACAATCTTGGGTCATGGGTTTCCAGCGAGCCTGCAAGATCGCTTCGCCGGAAAGGAATCTCCCTTGCCGTAATTAATACTTGACTACGATTATTCACAGGTGATTCTGAGACTATGGCATGCGGGGATATGATTTTGCATTCACGGTATAAACATGATCTTGATATACAAATAAAGTGGTGGGGAATTCCTCGATGTAATGAATTTTAGCCTATATGGCCTTAGTCTAAGTAGAAGCTGCTTAAAAGATGGTATCGAGCGCTTGCATATGCATATATAATAGGAACAGAATAAGAACTCCCGCAAACAAAGTACGGGCTTCCATGCTCTCAACGCTAACCCAACAAACCCAGCTCAAAACAACAGAACTCCGATATGCAATGAGTTGAGAGACAGACAGACATAACAGCAACCGAGAAAGGCAAGGCCTTGTCATATACTTCAATATCCAGCACCATGCTGATGAACAGGACACTGCCCTGGCCTAGTCTCAAACCATTTCCTGATACACTTCAAATGGAACCTGTCAAAACACTCTAATCGTCCCATTTGCTGACCAACCTCGAACTCCTCGAGACAAATCGTGCATTCCGCATCGTCAACACAGTCTTTTTCTGTGGCTGTGTAAGGAAACACGCCTGTGCGCCTAGCAGGACTCGTACCACTGCTTGAGGCATAGACAACGGCGGCGTGGGCACTTTCGCGGGCTGCTAGTCGTGCTTCGGCTGTGTTGGCTGTGGGAGGTGCTGGTGTGGGTGTGGGTGTCGATGTTGATGGAGCTCGGGTACGTCGAGAACCGGCTACTTGTCCTATCGAGGGTATCGTGCGAGAAGGCTGGGATAGGATGGTTAATGTGGGGGCTGGTGCTGGATTTGTAGAGGCGGATGGTGAGGATGATGTTGGAGGACCTTGCATAGCCAAGGAAAGGCAATTGTTGACGTGCTCGGCACGTTTATTTTCCCAGTCAATGAGAGATCGCGAGGGTAGCTCCTTGTGACAGATCCAACATTCGTCTTCTTCTTTGATTACGGAACGAGGTGCTGGAGATGGCCGATGCGATGGTGCATGAGGTTGCTCGCAGCGTCCTGGCGTTCCTGTCCATTGACCGGGCGTTGTTGTGGAGTCGCCCTAAATTCGGATCAGTCTAATAAATCAAAGGGCAAGAGCGTCTCGATGGGACTTACCACGTTAGACAGGCTTGGATTAGTGCCAACCTGAGAGTATTAGTATTTGAGTATCGAAAAACAGATGCGACATACCGTGCTGCTCCGAGACCTGTTCTGTAAGTCTACGGGCCTTATGCGGTTATTTCTTTCAGTATAAGATGAACTAGTGTTGTAGGAAGCCATCCTGGTTGCATCCCGTGTCCTTCTCTGCGCATAGGTCGCTGATGAAGCAGATGGATTATGGACAGAGCTCCTTGTGTAGGTAGAATTTACCGTACTGCTGACAGAGCGACTATGACCCTGCTGAGTAGGTCGAGATGGGAGGTTTCTCGATTCTGGCACCTGAGGAGGGGCTATATTTGGATCGGGAACGCAGGGATTGCAGAGTCGCACGCGCTCTCCTCCGCCTAGATTCTCCACCATGTTTGAGCTTCCAGTACGTCCAGAGTTGAGCCTAGGTCGTGTGCTGTGTGTAGGGGAGACCTGCTGTGTTGCCGGTGGCTGAACAATGTATTGGTGAGGTATTGTGATTCTATGAGGTGAACAACTCCCGCATACTACCCGACCGCATTTCCTTCCAAAGTTAGCATCGCATATATTCACGCAACGATCAAAAGTCGCTTTAAGTAGGGATGTGGCTACCTGCAATGATGCTTTCTAACAAAGAAGCCTGGTCACAAAGTCAGTCACTACCAACAATATACACACTACCGATCGAAGCAGCTTACTGAATTGTGTTCTGCAAATCGGACATAATGTAACCGTCGCATCTGACTGCCATTTGGGGACGGTATACGGAGCCTGCTCCGTATTTGCAGTATTATCAAGATCCTGCTGTGTGTTCCGTGTCCGTACAGCTATCTGGCCTTGAAGGCCCGAGTCTCCCGCCGAATCTGATCCCGAGGAGTTTACACTCCGAAGAAAGCTCCGGGGAGGTGCAGAGGCCTGATCAGCATGATGGACACGAGGAGATTCTTGTGAATAGCTGGGCATTTGACTCGAGAATATTGCATCAACTTCTGCCGCAAAAGAACTGCCTTCGTGGGTAGCAACGCCCGCTGATGAAATCCGCTGTGCATTGGCTGTAGTACTTGTAGTACCTTCATCAACCAATTGCATACCAGCCTCTGGATAAAACTCAATGGCTGGGGTTCTAGCAGGCCCAGTTGGTGACGTCTCGATATCGCCGGAGGTACTTGCTGATCGACTAGCAACGCGACTCGAACTTCCATCACTAATTTGAGGTTTTGACCTTACTTTCCTGCCGTCATAGTCCTTCTGCTTTACTCCTCCAGATTCACCAGCTTGATCATCCTCTTCAGACGTTGGAAGTGGGGGAAGAGGGCGCTCATCTAAGGCGCTACTGGAGGTCGAAGTACTGACGGGCGAAACTCGAGGAGCCATACTGAGCTTATACCGATCTTATACGCCAATTGAAACACAATATAGTCCTTTTACTGCCAGATATCGAGGCTGACCCAGTGTCGAATCTCGAGCGGGCGGCACCTAGGATGGGATTCACTTGCTGATGTTATCCGTGGAATAGGAATCCCAGACAGTATCAACAGAAGTATTTCACCTGATTGGTTTGTATTTTCGAAGTCAAATAGGATCAGAATATCATGTATTCGCCTTGGAAACCACTGGACGGAGCCTCATCAAACGGGCGAGGTAACGATGGTAAGAGGTTATAGGTACGCTTGGGATAGAATTTAAAACATCCTACAAAACATCAGAGGAGATCTATAGAGGAAGATCGAGGTGGTAGAACAAACTATGCGAGTTTGCGAAGCTTTGGCTCAATCCTGCTGGAGCTCTCCTACAATATACATATATGGCTGCAAATGATCACTTTGTCAGCGACAATGGCGGAAATGGTACCCGGATCGCAGACTTTCGGAGAGCAGATAATGAAGATTTGCAGTAGATGCGAAGGTCTCGTGAGTGGAGAAATGCCGTTGGTAAATAAGTAGTGAATAATGTCTAGACTGCACGCGATCAATGAGACGAGGCTCTGGTGGGTCAGGTATTTTGAGTTTGTGCACCGGTCTTATCGTTCAGGCTTGGCATCTGATAAGAAATAGTGTCAAGTGCTAGTGGCCTTTGACCTAGGCGAAGCAAACTCATCGACGAAGCAGAGTCATCAAAAGATCCTCCGAAGTGTTAGTTTAGACTCTCTGTAAATTTCTTTGCGACTTTCAGTGCGCGATATAGGATAAATCGTAAAGTAATACTCTGAAGCATTACAGTTGCTTGATGACTTTATCAAAGGTAACAGATTCTCTTCTCATCGCCGGTTGCCAACCTCGCTCGTACGTGTTCGAGCTCTCTCTTGTCATCACGTATAAGAATAAATTGAGTGAAACCTGAGAGCACTTTCCCTACCTTGGAGACAAAGGCAGGAGTATTTGAATGACACGGAATGATCAAGAGACGATCAAAGGATGGTTCCGAGCTTGAATGGTCCTCCAAATAGAGAATCACCAGGGAACGGGTCTCTGACGGTATAAGTACTACAGGCAAGGCCTCCTTGTGCCTTCCTAATTGAATACTTTAAGCAAAAACACTCAGTTCCACTCTCAACTTCGGTATCGACGCCAGCTTATGAACTTCAACGTAATGCTTAAAAGGAGTCGATAGTCGGTCGATTCAGCAAAAGCACACTCTTAGAAAGGATAGCTACCCATATACCCTAAGGTGGTCGAAGGAGGGCAATTAAAGAAGTTATGCTTGCCCCGCATCTGCCATTTAGACCTTTCCGGGACCGTTCTAGGACGGTTCTTTTCTCTCGAATCATTCTTAGCAAAGTAAAGGTTAATAATTTGATTACTTCTTTAGAAAGAAACCGATAGAGACCCGTCCCCTAGTAATTCCCTATAAGAGGTCTTTTCAAAGTAGTAACCGTCAGTTGATAGTCACCGGGCGATTCTTTTGCCTCTGCGCTGGCCTCTAGGGTATGTTTAAGAGTCTTTGCGGTGCCACTCTCACCTTCAGATTTTGACTATAAGTATCGGTAACAGAGAACAGGAAGGAACCTGGCTTGGGAGTCAGTAATAACGTTGAAGACTGCTTACAAACACTACCTAGATACAGGATCTTCCCTGATAAACTATGGGATAATTCAATAATGAGCTTCCCGAGCTACCCTAGTCATTTTGATACATTCAAACCGTTTGGAAAGCTTTAATACCAAGTAAAGTAGCACTTGTGATTGGAGATTGGCCTTTAAATCCAATTTCATGAGAGAGACTTTCAAAAGTTATCTTGTTGAAGCTGAAGAACATGTTTCAGCGGTAACTCATCGTGGAGTTCTGATCGGTTATATATGATCTATTCATCTCAAGAACAATGCGACTTAGTATCTCTCACTCCCTCGTATGAATACATAGAGCTAACTACTTCGCACTTCTACTCGACTCAGCCTCCGAGGATGGGCAAATTCGTCTTGGACAAACGAGAAATACCGAAGCGTACTTTTAAGGTCGCAAGCCGGTAATGAAGACACAGATTATCTCAGGACGTTGCCTGAAGTTATCCTTTGTATCAGCAGATTTTTTTAATGTATTTAAGAATCCAAATTTCTTCGTAGTGATTGTAATACGAACTTCCCAATCGCTTCACTTGAGAGATCTTGGCTCGCCTCGCTCACACCCCTCTCGAGCCCCTCCCCTCTCATCGACGGCGCGGAGCTGTCTCGACTTCCGACCGACTTTGTAATTAACACGGCCCGAACTTCATTATGGACGATAACACCAATGCCCTGGATCCAGTAAGTACTCAAAATTACACGTTCGCAGGTGACGAATTCAAATTAACGCGTGCTGACTCCTCAATGTAGAGACTGCGAGATTCTATCGCGAATCTGTACACTCCCCAGCAGCAGCAGCAGCAGCAACAAGTCAACTCATTGCAGACACCCCTTGCACCAAATACACGTCCACCCGCGACTTCATATGCCATCGGTCAGAGTCCGAACTTCCTCCATACCCCCCCAGCCGGCGGTGATGGATCTCAACAAGGCGGTGATGACGCGAATGATCCCAAAAGATCGCGAGCATGCGAAGCTTGTCGAGGTCTGAAAGTCCGTTGCGAACCCGACATCAATAATCCTGAAGGCCCTTGCAAGAGATGTACGAAGGCCAATCGCAATTGCGTTATCACTGCCCCTAGTCGGAAGCGACAGAAGAAGACGGATAGTCGTGTTGCAGAACTGGAAAAGAAGATCAATGCCTTGACAGCTACTCTCCAGGCTCAAGGAGCTGGTTCTGCCGTTGCGACCGCAGTTGCTGCTCAAGGAGTAGACAATGGAATGCAGAGTCAGTCACCACACAATCCGTACCAGCAGGTCACCAATGGAGGATACGGATCTCCGTACAACACAAGCGGCCCAAGCCCAAATACTCGCCCTAATGAATGGCTTTATCCAAGATCAGCTGAAGTCGACAAGGCGGTAACAGCACCACCGATGGTTGTTGCCGGCCAAAAGAGAAAGTTTGATCAACACTCAGCGGCTTCCGAGTCCCCTAGATCAGCCTCTACCGGTATGCAAAAGCAAGCTCAAGAAGTAATTGGTTTCTTTCACACTGCAAATTCTGAACCTCAGAAGCCTGCACCCACCCACGAGTATGCGGATATCATTGATCGAGGTCTTACAACTGCAGAGACAGCTGCCGAGATATTCAATCATTACGTCAAGAATATGGCACCACACATGCCTGCTGTTGTTTTCCCAGCTGGAACTACTGCGGCTGAGATCCGAAAAACAAAGCCCATTCTCTTTTTGGCCATCCTTGGTGCTGGTGCTGGCTCTTTATATCCGGACCTACAGCGAACACTGACAAAAGAGGTGATGAGTACATATGCGGAGCGAGTCATATGCAATGGAGACAAGACCATCGAGTTGGTGCAAGCCTTGATCATATCGTGTTTGTGGTACTGGCCTCCAGAGCATTTTGAAGAGCTAAAGTTCTACCAGCTAATTCATGTTGCTTCTGTCATGGCTATTGATATTGGTATGAACAAGAAGAACAAAATGCAGAAGACTAAAGCCGCTGGCCTGTTTAGAGATAACCCCTGGCGCCGTACACCGTTTCCGGATGCCGAAGGCCTTGAATCGAGACGGACATGGCTTGCTTGCTACTTCCTCTGCTGTAACGCATCCATGGGTCTCCGGCGACCAAACCTGATTCGCTGGACGCCGTTCATGGCTGAATGTATCGGAGTACTAGAAACTTCTTCGGAAGCCCTTCCTTCAGACAAGTCCTTCTGCCAGTGGATTCGTAGTCAGCACATCGCAGAAGATATCGGAACCCAATTTTCGATGGATGATCCCAGCGCCACTGTTAGTATATCCGATCCCAAAGTTCAATATGCCTTGAAGGGGTTCGAGATTGAGTTGGAGAAGTGGGTTAGCCAGATTCCTCCGGAGGCCAATTCACGTAAGTCCAAACTCACGCGTGGAGCGTAAATCATCTGACTTCTGATTAGCTAGCTTGCAAGTGACCGAACATGTCGTGAATTTGTATATGCACGAAGTCGCCATGCACGTTGATCACAACGTAGAAGAGTTCAAGCCACCATTCACAGATGCCCTATTGCGAGACGCCCCTGCCAATAGCGAACAGATAACTTTGACTGGATCTCATATTGCAGCATTATCCATATGCTTGAAGTCCATCGATGGAATCTTCGGCAATTTTCTTCAGTTCAACGTGGATGTTATACGCTGCCTCCCAGTCGCAAGCTTTGTTCGGGTCGCTTACGCCGTTGTCGTGCTTATCAAGATGTACTTTGCCGCAGCCACTCCTGGCAGCCACTTTGGCAAAGTAATTGACAAGGATAACATGAAGGTCGAGCAATATCTAGACGGATTAGTCGACCTCTTCAGAAAATCCGCTAAAGACGAGAAGTCCCGCCCTTCGGCAAAGTTTCTAATGGTTTTGCTTATGCTGAAGACTTGGTTTCATCGTCAACGCGAGGAGAAAGGAAACAACTCGAATGACGCCGGTCCTTCAAGCGCTCCTGGTGACCAGTCTGCGAATGCACCGAATCACAATGCAAATGGACAGCGGCCACAATCTAGCTACAGTCCTTCCAACACACCTCTTCAGCTCCTCAGCGAAGTCGCCACCGGTAATTCAGGAGGCCAATCACGATCTGGCAGCATGAGCAACTTCGCCGGCTCGAATGAGTGGCAGCAGATGCAGTACGGTGGGTATGGAAGCATGGCTCAACCTTCTCTGGACCAAGGTTATGCTGGCTTGATCGACCCCAACCTTGTTGGCATGGATTTTGGTTACTCGATGGGTGATGGTTTGGAGCAGGCTATGGGAATGACATTAGGCGTTGGTGAATATGGGAATTTCTATGGCGAGAATGGCTTCTTTGGTAGCTTGATGGGCGACATTGGTGATAGCCTTGGTGGTCAAGGAGGCAATTTTGAGGGGAATATGTAAATTATTACTTATTGCATATGCATTCTTCCAACTCGATCGCGCTCTAGCATTTGCTGTATTACGGGATATACACCTATAGAGGTGGCATGGAGATGGGTGAATTCCTTATAGCTCTGTATGATAGTCAGCTGAAACAACATCAGAATTACACACCAAAGCACAGTTATGAATACTTCTTGAGACACGGGTTAACAACAATGAGACGGCCTCCTCAGTCAACGTCATTAATGATTTCAAGGCATTCACAACCTCTGAAATCTAGAGCTACATCTCCATGAGCACATGCTCAAGTAAGTATATTGTAAGCAACGGCAGACACCGAGAAGCAAATATGCCAGCCCTGCCCTTTCAAATGTGATGGCGCCGCTTGCCGGGCCGGCCTATCAAAATTCCAATATGTGCTCCTGTCTTTTTCCATCTTTTCTTTTCTGCATCTTGAAATTTGCAGTTGATATGCAACGCTAATGCACTGCACTGCAGGAAGAGCTCTCTGCAGGAAGCAGGGTTCAAGGCGATGGACCCCCACCACGCCGCCGCCTCTCTTTCTTGGCAGAGTTTGCGGCTTATCTACAAATATATTGTGGTTGTCTGTCTTTGCTATAGAGATAAAGGTTAATCTACATTATAAAATTTGAGATTGAAGTCTCTTTGATTTTCCTTCTCCATCTCATTTTCATCACCTCTCAATTTCAAGTCGTATTCATGCAGTGGTCTAGACACAACTGACGCCATCAAAACCTCACCTCAACTAAGGTGGTGCCGTACCCCGCCATACACCCTGTCGCCTGCCTGTAGTGTGCCCAAGCCTTTTTCTCCACAGGTCACTTGCTCCATCGAAAACCCTCGCAGTTCCAAGTTCCGCTTGAGTGGAGTGGAGCGGAGAGCGTGACAGGTCGGGTACCATCAACCAGTAAATATAAGTAAGGTATATCTAGGTAGGTAGGTAGTTTTTAGATATCAAAGTCACGCCGGCATCAAGATCCCTTTCCGAAACCTGAGCTTTCTGAGACGAAAGCAAAGAGGCAGCCATGTCCCTATCTCAAAGAGTCTCATCATTCGAATCACTATCTCTCTACCCAGAACGAGGTCGTTCTCTCTCCAATGGCGGTGGCTCCCCCTCCTCTCGAGATCGGAAACTCTCATTCAGTCCTCTCCCGGGGTCTTGGGATCCTCCGCCTGCTTTGGTTGAACAAGCCGCTCCTATTAGTGCTTTTGAAGTTCCCAGATCGACTAGATTCCGTAAGTTTCACACTTATCTCATCTATCCTTACCATGCAATCCAAATCTGGAGATTTTCGTTCGAGATCTGAAGTCAAATTGACTTACGAGATATACAGTACAAGTCGTTGTAGCAGTAACATACTGTCTCTTCGCAGCTGGTATAGTCTTTGGTTACGCAGCCTTGAAACCAGTTCTCATCCGGGAGAAAGTCTATCGAGATCTCTGCCCGAAGGATGACCTTGACCGCGGATCGAGGACCTGTTATGCCCAGGAACTGCACCTTAACCTCATGTTCACTGTCGCCGCCGTCGGCACAAACGTCGCCGCCCTCCCCATCGGCGCCATCCTGGACACATTCGGTCCTCGGATTTGCGGGCTCATAGGAAGTGTTTTGCTAGCGATGGGGGCAGTGCTATTTGCGTTTGCGTGGCAGTTGCCGTTTGATGCTTATATTCCCGGTTATCTGTTTTTGGCGCTCGGGGGTCCGTTTGTGTTTATAAGCAGTTTTCAGCTGAGCAATGCTTTTCCGAAGCATTCGGGTCTGATTTTGGCTTTGTTGA
This sequence comes from Rhynchosporium graminicola, assembly GCA_900074885.1. Taxonomy (NCBI): domain Eukaryota; kingdom Fungi; phylum Ascomycota; class Leotiomycetes; order Helotiales; family Ploettnerulaceae; genus Rhynchosporium; species Rhynchosporium graminicola. Next base: position 212,520 of record FJUW01000028.1, read on the forward strand.
CTGGGGCGTTTGATTCGAGTAGTGCCGTATTTTTGGTCTATAGGATGGTGTATCAGGTTCGTCCGTCTATTTCACTTCTCGACTCTGAGATCTCCGTCATTCAGTCCGATTTTTGAATAATGAAGCATACACATGCTGATATTTGTTATAGTGGAGTAACGGGTCTTTCTGGCCCAAGAAATTCTTCTTGGCTTATTTGATAGTACCAGTATTCATCCTGGCTGTCCAGCTCTTCATCATGCCAAAAGCATCTTACAAGACCGTTGGAGAGCTAGTGAAGGAAGTAGAGGATGCAGATGATGTCTTCGAGGATCAAGTCGACGAGAACACGGCTCTAATACGCGAAGAGCACCGCCAATACCGCCAATCTGTCGTCACAGAGGTGACTGACCTGCTTGGCTCAAAATCCGGTGCCACACATCTCAAACAAGAAGAGCACAAAAACAAAATCTCGGGCGTTTGGGGAGCTATGCATAACAAAAGTGTTTTGCAACAAGTCACCTCGCCGTGGTTCGTGCTGGTTACTCTTTTCACTATGATTCAAATGACACGAATCAACTACTTCGTCGCCACGATCCGTCCACAATACGAATACATCCTAGGCTCCTACGCAAAAGCCGTTGAAGTCAACACCTTCTTCGACGTCGCTCTTCCTCTCGGCGGTATCTTTTCCATCCCTTTCATCGGCCTTGTACTAGACAATACAAGCACCACCTTCGTGCTCTCGGCACTCATCACCATCGCCACCACAATCGGCATCCTAGGCTGCCTGCCCTACACCTGGGCGGCCTACGCCAACATCACTCTCTTTGTCCTCTATCGCCCCTTTTACTACACCGCGGTCTCCGACTATGCGGCAAAGGTATTCGGATTTCGTACTTTCGGCACAGTATACGGGCTTATCATCTGTCTTGCCGGTCTATTCAATTTCAGCCAGAGTGGACTGGATGCTTTGTTGCACAAGGTGTTCGAGGGCAATCCGGTGCCGGTTAACTTGATACTGATGGGAGGTGCGTTAGTGGTTGGGATTGCGCTGGTTGGGTATGTGGGCGTGAGGAGTTGGCAGATTGAGAGGGAGGGGTTGGAGGTCGAGGCGGAACAGGCAACGGAGACGATGATGCCTGGTGCGATGAGTCCGCAGAGGTTATGAGCTATTTTAAGATGTGAATTTGAAGGGTCGGAGACGCAGATATGTATATGGATGAGGTTGGGCTTTCTGAGATTTTCCATAGCATGGAGTTCCTGCATTATCATAGGTTGGTGCTATTTAAACAAGCGTTCAAATTTCGTTCATATGACACGTACTTTTCATGTTGTTGTAAGCGAACAGGATATGACTGGTCATATCGTGTTGTGTCAACATTCATGCGAGAATTGTACCACACCAACCCCTATCTTAGCCGAACCTCTGTGTCTTTTTCCCAGCCTCGAGTTCTCGTCTAGTAAAAAACTTCCGATCCATGCAAAACTAACATCGGCAGTGTATAGGCACTCCAGTATCTTTAAAATCCTCCACACAACGTCCCACTTAAGACTCACACTCCCTACATCTTTCATGTATCACTGCTTTCTCGATCGTTCCCCTGCTTCTCAATCCACTCCTCCAACCTCCCCACAAGCGGAAACGGGACACGTCTAATCGCTCCCTTACCAGCATTTCTTCCCCAGACCTCCCTTGCCACTTCGCTGTTACCAGGATCAGAATCGACCACCATCGACACCGTCGGTGCGTCCGCAAATGTAACAGCCGTAGGTTTCGAGAGATAAATCCTGATTAGAGGGTAGTTGTCAAGCTGGGGCTTGTCTGAGATATCACTTGCTTTTGAGGATGCGAGTGGGAGTATCACGTATTGGATGATACGCTCGATGAGGTGGAGGGCGAGAGCTTCGAGGGTTTGGAAGCTTGATTCTTCGGTTGACTGTAATGTGGTGTTAGTTCTGAATTAGTATGCTTGAGCTTTGTCTCAGTTAATCTCAACACAAGATTTTAACCACGGATGCGCGTGAGTAAATCGAGCGGGACCCTTGAGAATGAGGGGTGACGACTTGAGAAAACGAGATAAGAACGAACCTTAGCAACAAGCTCCTCCAAAGCACAATACTCATCTCCTACCACATCCCACCTCAAGATCTCCACATTCACAACAACCATCTGCTTCGCCAATCTCTCGTTTGGATTAACACCCACTAGCGTCGGGATTCTCAAATCCTTCAACTTTAACACCATCGAATAAGCAGTCGGCCCCTCCTTACCACTCGCATACCCAAAAGATCCTTTCAAGGATACACCAGTTCCCATGAGTGAAGCCTTTGGTAACGTGATCTCCAACTCGAAGAGCTGCATCTCTACATTCTTCAACAAAGGCTCTAGGACCTTTCCATCTGCATCTTTCTCAATAAACAGTGCAACCTGGCTCTGACTCACTGGCACCGTATCCCTCCTTCCTGTGAGATAGAAATGCAGAAACTCTACCAAAGCCCTTAGACTCATCTCCCTTCTCTCTTCCCCATCACCTGCCTTACAAACCCTCTCAAAAGCCACACAAGCCTTCAAAATCGCTTTCGAAAGCGTACCATAATGCACCGTCGATCCACTCACCACGGTATCGGTGCTTGAGGCAGTCGTGAACGGATTCCGTAATGAGATATGCGTCGAGATGAGCACAGGCTGTGTGATATTAGGCCTTCCCCAGGCGTCTATCCCGAGAGGAAGGACGGCTTGCAGGTTGGTGATTGAGATGCTGGTGTGTGGATCGCCGGTGAGATTACTGAGAGCGTGGGGTGTTAAGAGGAGTCGCATCTCACCAACGTTCTCTTGTGCTGAGGCTGAGGAATTGGTTGAGGCCATGATGATGGTTACCGAAGCTCTAAGAATCTACTTGCGAGGTTCCAAGCTTGAGCAAAGTTCTACCTGCGATCAAGACGAAAGAGAGTGCTCTTACAGGTGTGACAGCAGGAGCTATCTTAGTTCTTGTGTAGCTTGAAGTCGACTAAGTAGACTGTAAATGTTTTGGGAAAGGTTTGAGTGAAATGAGCCAAGGCAGTCTGGTCGATGTGGAGTTGTCATTGGAGAAGTTTGATTTTCGTTACCGAGGTTTGCACGCAAATAAGAGCTGCTTGCGTAGTGTCACTCTATGCATGAGGAACATCTGAGAACATTCTCAAGAATGAAAATTAGAATACTATCAGCTACCTAGGTACTCGATCAAACGAATGTGTAGCGCTCTTTTCGCTTATCACGATCTCAAATGACAACCCGCTGCCGTCGTTCAGATTTCGAGGCGGAGAACCATGGAGGGGTTAAAGCGGCAGAAAATGAGGGGTCGCTTAAAATGGAACTGCCTGCTTTCACTGCCAGATTCAGATTTGACGGACCAAAGAACTCCGAGAGTCTGATTCCATGCTATACGATATTATAATTAACCATAGCAGGCCCTATTATATTTATATTCAAGATCTCATGGATCTAAGCAGCCTCGTGCCCAGTCATGCGACATCAATGCTCCCATCTTACCGGTCCCTATAACCAACCGTATCGTAAAATCAATGCTCCCATCCTCCAGATCCCTATGATCATTCCGGAAAAGTTAACGCTTCCTCCCAGTCTAACGCCGTGCAAAGAACTGACCGCCAAAATCCCTCATCATTTTGCCTCTTTCTTTGATGCCTCCGTACAAACAGGGCAGATCCAAATTCCGCTTGGCTCACTCTTCAATCCAACGCAGCCCCAGTGGAACCACTCCAATTTACAAGCTTCATTATCGCAGGCTACCATGTCTCCGAAACTGACGCTCTGGCAGATGCAATATTTCTTATCATCAGCTCCATCTTCATCGTCCAGCTCGCCCATTTCATCATCTCCATCGGCATCTCGTCGGGGTGTGACAGCCTCATCATCTTCGTCATCGGACCCCGAAGCTCCCTCACTATCGTCATTCGTCGAGGGTGAATTTTTGTTGCCTATTCGCTTGACACGACCCAGATTTGACTTCTTGCCAATAGCCTTTCTAGGTTGACCGCTCTGTCTGCTTCCTTGTGGTGCTGTCTTTTTATGACCGCCTGTCTTTATAGAGGCTCGCGGTCCCGCGCTGCCTGCTCTTACTCCAGCTGTGGCTGGGGTGCCGCCTCGTCCTGGAGTACCTGGACCATTCGAAGATGCTCGATTTGCTAGGTTGCTGGGTGGGAGAGGTCCTACACCGCCTGTCAGACGTTGACGTTTGTTGGCCGCAGCACCGAGAGATGACTCTCGAGCTCGTTGTTGCTGTTGTTGCATGACGAGATTCGAAGCTGGTGTTGCAGGAGCTGATGAAGTTGCATGTCCGCTAAGCTGTTGAGCTGCCTGTACGTGTGGTGGTACTAAAGGCTGTTGTGGATATTGATTAGCGTGTCGCTGACGAGGTGGATTCACAAGAGCATTATTGCTAACTTGATTCAAAGGCATGGCAGCGATGCCGGGATCGGGGCGTGGTTGGCGAGCAACAGGCTGCGGGCGTAGAGTTGAAGGAAGATCAGGATCGTTAGGCATCTCTCCTCTATCTTGTAAGGTCTTAATCTCGTGGTCTATCCAGCGCAGGTGCTTGTCCATCAATTCCTTCGACTTTTGGGACAGGGCAACTTTCTCAGCGGCCAGTAATTCGGCCCGGTCGAAGTTCGCTTGTATAATCTTGCTGAGCTGCTCTTCTTTTGGATTGGGGGTATGGCTTCCATTCTGTCGTATCCATTTCTGTATCTGGTTATCGTGTTTTGTAATCACAGCCTGGCACTCCGCAAACTGTCTATCCTTATGTTCGATCTCCTCTTGAAAATGCTGAATCTCATTTGGCAGGTTCCCAGCTCGATTCATCCATTCCTCGAGGATCTGGGCAGCGTCCAGCTGCTCGTGATGTGCCATCTTGCCACCACGGCCGACGAAATCGATGGAGAGGTCGTCTCTAGGCATGATTGTTAATGGCGATGCCTCTGCCTGTATGATGCGCCAAACAGATTTGAAGGTGTCAAGAATTTCGCAAGTCGCTGCTCACCTTTCGATAAAAAATTTCAATGCCTGTGCCCACACTTTCCTTATTCGGATACAGTACTGAGGTTTCTGGCCTGAATCGGGAGGGGGGTGGTGGGTGAAATGGAGTGGCAGGGGAACGAAGGCCGATGAGGTTGAAAGGTGATGCTAAGTGATCGAAGCGGGATGGCGAGTAATGCGCGTCGGGCAAGGCTAAGTCCAGCCTCGCCGCGCCCTATTTTAGAGTTTGGTAGCCGCACGCTACTCATGCATCAACGATGTTCTCGAAGTCCTGCAGCTCAAGGCGGCTTTGGAGCCTCATGTTACGCTACACACTTCAAGGAAACATTCTTATGTGATCGCCATAGTCACGTTTGAAAGTTTTGCAATCAATTTGCTTTAAGTTGCCCACTCACGTAAATACACAACATCTGGCAGCCTTCTCCGCTTACTCCTGTCCATTTCTTGAATGCGACCATTCAACACAAATAGAGCAACCTCACCTGCCATCTCAAACCTTCCGGAGCTAAGACAACGAAACCAGATCTCCTCAGTTGGCGAGCTTTTTCACTGGTGCTTAGACACATTTCCCAATCTGGCGCATTACTTCCGGAGTCGAGATTTCTATGATAGTTCCTCGATCGATACACTCGTCAACTCACCAAAGATTGCTCAACTGGAGGAGTAAGCCCAGGGAACTGTGCTCTGGTTGAACACAGGACTTAGGCGCAATGGTGGTTTCTTCGAATGGAATTGTCCAAGAGTATTGGGAGCCACTCAGTCAACATGGAGATCACTACAACGCATCTCTGCTCTCGAAAGTCAGGCAACAGATTCATGAGAATGGCATTGTGCGGCCAAAGGGGTACACGGTATCATGGCATTCAAACCCAGAAATCGAAAAGCATCACTTCGGCCATGCACATCCAATGAAGCCGTGGAGACTTACTCTAGCAAAGAGTCTGATCATGTCGTACGGGATGCACGCCGGGATGGATACATATGTTTCGCGTCCTGCATCGAGGGCAGAAATGGAGGACTTTCACAGTGAAGAATACCTTGACTATCTCAAGACTGCCAAAGTAGTGCTGCCGGACGACGATACTCCGAAGGACTTCAACTTGGGTGGTTCCGACTGCCCGATTTTTGAAGGTCTATTTAATTATTGCTCTATGTACTCTGGAGCTTCGATCGATGCGGCACGTAAACTGTGCAATAACGAATCGCAGATTGCAATCAATTGGTCTGGTGGTCTACATCATGCTAAGAAAGCAGAAGCGTCGGGATTCTGCTACGTAAACGACATCACGTTGGCCATCCTGCAATTATTGCGGACGTACCAGAGAGTCCTGTATATCGATATTGATGTCCATCACGGAGATGGAGTAGAAGAAGCCTTTTGGTCGACAGACCGGGTCATGACTTTGTCGATTCACAAATATGACGGCATGAACTTCTTTCCGGGAACTGGTGATCTTGATAGAACTGGGCCAGCAGACGAAGGCAATCCAGGGGCTCACCATGCCATTAACGTGCCTCTGCTCGATGGAATCGACGACCATCAGTACATTTACCTTTTCAAAACTATCGTCTCAATGTGCAAAGACCATTTCAGACCCGAGGCCATTGTTCTACAATGCGGCGCAGACTCGCTGGCTGGGGATCGCTTAGGACGCTTCAATGTTCAGGTCCAAGGTCACGGAGCGTGTATAGCATATTGCAAGTCCTTGGATATCCCTCTCCTGCTAGTTGGTGGTGGCGGTTACACTCCCAGAAACGTAGCAAGAGCATGGGCACATGAGACCAGTATTGCTATAGGCTGCGACAAGACACTAAGTCCGATCATCCCTCAACACACACCATACCGGTCACACTTTCGGTACGAGACCATTTTCCCAACACTCAGCGAGATTCTCGGCGATCCTCGACCGAACAAAAATACCAAGAAGAAGATTACAGAGATCATTGAGTCTGTTACAGAACAACTAAGACTTGTGAATCGAGCGCCGAGTGTACAGATCAAAGCTATTCCGCCAGATCTTATGGGAGTGAAAGATGAGTACGATGCTTTGATCAGGCGCGAACAGGAGGATCTTGACGAGGACCTTAGACGCGATCGAGAGGAGGGCTTAGGAGTCCCGATGGAACATTGAGATGTATTTGTCTGATTAACTAAAGCGAGGCGTTTGTGGTTCCTGGATCGGCACGGATCTATGGCGTTTCGAGGCGAATCGACTTATGATCTGTCTGAATGGAAGGTCAGCTAGGAGTTAAATTGCTCAAAATCAGCTTTATAAAATGTCATTTCTAGTTAGCATTTAGGTATACGTGAATTTTAGCGATCTTCTACTGATTACGATGCCATCAAGTGCCAATAATTTCTCCTAGCGCTGGCTTCTACCCTCCAGCTAGCCCTCTATATTGTAGCAAAGGTCAAAAATCTTTGTCGAAGTCCTGAAGATACAAGAGGACTTCACCTCGAAGGGACATCTCAAAATTCCTGAACTATCCAAAAACTTTACTTGAAAGTCTATGACTGCAAACTTTGTAGTATATTTGTAATACATTGACATCTCTTGCCAGATACGAATCTGAATAGCTTCATATGTATGCCTAGGTACGTACTGTTCCTTGTGGATGTCCTCATAGACCTTAGTGCTCAACCAGTCAAAAGAAAAGTGGACCGGCTGCTTTGTGCTCCGTGATGAAATGTTTTGTTGCACTTCGTAATCTTTCAGTGTCATATACATATTTGATGACTTTACCGATATGACAATCTTGGACAATGCCCGGGAGTTACCTAGAGGTTGAAAGTGACTGCTGTACTGGAAATGAGACGTAGCTATATGAAGCGATATCATTTAGTTTCAACAAGCATATCAAAGTTTCTGGCTCAATGGCACATCTCCATCCGTAATCCTCTTCACGAATGTCGGATGAGGATCGTAGAGCATGACATGGAAATGTTCCACCGAAGCGACAGACTTCAGACTCTGCCAGTTTTTGAACCAGAGAACCTACCAGTGTCACTCTCATCAGCCCTGAACTCTTAGGATTGAACCTCGAGATTCAAAATCGCTAATCACCATTGACATGATCAGACTCAGACTTGCATTCTCCTTACCCACCTCTTCTGCGGACGTCCTACCCACAAACCTCTCAATCCAGATCCTCACCTCATCCGTCAAATCCTCCGTGGTAGGATCCTCCTTTAACTCAAATTTCGTCCAAACAACCAAATGCACAATCTTGTTATCAACGCCATATGGCCAATCATTCCACAATATCCTCACATCTTCACTCTTTTCAAAAGGCTTCCCTTCCGGAACGATTGGCTCCGTCCATAATAATCGCTCCTGAAGGACGAACTTCATCACACTCCCAGATTCTTGCTTCAGGTAATGATTGTACTGTAAATACCTTCTCAGATCCGAGGGTTTGCGCTGAAAGACATCGAGTGCGTTGTCAGCTATCACCTGCCGGACTTCGGACTAGGTGAGAATATGGTAGGCGCTATCGAGGGTGGAGATTATCGAGAGCTCTTTTGGGGAGAGGTTGAGGAGGTAAGGTGGGCAAGTGGCTCCTCTCTCCGGTTCTGAGACATTGAGTAGCCAGTATGGAAGCGTGTCTAGATTTTTATCTGGGGTGACCATTTTTGGACGAATTTGTTTCTGGCTTTGAGTGCTTTGGCGGGTGGTAAATTGTGAATCCGGGGTTGATTAAGCATTGACAGACTTTCAATGATCTAGGTAATGTAGAAGTATTAGTTAGATGGGGTCTGGATTAAAGGCCGGCTGCACGGGCGGGCGCCTTATCAACCACCAAGTAAGCAATCCATCCACCAAACCTTCTAGACCTTTGATACAAGCCTCGCGTGTGCAGATCTCCACCAGCAATCTCCGCGATGTGCTCGAGGCTCAAGCCTTCTCCATCCCATCTTTCATCCTACCTATCACAAGCGTTCGTTGATACTGGATTGCAGCCCTTTGTTCCCTGGCAGAGATCCATACAGCAAGTCGAAGCGTTGTGTCTAATTTCGGCACTCCAATCCAGCAAGCACAGCCTTGCGCTAATGCTAACGGCTGCTACACAGAAGCCATCCAGCCATACAAACCAACCAACCATTATCTTGAGTTCTGTACCTGACATGCTGCAGGCAGGGTGTGGGTTGAGAATCCACTTATTGAGGAAAAGCGCCGTGCGGAAAATGAAACCGGAGAGATTCTCGTTTTGCTTAAAGGTGGTTGGTTTCCTATTGACGATCTTTGATCCGTTTCTGTCCTTGAGCTCATTGCTGCCTCACGCTCTTTTGGTGCTTTTGTTTCGTTCCTGCTCCTTTCGGTAGCTAGTCATTCTTTAGAAGGAACGAATTGGCGACTCTGCCTCTCATTAACCTTCAAGTCGCATTCGTTGCTTCGTCCATTCACTCGGTGTTGGCGTTTTGACAATACGAGAAAATTCTTGTCCTATTGTCCTTTGCTCGCCGGTAGAGCGATATCATCGCCGCCCCTCTTTCTGCGCCTTCATCGACATCACAATTTCACGCAAATTTCACAGGAAAGGAAAGGAATTGCCAGCACATCTTCGACGACGACCGATCTCATGATCTTGGCCACTCTGGCTCTTCCGATCTTGCTGTATTTCGAATTTTCCAGCCGCATGACGCGTCCTCTACGATCCTCGATCGCTCCTCAACATTAAGGATCCGGACATAATAACTTTGCGATGGGTAAACCACGGAAACAGCCACACGTCCCCCGACCCTCTCCACTGCAACAAGTGCAGCTCACTCGACCTATTTCACAAGCTCCAGTGTCCCCCGGTCTGGTCAGGGACCCTATATGTTGGAAGCGCTTCTCTGCTGCGGTACATGCATCGGAAGAATTTGATCTGGAGAGGGGACGAAGTGACTCTACAAGCACTGTTGACTCGAAGAAGAAAGGGTATGTTTCGAGATGCTTGCAAGCCTTTCGAGGCCGCGCGCTAAGGGGGTTTAAATCGGTCGAGCTAACATTTCACAGAGAACGGAAAAGAGAAAATGATTGGCTTGAGCAGCAACGGAAGGAGAAGCGGAGATGCCGAACTCTGTGCATTGTCATTACGCTCATTGTGGCTTGTCTTATCAGCGGCGGAGCAGTTGCTGGGTGGTGGTTTACGCAAGGCCCTGGACGATAGTCCCCAAGAGGGATAGACGACGACGACCTGAAGAACGTATTTATGACCCACGAAACTTGATGACATGATGGGCCAGGGATGGGAAAGGGAATGGCGGGATAAAGCTCTTGGACACATCAACTACGGCATGGCCATTGCAACAGAACATGCGTAAATCGAAAGATATTCCACCCAGTGAACGAGGCAAGGCAAAAAGGACAAAGGCGGAGCGAAGGGGCTCTTGTGTCCGGGAGGTCATGTGTCTGAGCCTCTATAATTCCATAAGATGGAATCAGGGGAATGCACTCCCTTGGGTTTGGCTGCCATATCAGACTATGAAGAATACAAGAAATACAGAACATCGACAGGAATAGAGGCAAGTGTTTACAGTATATCAAGATTCCAATATGAAGCGCACTTTGCCATAACGTATTGCTTTGCACATCATACCAGATACATTCTTCAATTCTTTGTCAAGTTCAGACGCGCCTCAAGTTGAAGCTACAAAGGGCTCATCTACCTGTTGCCGGAAATCCAAGCAATCGAAGCGAATGGAAAAGGCAAAGATGATCCAGAAGACGATAGACAGAGATTGTCCAGCATAAGCATTGATAATGATCACTTGAGTTCAGAGAAAGTAATATTGAAAATAGCTAAATTACAGAGAACTCGCAGTCGAGCGCAATCAACTGATATGGCTGAAAAGCAGGTAATCTGCTAGAGACTACATGCGTGTTATGATTTTGGTGAAGATATCACTGATATATATCACGGGTGCTCATGATAATATCCAAAATGTTCTTACTTTCATTATGCTACAATAGAGATCTTGGATTCTTGTCTATTCTCTTCGCTCTTTTGGCAAACGGCAAAGAAAAGGAAGGGGTGTAGAGGATTTATGCTACTTTGAGATAATTGCTGTAGAGAGTTGAAAAAAAACGAAGACGGAAGCGTGCCGATGTATTTTTTTTTTCACGCACATGGACTTTTATTCCTTTGTTTTAGGAGTGCTTGGTGGAGTTAGCCTCAGTCTGTGACTTTGATTTCGGTCTTTTTATTACGCTGCGATGGGAAATGTACGTGTCGCGATCTATTCGTTAGGCTGTGAACTGACTAATCAAGCATGTTATACATCAACAAGTCAGTAATTATTCGTTGGGTAGCTTAGTACTTGATTCATTTTACTCGCCGTCATAATAAGCCAAAAACTGAAGCGGAATACCGTGTCTAGTGCATATAATATATAAGTGAGATGTAGAAGCTTCTCAGTCTAGACGTCTATAGCTGTAGCTCATAAACTGTAGCAGTTGTGTCCTAGCCTCAAAGTGACGTCTAGATAGAGATCATGACTCAGGATCTCAGATGTATATTCTTGAGTATATGTCGTTGTCCCAAGGCTACCTTGATGCTCAGAGTAAGGCATAGAGTAGTTGAGTGTTGTTGGTTGCATTGCAGTATTAGTTACTATGGAGAGTCGACTGAAGATATTATCTGAGGAGATCCACACGGACCATATTCGTGACCATGCCCAAGCCCATTATCCTCGCAATAGTCTTGTTTATATTCATTATATCATACTATAGTATTGTGTTGAAAAGTCGAGCCTGACCTAAGCGAGTAAACAACCCACACTCTTCACACGGCTCGATAAAGGGACATCTGTAACAACATGCGTATAAGCAGTCATATCTCATATGCAAAAAAACCCCCTCAAAACCTACCCACCTGACTACAGTATCTACAACCCCATGTCCCCTCCCTTGTCTCTTCCTGCACCCTAAAGTCCTTCTTCCCTGCTTCCATACATATCAACTGCACCTGCAGCATATCATGTACACCCCAGATTAAGACAGCAGCTCGAAGGTACGAACCCAAGAACCAAGCTCTTCCGAGGTCTTCTCTGCAAGCTTTCATACTTTCTTCCTCTCCAACCATCAACCTAGATCTTCGATTTCAAGATCCTGCTAGCATCATCGACGGGCAGAGCTTTACTCTACTCCTTCCTACATACATGCATACCTAGGTACGCAAAGCTACATCGATCGCCATTTCCTTGACCCGATTCGAAAACCAAATCACATCAAATCAAGAACATGGCCTCTTCGTCCCCTAAACTCCATTTCTTCCAGTCCCATCCCCTACACTCCCATCCCCGTCCCAACCCCAAACTAATACCCATACCATACCCCATCCAACATTCCCTCCTCAAACCCTCTTCCCTTCCGTGATATCATCAAGTCTCATGGTTTTACAGTCAAAGGAAAGCACAAGATTCGCCAAGCGCCAAGCCACATTTCGTCCGCCCGGCATCACACATAAGAAAGCGCCAAGTGACCAGGATACTGATAAGAGTACCGCCACATTAGAACAGCCAAGATTTCACTTCTCTGGATACGAAGTGCAATTGCGAATACATGCAAGTTCGAGCCTATCCGGGCTCGTCAGCCTTTTTCTCACGAGAGGTATGAAAAAAGAAGAGAATGAAGGTCATGCTTTGATACTTACTCACAACAAAATTCATATACCTTCGCGAATGGTAGACGAGTACCGGATGGTAAGTGCACGGTCGCACTTACTCAAGGAGCCCAAAGTAAACACTGCTTGATACCAAAGAAGGCAAATGAGTAGTGAAAATATATATCATGTCTATCAACGATATACATACAAAACAAAAGATAAGCTGGTATATATTTCGGCCATAAATGGCAGCACACGGGATATCGCTAAAGGTAACTCCAATTCCAATCAAACCAATGTTCCAACCCCCCTCTCCAGTCCGAGAATGAGCCTCCGTCTATAACAGATTACTCATCTCCAGGATAAATTATGTAATGATGCAGCAAAGTTCTCGGAAACGCAATTTATTGCTCGTGGGCCAGAGGTTGAGATGGCGGCGTCCCAATCCGACGCTTCTCTTTGATAGCTTCCTCAGCGGCAATACCGTGGCGATCACCCATCACCCCGGTGTGTTCGTGCCCGCTTGATCCTTCTTCTGGTGAGTGGCCGTTGATCATCTCGCTGTGTGCTGGGATGCCATGACGATCGCTAGGGTTGATGTTGCTCTCAGTCTTCTCAGGCTCGTCTGTTGCTGGTGTCCAGGCGAGATAATCTCTGCGGACCTCAACGTAATCGTATGCGAACTCTCCAAGCTGGTCGTCATCCATTCCGAGTAATTCAGCCTCCTCTGATGCACGGAGATGCAGACCGGGGATATAATTGATGGCGTAGGCTAGGATGGCAGATACGACGAAAGAGTAAGCAGTGACGGCCACAACGTAAGCGACTTGAATGTAGAGCTGCTTGTAGTTGTGGTTGAGCCAGCCGCCATTGATGCCGTTGTTGACGCCATCGAGACCAATGATGTAGTCTGCGCCGAAGAGTGCGTTGAAGATAAGTCCGACCATACCAGCAACGCCGTGCTCAGCGAACACATCCATGCTGTCATCAATGCGGATCCAGAACTTGACTAATCGTTGTTAGCACTCAAAATATAAATTGGAAATACATTCAACTTACTCTTTGTAGCCAAATTGGAAATGATACCGGCACAAATACCAAGAATGATAGAGGCCCAAGGAGTGATGAATCCAGAAGCTGGAGTAGCGGCTACGAGACCTGAAATGCATCCGGAACACCAGCCAACCATGGACCATTTCCTCGCAAGACGGTAATCCATAAGACACCAAGAGATCGAACCGAACATGGCGGTTAAGCATGAGTTCCAGCATGCCATGACAGCGCGCAAGTTTGCTCCGAAAGCAGATCCACCGTTGAAGCCCAACCATCCGAACCACAGAAGAATCGTGCCGAGAGTGATGAGAGAGACGTTGTGAGGGCGGAAGTTTAGCATCATCTTCTCTTGACGTCTGCCGAGAACCATGGAGTATGCCAAAGCAGACATACCGGAAACGATCTCGACGGGTCCACCTCCTGCGTAGTCGAGAACACCGTACTTGAACGCCCATCCATTGATATTCCAAACCCAGCAAGCGACTGGGCAGTAGACGACTGTCGCCCAAGCGAAAATGAAAACCAAGGCGGGGATCAGACGACCACGCTCAGCAACAGCCCCCATAACAATAGCTGCCGTAACACCGCAGAATTGAAGCTTGGTAAAGTCAGCAGGTTCTTGGATAACCGTGAGCTATAATTGGAAGCTTACTTGGTAGAACGAGTACAAAAGCTCTGGAATAAGTGGTGATCCTGGAGAAGGCGTCCCGAGAGTGTGCATCAAGCCGAAGTGTCCCAGATTTCCAATGTAACCGTTTGTTGCAGATGCGCTGAAAGCGAGCGAGTATCCCCAGAAGTACCATTGGAAGGTAATGATCGAGAAAGATGCCATACACGCCCAAATCATAGACAGAGCAGACTTCCGTCTCGCGAGACCAGAATATAAGAAGCCCAGGCCCGGTACCATGACCAGGACCATAGCAGAGCAGATGAGGATATACGCCTGGTCACCGGAGGAGAACCATTGATTCAGATTCTCGGTAGCTGTTTAAAGATCGCGTCAGTAAAGTACAAGAACATATTTGTATGCGGTAATTATGGGGATGCTGAGTGTGTTGCGCTGAAAGGGCCTCTTACCAGAATCACCACCGTCGAAGCCAGTGCCATTGTATTGCGTGGGTGGGCCAGTCCACGCATAATTGGGAGCATATCCTGAAGACATCGTGTGCGATAGTTGTGCTGCTCAAATGGAAATTCCGCGAGCAGAAATGCCAAAGTCCCGAAAGCGGCAGGGTCAGGGCGATTACCGGAAGGCGCGTCCAGACGTCTTTGGCTCAGGATACACAAAGACTGTTGCTGGTGATCCAAAAAGAAGGTCTTATCATAGGCCAAGGTACAGATTGGGTATCCAGCAACCGAAACCCTTTCAAGTGCAAGTGGGAGGACAGAAGTATAAGTAGGGAGGGCCGCCAAGTAGATAGAGGCGTTCCTGTCAACCTAGCTGGCTATTGTCTGGCGTCGGCGAAGTTGGGCGTTTGGGGACGATTAGAGTTAGCTGGGCCAAACTACTCTACACTGCGCATGGGATGGGATGGGTGGAAACCGAGGGGAACGTGGGAGATGGGAAGGGGATCTGGGTCCTTTAGTAGTCCTCCCGCCGCGCCGGTGTGTTGCAATCCACGGTTGATGATATGGTTTGGTTCGGGCTTGTTGACCCTCCCACGCACCCACTTTATTATTATGGATAGACGCCACGCTGGAGCTGGAGCTGGAACTGGAGATGAGATGAGATGATATGAGACGAGACGGCAGGATAGGACAGGACGAGATACCGAGAGGGCAAAAAGGCATACCCAGGGTATTGGACCTGATAGACATGGGAAAGCACAGCACAGCATAGCAAGGCCCGTAGAAGATTCTAAGCTGTGGGCAAAAGTGCAAGGCCTGCCCATGTCCGTACTCGACATCCAATCATAAATGTTCATGATACAATAATAGATAAGCATTTCCGTATCCTCGATGCCCTGGCGACTTGAAGGTGCGCTGTTAACAGCTGTGCAAGAGATCTAGAACTAGGACTACGACTACGACTAGGACGACGACTAGGACCACGACCGACTGACTGACTACCTAGGAGTTGACGCTTGGTCCGTCCCGCCAGATCTGCGCTGCGCCGGATATGGGCGGCCTGGCTGGCTGGCTGGTCTTGTGCCTATCGCACCTTATCTCTGGGAAGCTGACCCTGGCTGGAGACAGCCTCATTCGTCGCTTCCACCCAGGTAGGTAGGTAGGTAGGTACCAACCAAGTATGTACGGAGTATGGATGTACTGTATACTGTATGCTCTGTCTAGGACACCCCCGTGTGCCGCGTTTTGTGCACTTCTTCAACAGTCGGGTAGGATCAATCATGAGAGAGCCCCCCCCCCAAATACCAACCAGTGAGTGATACCTGTACAATCACTACAGCCCGTCCGCGCGGGTTGACATGTCCAGGTTGTGGCATGCATGCATGCATTGGATGGAGTTTTGGTCGCGGCTGCTCCGGTTCGGTACTTATAAGCGGTCGGTGACACAGGGCCGTGAGTAAAACCTTGAGATTCATAGATTCATATCGAGGCTCGGCGAGCTATTGGGTGGATGGATGGATTGTAAGAGGCCATCCCGGTGACGTTCTATTGTCCTGCCTGTGTACTGCGAACTCGCGGCAGCACGTGAAAGCATCGTCAGCACAGAGCATCCATCGATCGCCATAGAAAGAAGATTCGGAATAAGTGAGTGTGCACTTCTTGACCACTGGGTGATTCCATGCAGACCTTGGCTCACTCCTGTCCAAGATTGCGTGCACAAAGCAGTATAAAGTAACATGAACAAGACAGCATCCGGCTCACGGAAAATTGCGCTTCAATGGCGGAATTTCCACATCTTTCTCTCTTGGTGTTTTTGCTCCAGTCGTCCCATGGACTCAGGCATGAACTCCGTATATAGAGACTAGTGGGCTAGCTGGGCAGTGAAATGTATGTTTCAATACAGCAGCACGGTATCAAACAGCTCCAGACATCTTCTATTTAGAAGATATACCCGGTTGAGAGGCGCATTGCTTGCAACGGCTGGCTCGTTGATTGGTGACCTTGAAGATCGGATATCTCCAATAGCTAATTTCAAAGTGTAAAAAAACCGCCGTATCAAAGAGCAACTATGCTGTCCCGGGGCGCGTGTAATAATAACACACACACACCGTGGCAGTAGCAAGCTCATGACATATCATACCAGGCAGGACTAGACATACCTCCAAGCAAGACACAAGTCTTTGACGTCGATCAAGTCTACCTGGTCAAGAAGAAGGACATTTCAGTAGCATGCGTGATCTCAACTGCCCTCGTGTTCACGGCGGTCTAAGGACCGGCAGCAAGCCATCTACTTATCTCTCTGCATGTAAAGCTGACGCTATCCTGCAGCAGGAAACTCTCCTCACGTACATTGACTTGCGTACGCGGGCAATAATAAAGTTTTTAGCTCTACAGTAGACCAGCAGCGATCTGCATTTTTGCACCTTCGTTCCTCACTCACCAAACAAATATCAGAGTTTTTCGCTCCGTCGCCCAGCTCCTTGCTCATCTCATCTAATAAACATTCGCTACAAGACATCCACCACACAACACCACACAAATCTGAAAGTGCATTTTCACTTTTCCGCTCTCCCGTCCAGAGACACGAGGAGACTACCACAAATTCAATCAGCTAATTGGTTGTCTCAGCTCCGATGCAACAAAACAGACAGGCATGACGTCCGATTCGATACGATTCGCACTTGAAAACCTAAGATAGGTGAATACCTAAAGCGGACAAGCTTCCAACAGCCTTATCTAGCCAATCAGGTCGAGGGAGCATTACAAAATTGCTTGACTGCAATTGTGCACTTTGACTGATTCCTAATCTGGGGCCAAGGGAGTCCGCTTCAGGGGGTATTATGAAGAGTCGGGTCCTGCTGGCCCCACCCACACCGGCCTGCGGCATATGAGAACCGTGTTTCCGGGATTCTGGAAGCTGTGGAAGAAAGAAGCCGAGATGCGAGAGTCCAGGTCGTGCCTCAATTTCGAGAGAACAGGTATATGAATGAATTAAACATGGACTTTATGTTACAAGTAGAAGTAATCTCTAGACCGTGCTTTTTAAATCCGCAAATCTCCACCATAGTATTGAACTTTGGTGAGTCGCGGGCATGAATCGTAGGAAGATTATTTGTCCTCGGGCATCGAAGCTTTCAAGCACTATCATCTGTGCAAGATGAGCCAAGGAGTCTTGAGATAACAATGATGGGTCTAGAAGTCTGCAAATATCAACAGGTGAGAGTACTATAACTCTTGAAGTCTTAGCAAACACTTGGTATCTTGTTAGAGTTTAGTGACGTGTTTGTGGGAATACCCATTTGTGAAAAGAACGGTCTATGATTTCAGGCTCACACAGAAAATACTGCCTAGGTAGTAGCCTCGACGTGGGGGCCACGCTTGCCTTGCTCCAGCATCGGATGTAAGGCTGTAAGGCTGTAAGGACATTACACAATCCTCGTTCTTTAACACGCAGGTATACCTACCTGTATTCGTTGTCTTCCTGTGATGGGCATGGTCAATATATGGGTTTAGTATTCAACTTGAAACCAGAACTACAATTAAGAAATCACGTCAATTACTTCAAAGTAAAAGCTCGACAAAATTACTTTACATCCTACAAATCGTCATCCCTTTTTCAATATTCAAAAAACGCCATCGGTATAATGCAATCATAAACCACGCCGAAAGGAAATCGCCAATCTAAATCACACTATCTCCCGCAGGCATTGAGCTCTGCATCGATATCTTCGATGTGTTGCTTTCTGGTGCTAACAGTCTGACCGTCTTCTTGGGTTTGGCAACCAAGACTTGGGCAGGGCACACAACAATCTCCTCGTCTCCTTCCCCACTGTCATCGCCTTTCTTGACGACCAACGGGAAGAGAACGATTCTCACAACTGCCTTTTGGCTCTCCAGCTCTTCATTGGAGACGGTATCTCCACTACGTTCGTTCATCAACGCTGCGTTGAATGATACTTTACTTGCTAAGTCTCCATTGGCATCGTACTCTGGCTGAAGAGGTGGCAGCATCATATATTCTGCACGTTGACATCTCATCTCAACTGATAGATCGACGGCGGCTTTCATGACTCTAGTCAACTGCTCCTCGATCTGTGCTTCGAGGTGACTTGGCGGTGGCAGAATCTCCGACAAGGTCTCGAGAACTGCATGCACGACAGCCCTTGTATCTTGTTCACGTTGGGACTGGAACGCCTCGCGTTTGGCCAAGAGAGTTAGAGTTGTCGCACGCCATTGATGGACTGCCGATGCAGGTCCAACTTCTGACAGCGTCTTCTCCAAAGATTTGAGCTTCTGCCTCTGCTCTCTATCCATACCGAAGAGGTATCTCGTGAATATAAATTCCCATACCATGGTCATTGTCATCGACATGAAGACATCCCTACGCTTGACCCGATCTGCGAGGTAGTTATCAACGTCCGATCCGTCTAGAATTGCATTATCGAGCCGATCAATAGTCTTGTCATTGTTGATCTCGCTCGTAAGCCTGCAAGCTCGCATGTCGGAGAATTTCGAAAACCTAAGGACCCATTGTTGAACATGCTGGCATAGTTGCTGGCACGCGTTGTCAAAGTAGTCCTCGTCTCTGACAGTAAGGAATTCGAGGTCGTTCGCTTTGGATGCAAGGATTTGTCTTTGCATGTCCCGAATTTGCTCTTTGGCTGCATCCAACTCGGCGCGCAATTGTGCTATTTCGCGGTCTTTATTTGATATCGCATTCTGCACCTCGTTCTTGATAATGCTGTCCATGCCGGCTGTTAGATTCTCATGTGCTTCGCGTGCTTCTTGCAGCTCTCGCGCAGTCTGTGTATGCTGAGACTCAAGCACACCGTATTGATCTCCATGCTGTCCCGCAATTGTCATGTTCGCACTGGTCAACCCTGTATTGACTTCGGAAAGTCTTGTAACTTCGTTTTGTAGCCACTCAAGGGTCCGCTTGAGGCTGTCGATTTCGGCATCCCTTTCGACCAAAGCAGACGGCGCATTCTGACCGGACTGCAAGGCATAATCGGCTTGAGCTTTAGCCTCAGCAAGCATACGATTTTCGGCAGCTAATTGTTCGAGTTTCTGTTCAAGATCTAGTACTTGCATGCTTTGTCGTCGGCGCATCGAATGGGGTCGAGTCGGAGATCGTGGTGAGCCCATGCGGCCTTCACCGAAGCCGTCCTATCATTGGCGCATCAGTACAATTCGAGCGGATCATCACCAACTCAACTTACATAGACATCTGCCATGTCTTTGGCCCGCGCCCGACCCTCGTTTGCCGTTGGATTTGCTGTGTTGACAGCTGATGTAGAATTTGCGGAGGTTGCAAGCTCAGCTTCCTTGGCGAGATCCAGCTTAGACCGTTGGCTGAGAGATCTTAGGTCTCCACTTTTCCGATCGCTCCTTCTGAGTGGTGGGGTTCCGGATCTGTTGCTAGTGGAACTGTCAGGTCTGTTTATGTCTGGCGTGCGAAGTCGATTGATATTGGGATTGGATGTTGATCTTTGACTTTGCGCGCTGCCAGGACGCTGTTCTTGACTGTGTTTTCGTGCGGCGGCAAATCCCAGAGTCGCTCCTGCAATGACTGCACCAGCTTCCATGTCACTAAATCCCTTGGACCGCTCTGCCTTGGGTCTTGGAGAAGAGGTGAGTTCAGCATATTTGGCTTCCTTGGGTCGATCAGATTTGGCGGAGGTGCTCGATTGCTTGACTTCCTTGTGCGTCTCCTCAGACTGTGATGGTGGGACCTCCGAATGGTAGTCATTCTTGCGGCTTTCGCCTTTGCTCCTCTCTAAGGATCGCGACGATGTCGATTCTGGGTAGCCACCAAATTCCGATACACGAGATGTGATCCTTTCGGAAGACCAAGACGACGAAATCTTAGGTTTTGGAGTTCGAGGTAAGTCTGCAGGTTCAGATTGTTGGAATTGCTGCATCCTTTGCTTAACTAGACTTTGTCCCTCTGTATTTCGCGAGCCATGAACCGTAGAGGTCCGGTGAAGATCTGTGTGTTGGTCATCCTTGCCCCGTTGTGAAGGGAGGTCTCGGCTTGTCGTCTCTTCATGGTGGTCTTTTGTAGGAGTGCACCTCTGCGCTTGGTAGAAATTGGTAGCTGTTTCGCCTTTGGGTCGCTTGGAATCATGAGACCCAGACGACGGCTGCTCCTTGATATGATGCTTTTCATGATAATTGGAATCTTTCGTTCTCTGAGATTTGCCCAGATTGGCAGTCTCGGAATCTTCATCCACAGACGGCCACGATAGTCTTTCTAGCGCATCGTCGGAATGCTTGACTGGAGCTCGCGTCTTCTCTGCAGGCGAGAGTTCACGCAGATGCACACCGCTATCACGTATATGCTCATGATTGTCTACAAAGCCTCCCTGCATTGGATTAGGAGAACCAGTGACAAATCCGCTGTCCCTATTCGCGTCCACATCGCGGCCATGGTAATCATTCGTCTCTAGTTGAGTTGAGCTCTCTTCGTGCACGATCGGAAGGTCAGAGAGCCTGGAATAGAAGGATCTGCTCTGAGGCCGCTCTATTTGAAGATTTCGAGGACTTTCTTGTGTGGACACTTCCCTGTTGCTGTGCTGCTGATCGAACAAATCTCTTCGTGGAGTGAAGACCTGTTCTTGGCTGATCTGTGACTGATCAATTGAGCCTCCTCTACCCGTAGAAGCCCCAAAAACTGTTGGCGAGTCCAAAGCAGACGATTGGGCGACTGGCTGAGCTAAGTCGTTGTCTTGCGAAGCCTCAAAATCCCAGGTATTGGAGGCGCTATTCTTTTTCCTTTTGTACTTTTTCTTGCTAGAAGAGACAACGAATTCTTCGGCTGGGTCGCTCGACTCGCGATGTAGATCTGAATGGTAGCGTTGGTCCGAATATTCTTGACTCGAGGAAGGATAAACTTCTGGCGCAGGACTGTGATCGTTACTTAGGTGTAGCTCTGGCTGTGTAATAAAGGTTGAGGAGCTTGGCCTGATAGCTTCTGTTGAGGAGGTAGCGAGTGACCGATCATTCGTAGGTTCTTCTCGAACTAATTCCGAGATCGCGGCCGGCTGTTCTTCATGTTGTGGAGGCGACCAGAAGCCATCGCTATCATCGTCTATTTCCTTTTCTTCTTCGTGTATCTTGGGATCGGCACCTTCCCATAGCGCTGGATCGTCAAAGATATCTTCCTCGCGGGGAGCTCTGCGGTCGATGCTTTTCTTCTTCTTGTCTTTCTTTGAAAGCTTCTTCGTGGGAGTTGAAGTTTCTGATATATCCAAGAGGGCCGCACCAGCGATAGCAGCCCCTGATGCTATGATTGCCGGAAGTTTACTCGATCCCGCTTTTGGGCTGTCATTGAGATCTCGGCTCTCAATCGAGGGGAAGGATTCTGCCACCGGCGTGGACACTGATGAAATGGAATTTCTTTTCGTTCCCTTTTTGCCTTTCTTACTAGGACGTATGAAATCGTCTACCGGGGTCGAATCAACGGTGGGTGCAATATGTGAAAGAGATTGATCTTTGGCGATTTCTTCGATGATAGGCACATCTCTAACAACTTTTGCTTCCTCAATTTCGTCTGCCCAGGAAGTTAACGGTGCGGGCACAGAATCCTTACTTTCGCTTGCCACGTCAACAACTGATTTTCGCTTCTTCTTGTCCTTTTTTGAAAGCTTCCGTGATAGATCGCTAGTAAACAGGTCTTGCTCTTCAGAATTGGTCTCAAACAAGACAGGGCTAGTACCTCGGGCTTGTCCAGGAATGGATGGCAATTCCTCGTGCTCAAGGGAAGTAAACAGACGTGGCTGGGCAGGAGTACTTGGCCCACTGTCAGTATCAGCTTGAGCTTCCTTCCGATTTTGTTTCGCCTTTGCCTTAGTAGGACTTAAATTGAAATCACCATCGGATGGCTGTCGGATTTGTAAGTCCTCATCCTTGGCAAATGATTGCGGTTGTGGCTCTTCCGATCCTTTGATGTCTTCTTGAGATTCTTTAGTCTTTGCTGTTGGGGTAACTTCCGATAGGCTTTCAGATACGTCCTGGGATGGCGTTTCTTCGATGGGGGTAGAGATTCCGGACTTGCGTTTCTTATCTTTCTTTGATAATTTCAAAGGTTTGGATGTGAAGGTAAATTCGTCGTCTTCAGGCAGCTGATCCTGCGTTTCTGTACCCGTCTCTTGCGGAACGTGGGGAATCTGGCCAGTCTCAGTCTCATGAGGAGCGGGCTGATCCTTGTCAAAAGCCTCGGATGCAACAATGTCGGGCCGATCAACAGTATCTTTGGAGGGACTGGATTTCTCTGCGAAAGCTTGGCCATCTTCAACCGGGGTAGAGAGTCCTGACTTGCGCTTTTTGTCTTTCTTCGATTTTTTCTTTGATAAGGAGCCCCACTCATCAATCGGTTCTTCAGTAGCGACCGGATCTGGTTTCAAGTTACGGCCTGATAATTCCTCGACGATGGGTGTGGTATGTGCTGGAGCGGTCGATGGTTCCGCTAGATCTGGCTGGTCTTGCTCGGGCAAGCTTCCCAAATTCTGACCAGCATTACTCGAAACTCCGGACTTTTGCTTCTTGTTTTTCTTGTCCTTCTTCCCCTTTTTCGTTGGCAAAGAGCTCCATTCATCATCATCTTGGTTTTCAGCTTCTTTTGTCACTTGGCTAGGAAGCTCTGGCTCATCTATTGAAGCTCGGGATTGCTGAACAGGATTCGAGGAAATTTGATTGATAGGCAATGAAGGTTCCTCGACAGGTGTCAATAGGCCCGACTTCGTCTTGTCTTTCTTTTTCTTCTTCGAAGAGGTTCCACAGTCATCTGCTTGGTAATCATCGACAAGATCTTTCGTCGTATCATGAGCACCAGGTGGGGTATCGGTCGACACGACCTCCAGGTGCTCAGCTGTCTCGGGAGGGGCTAGGGATGGAAGAGACGACCCAGTTCTTGCAACTGATGGAGATCGCTCGGCCATTTCCTTTTTGTTATCCTTTGATTTCTTTGGAGGCGTTGCCGATTCGTCAGCAGGCTCATTGAGGGTGTCTTCAGTCATATCCTGATTGAGCTCTCTCGAATTGTCCAGCACTGCATCAATATTTTGTGCTTTCTCGGCCGATGCTTCAGTTCCTGACAGTGGCAGAGTCTCAACGGTCGGTGTTGATGTTCCCGACTTGCGAGACTTCTTTTTATCCTTCTTTGACTTTGGTGCTGAGAAGTTCCATTCATCTTGCTCATCGATGACATCTACAACTGGCCCAGAGCTGTGATCTTCTGGCTTGTCAGATGGAGACACATATTGTTGGACAGGGTCAGCAGATGTTGCACGAGATTTATCAAGTGGCAAGGGCTCCTCAATTGGGGTTGAGAAACTTGACTTGCGATTCTTCTTGCCTTTTCCCTTCGATTGCTTGACAGGTACCGAACCCCAAATATCGTCGGAATTTTCGATCACTCCTTCCATCTCGATGGCCGCGGGCTGCTTGATAGGCTCCGCAGATTCGTTATCTAGAGCTGGCAGAGTGGAGGGTTGGTCAGACTCGAGAAAGTCGCGATCCGCAATAGGCTCTGCCTGCTCAATTGGTGTTACGATACCCGAGCTTCGCTTTGATTTATCCTTTTTGCTTTTCTTGGATGGCTTGACAAAGCTTGCTCCCCATTCATCAGCCTGATCCTCATCCACCTGTGTTATGTCAACATCGACTGGCAGATCGCTCTGCAGGGCCTCATCTGTCGGTTTGATCTCCGATGACTGGTTTGTCTCTAAAATTTGCTCCTCGGGTTTCGGATCAGAGTCTGCTTCCTTAGGTGTTGAGAAAGTCGACTTTTGCTTTTTTCGATCTTTCTTGGACGGTTTGGTAGAGAAAGAGGCCCATTCATCGTCTTGATCTTCCTTGACATCCTTCGTGTCTAGGTAAGTTTCGACCGGCACTGAGACGTCTGCCACGTTCTCAATTGTAGAAGCTGTCCGTTCGAGTTCTGGAAGACTTTTCTCGGAGGATGGGAGCTCTTCAGAAGGCGTTGGAAGTCCGGAGTTCTTTTGCTTCTTGTCCTTCTTCTTGGATTTCTTAGAAGAGAAATCATCCCACTCATCGCCTTGCTCTTCTGTAGCAATAGGTACGTCGATTATCTTCCTGTCCGCCCAAGAAGTATCTTGGCCGAGGGCCTTGAATGTGGAAGATTGGCCAAAGTGGTCTTCAGCTAGCTGCTCGGGAATTGGCAGCGATGTCTCTTCTAGTGGGGTAGAGAAGCCAGAGTTTGTCTTCTTCTTCTTCTTCTCCTTAGACTTCTTAGCAGGTACCGAACCCCACTCATCGAAAGGGTCGACGACGGTAGGTTCCTCAATATTTGCGCTGCGAATTTCCGAGATCTCCTTGGATTTTTCTGCAACTTGTTCCGGAATGTCTCGGATAGTTTCTGCCGGCAATATTGGTTCTTCGACACTTTCCAAAGATGGTTGAACTGAATCTGAACGCAGAGCTTCTTCGATAGGTGTAGAGAGGCCCGATTTCTTGGATTTCCCTAACTTTTTGGATTTCTTTGATGATGAATTGCCCCAATCGTCCTCTGGATCAACTTCCTGGGTAGATGGCTCATGAATGGAGCTGGCAATAGCTGCTGCTGCGATTAATGGCTCAGTTGGGGTGGAGGAACCAGATTTCTTATCCTTCTTTCCCTTTTTGGATTTCTTGGTCGAGAACGATCCCCATTCGTCTGGAGGCTCTTCGGAAATGGTTTTGGTTATTAGTGTTGGATCCTTAGAGCTTAAAAATGCACTTTGCTCATTTTCAATTGTCTCTGGTGCAACACTGTCGGACTGATCTAAGTCTTTGACTGTGTCCACTGGGGTTACAGTTCCAGAAGTATCCTCATTATCCGCAGACGATGAGTACTTTTGCTTCTTCTTATCCTTCCCGTTTTTGTTTTTCTTGACAGAGAAGGAACTCCACTCATCTTTGGGCTCTTCGCTAGCAGCAGGGTGATGAGCTGGGGCAAGCAATTCAGATACCCGATCCAAGTCCCGTTTCAATGGTAGTTGAGGCACCACGCTATTCTCTAATGATTGATCTAAGGGCAAAGGAGTCAGCGCGGCGTCCTTCGAAGGTTCCAAGGTGGGCTCAGACGGTATGGAAGTTTCCTCCGAATCCAGTTTGGAAGATTCCTTGCGACTTTTCTTCTTCTTAGATTTCTTGGTTGAGAAGTCACCCCAGTGATCGTCAGGCTGGTCTGCAATGGGAGAAGCGAACACGTCCAAGTCTTTCTCCTCGTGGCCAACTGGTACGGGGTCTTCTAAGGATGGGTCCACCGGCAGAGAAGGTTCGTCATATTTTTTGAGCTCTGAAAGAGGCTCTACCGACTTCGAACCCTCTGAGAGATCATCAGTCTTGTTAGAATCCTTACGCTTTTTATCCTTCTTCTTTGACTTCTTGGTGAAGGTGAATTCATCGAAAACATCTTCAGGGTTCTGGTCTGCCTTCCGAGATACCGAATGGCCGAGAGGGAGTTCTGATGACGAGTCGATAATTTCAACGCTCGCTGTCTGGGACTCCGATGGTACGATTGTTTCCTCCAATTCAGGTTCTCTCCTTTCGTTGGATGGTGAACTGAACTGTGAGCTTTCTACTTTCTCCATCAAGCTTTGAGGTGTGGGTTCATCAAGGCTCGTCATTTTCTCCTCGAATGGTGGTGTCTTGATAACGCTTTCTTCATTTTGGCTCTCGGCGTTAGCGTTGAAAAATTCGTTCCTGAGAAGACTGCCACGCTTCTTCTTATCTTTCTTCGATCTCTTAGAAGAATATTCGAAATCCTCCTGCAGCTCCTCAATCACGGGTGGAGTGATAGCCTCGACGTGGCTTTCCGATACATGTTCTTGATCCTCGGGTTGCTGTTCGGTAGTGGTGCTGAAAGGTTCGGTCTGAGGAAGACTACCACGCTTCTTCTTGTCTTTCTTTGACTTCTTAGAAGAATACTCAAAGTCATCCTGTATCTCCTCAACTTCGGGCGAAGGAACAACCACGGTCTGGCTGTCTATCACATGTTTTTGATCCTCCGATCCCTCCTTGGCAGAGGCGCTGAAAGATTCGTTGCGAAGTAAACTGCCTCGCTTCTTTTTATCTTTCTTTGACCCATTAGAAGAAAACTCAGAATCTTTCTGCGTACCCTCGTCTACTGGCGAAGAGATTGCTTCCACTGGGGTCTCCAGAGAGGGTGCGGAATCATGATCATCGGACCGCTGCTCGGTGACGGCATCGATAAGTCCGGTTTGAGGTAGACTGCCGCGCTTCTTCTTGTCTTTCTTCGATTTCTTAGAAGAGAACTCAAAATCGTCCTGCTGGTCCTCTCCTAAGGGCGAAGAAATAGTATCTATTTGGCTTTCAGGAGTGGGTGCAAATTCGGGTTCCTCAGGTTGCACCTCGGCAGCAGCACTGAAAGATTGATTTCTCAACAGGCTGCCGCGCTTCTTCTTGTCTTTCTTTGATTGCTTGGACGAGAAATCAAAGTCATCTTGCGGTTCCGCATCTACAGGCGAAGGCATAGACTCTATCTGGCTATCCCGAGTGGGTAAAGATTCATGATCATCGGACTGCTCGTCGATATTGGCATTAAAGGACTCATTCCTCAACAAGCTCCCGCGCTTCTTCTTCTTGTCTTTCTTTTTGGAAGAGAACCCAAAGTCATCAGCTCCTACTTCGTCGATTGGTATGGCTGAGGTTGCAGCTGTAGTATCATCGATTGTCAGATCTTCGCTCGGTAATGCTCGTGTATCGACCATTTGCTGGTCAGGGAAGTCCTCAATCGCTACCGAGCTTTGGCGCTTTTTTTTGTCTTTCTTCGATTTTTTGGTGGAGAAAGCGAAATCATCTTCAGGATCAGCAGTAGGGTCGATTGGCTCAGGTTTGCTTGACGTCTCCTCGCTAGCGTCATGCGAGACATCGACATGTTTGGAGGTATCGGCAAGGTCGAAAGTGTCGTCACCAGTTGCACCGTATAGAGAATTTTCTTGCTTTTTGCTCTTCTTGGATTTCTTGTCCCATTTACCGATTGATGAGAAATCATTGACCTCAAGTTCCATAGATTCTGGTTCGGCTGACAACTCTTCGCCAGTGACAGAACGCGGTAAGTCATCTGCTTGTGACAAGGTCTGTTTTTCAAAGCTCGTTTCTGTCGGCGAATCATGATCTGAAGTGCTAGGCAGACGAATTCCTTGTTTGCCCTTCTTATCCTTCTTGTTCTTTGACTTCTTGCCAATGGTAGCGAAGTCATCGATTTCATCAACTGTACCACTCGGCTGTGAATTGTCGAAGTTATGTTGGGTGTCCAGGTCTCCAGATATCTGATCAGATGAGAAGTCATCTTCCGTGTTGGATCGAAGCAAGCTTCCGTGTTTCTTTTCTTTCTTGTCTGGGCCTTTCTTTTTCGGGACGGGTTCAAATTCTTCCTTCAACCGGCGGGCATTCTCAACTTGCTCGGGGCTGTAACCTGCAGCCAGTCCATCACGCATTGGCAGGTTCTCTTCGAAATTTGATTGAGACTGAGCTTGAGCGTGAACACTCTGAGTTGATCCTGAGCCAGGGAACTGGGTTTGGTCACCGAAATCATCGTGAGCAAATTCTCGCTCCGCAGGTGGTGGGGATGTGTTTCCACGCTTCTTACTTTTCTTCGAGGCTTTTTTGGCAAACTCGGCTTGCATTTGACGTGCCAGAGAAAGTTGTTCTTCTTTGTAGCCAGCGGCAAGTCCATCCGGCGTCATAACTTCTGAATCATTGTTTGCTGATACCTTCTCATCCAAGACAGGATCTACTTCAGGTTCTTGCAAGTCCATGGACGTACTTGAAGAAGCTTGTGTGTTGCCGAGGTCCTCATTGAGCAGGTCATCGTCATCTTGGAAACGACGACCTTTCTTGCTTTTCTTGTCTCTGGACATCCTGCTTCCAGACTCAAAATCTGCTTTTACTTGTCGCGCAATCTCAAGCTGGTCTTCACCGTAGACATTATCGCGCTGGCTAGTATTAGGACTAGTCGCAGAACGACCACCGGCAGGTCCATTGGAGAGACTTCGGGCACGAAGTTTTGCATCATCATCGTCATCGAGATTTCTGGTTCGAGAGGGAAGTCTTGCTGGTGTTGACGGTAAGCTTTGTCTTTTCTTCTTGTCTTTCTTTGATGACTTCTTGCCAAATTCCTCTTGCAATTGCCTGGCCAGGCTGAGTTGAGTATTATCGTAACCGGCAGTCAAGCCATCAGGACTAGGTCTAGATTCTGTCTCCAGGCTTGGTCCCTGGTCGACATCGAAGGATGACGGGTTCTGTTCCTCCATGGGTGCTTCTTTACTGCGGGAAGATGAATCTATCCGAGATGCTTTCGACCCGAAGATGGCAGCACTTACGGCAGCTGCAGCTGCTGGAAAGTACCCCTTGCTATTTGAGTTTGGAATCTCACCGCTGGACTGTTCACCGCCTGTTAGAGGCGTGGCAGGTGTGATTGGCCATCCTCCAGGTCCACCAAGTGGAGTTGGTCTTGAAAATGGAGTCTCTCGTGCAGGTAGAATTTCTTCGGTATACAAGGCGTTCGAAGTATCGCCAGACACTGATTTCTCAGTCGCCAATGCTGTGATCTCATCGATTATCTCTGGTTCAGCATTGCGGTCGGTCTCAACTGTTGGGTGTTGATTTGACGATATTTCTGGCTCGTCCCATTGTTGAAGCTTTCGGCCCTTCTTCTTGTCCTTCTTCGACGATGGAGTTGTGAACACAGGTTCTTCTACTGCCACGGGACTTGTGGGGGAAACAGCTTCGTGATCTGGGTCCCAAGCGGAGGAAGATTTCTTCTTCTTCTTTTTGTCCTTCTTGCTCGTGAAACCAGACTCGAGATCACCAACCGGTGGTGTGCCAGAGATAGGTGATTTACCAGGCTCCATCGAGGTTTGAGGCAGACACTCGGGTATACTGGATTCAACTTCGTCCGCCCAGCTCATGGTGGCTTTGCCCTTCTTTTTATTGGACTTCTTTGACTCCGTGAATCCAAATTCGTCGTTGGTAGATACTAGATCACGGGTCTCAGGTTGCTCGTCGAGGGACTTGGTCTCTGGAACTGCCTCATCGGTCCTAGGCTGACTGAGGTTATTTTGCTCACCCTGGAGTTCGGGAAGTGAAGGATTGGCAAGCGTAGATAGAGGCTGTTCCATATCTCTGGTTTTGTCCCGGTTTGTTTCATCAGTGGCAGCCTCCGGTTCCTTCTCAGAGGCATCGATGACAGTAGAGAGAGTATCCTCTTTCGGCACTGAAGCTAGCTGTACCACCGCATTATCGAGCTCTGGCTCCCATGCTGATAACGCCTGATTTTTCTTCTTGTCCTTCTTCCGATCCTTCTTCTTGGCAGACGGAAATTCCGCAAAAGGTTCTTCAACAGGCGTAGGAATTTCTTGTGCATCGACTTTGAATCCAGATCCGGGGAAAGTAGATGGTTGCAAGGCACTATCGTCTTCAGCGTCCCATGTAGAAGAAGCTTTGCCTTTTTGTTTCTTCTTCTTGTCCTTCTTTGACATGGAAGGGAAATCATCGATGGGTTGTGGATCTTCAAAGGGTACGGAAACATCATCAGGCAAGTCTCGGCTTTCAAATGCTGGTTCTCGAAGCTCGCTTGCACCCAATAATTCAGGCTCTGGCTCCCAAGCAGCCGCTTTCGACTCCTTGTTCTTCTTGCCTGTGGACTTCGGCGTGGAAAAGTCATCGATTTGAGCACTGTCATCGATGTCTGGTGTTTCTTTTGAAGGATTCTGGCTTGTCTCAGTATCTTCAACCTCCCATAAAGAAACTTTTCCTTTCTTTTTATCCTTCTTCTTGTCCTTCTTGGAAGCTGAAGAACATGGGACATCAGTTAGATCGTCTTTGCCGAGAGTCTGAACATTTTCAAAAGAAGGATCTGGCATCTGCTGTTCATCTTGTAATTGTGCCTTTCCGATGCCTCGTTCATCCCAGTCGGATGTGGCTGCGGATTTTCGCTTGTCCTTTTTGCTCTTCTTCTTGGACGAAGGAAATTCGTCGAAGGCGGCATCAGCTGTTGGTTCGTTGGTGGAAGTCTGAATTCCTTCGGAAGAAACGTCGATCGCTTTACTGACTTGCTCATCGACCAAGAAGGAATCACCGACAGGTTGAACAGATGTTTCCAGATCTTCTTGCGCAATTTCGCGCGAAGTAGGCGCGTCGCTGAAAGTTTGCAGCGCCGCTGGCTGAGTCTCAATTGCCTCGGGTTCCCAAGACATTTTTGATTTACCTTTTTTGTCTTTCTTGCCCTTCTTGCTTTTGGACGCCGAAAAATCGTCAACTTGAGCAGGTTCTCCAAGATCAGCTTCCTCATTTTCGCGCGAAGCAAGGGCATCGGTAAAAGTTTCAAGCGACGCAGGTAAAGACTCCTTGGTCAACTGCGGCTGAGACTCAGATGATTCGGGTTCCCAAGGCATTTTCGACTTCACTTTCTTGTCTTTCTTGCCCTTCTTGCTTTTAGGCGCTGAGAATTCATCTTGTTGAGCAGGAGTGTCTTCAACAACAGCAGGCTCGAAAGACTCTTGTTCAGCATCGAAAAATGTATCTGAATCGGGTTCATCTTCTTTGACTTGAAATGGAGGTTCGTCTGCTTGCGGTACCGATACCTCGATATCGTCCCAAGACATTACGTTCTTCTTCTTGTTCTTCTTGTCTTTCTTAGACTTGGAGAAGGACTCGACAGACTCTGATTCAATTGGTGAGAAGGTATTGGAGGTTTGAGAAGCATCAGGTTCGGGCAAAGATGGATCATCTCGCATTTCGGAACTGGACGTTCCTTTGCCGTTTTTGTCCTTTTTCCTGTCTTTCTTAGACTTCTTCAGCGAAAATTGGTCAATTGGATCTTCCAATTCAGGCGATGGCTGCTGATTGACGACGTTATTTCCACTGGATAGAGTCTCGAGGGCTTTCTCACGATCGTCGTCAACATCGTGTTTCAATCCGCTCGCTTCAGCAGAACCAAGTTCTCCCTCCTGGATACTGTGAAGAGCGTCTCTGTCCGTTGAAGATATGTCTCTGCTACTGGGAGAGCCTGGCATATTATCATCAACTTCTGAGTCTTCGGACTTCTTGGATATCGGCGATGATCTGAGAAGATAAGAGCTTCTGTCTTTAGTGACAGGATCGACAGGGAACGAGCGATGCTTGTCTACAGGAGATGATTGGCCAGTTGTCGGCAATTCGCCGGAGACTTGCTGAGTCTTTGCAGAAGGTAAATCGTCGAACCATGATTCATTTGTCTTTGGATGGATAGAAGTTGAGGCGAAGTAGCCAAGGGTGGAAACAAGTCCTGCAGCTACGGCAATCTCAGCTGCCTTACCTCCAAGTGAAGCCGGGCTCTTTTCCAGCCTCGGACCTGATGATCGGGCAAGCTGGGTGACAATGTCAGAAAGCTGTTCTTGCTTTGCAGGATTCTCAATATCTTCGAACCCTCGATGTATGTTTGCTCTTGGTGTAGATTGTCCAGACCCAAGCATATCATCTGAGATTGGAGCAGATGCCAGAGTAGTATCAATACTCAACGGATCAAATCCACGATACGTGATACCTAAGGCCGTCTTGTCGGTGTCATCTAGTTGAGATGAGCTTCGCGAAGTAGATTGACTAGGTGGCAGTTGGGGGAGTGGTTCATCATCTGCATGCAACTGAGCATTAGAACCTCGTCGAGTGCTTTCCACAAGATACAAGGGCTTGAACTCCTTTGAATTATCCCAAGACGAAGGTCGTGACTTACGCCTTGTTGGGAATCCGAGTGACTCTTGACTAGGGTTGGCAGGTGATGGTAGGGGGGACGAGCGGCCAACAGCAGGCGAAGAAGGGGTCGATCTGTTGCCTCCCATTTTGAACTTTAAAGGGACCTGGCTATGACTTGGTGACTTCATTGGTGTTTCTTGCACGCTCTTTCGAACATTCCTGACTCTTTCTCTGGCCAGTCGATCGGACTCAGGCGTGTTTGGACGACTGTCAGGAAGATTTGGCAAATCATCAAGAGGTTCAACGTTTGGCGAGGCTGGATCGCTGGGTGGCAAAGGTAGGAGGTCGCCATATTGAGGATCGATCGAAGGCCTGAAATGCCGTTCCGTGATTTCGGGATCGAGGACTTCATCTCGTTCTAATAAGTGATCCGCCCCCGCGCCTACAGTTCGAGTCGTGGCCGTATTACTATTATTGTTCTTGGCTTTCGGTTGCTGGTGACGATGAGCAGCAATTGCAGCAACAGTGACACCGGCAATGCCGGCACCCGCGCCAAGGGTGCCGGCTTTACCTAAAAAAGAATCCTTTTTGGAAGACGTGCTTTCTGATCTCGATCGAGTCTTCTTTCTTTTCTCTCCATCGCTACGAGCTCCATTGTCGTCCTCGTTATCATCTGCGTATGACCCGTTGCCATTTCCGTTGCTGTGCCCATTGGAGACTGATCGTGAAAGATCGTTAACAGAATCTGCGCCTATACTTCCATATACGCTAGACGCATCTGGGACAGAACTTCTCTTAGACTTCTTGCTCTTCTTCTTGACATCCTCGAAATCGTCTTTGGATCTCTTCGGACTTTCGTCCCTAGCTCCAACCTCGGATTTGGAGCCGAAAAGACCAGAGAATATCCCACCGCTTTTCTTGTTCTTCCTCCCTTTCTTATCTTCGTAATCATCACCGGCAGGAGCAGACGCAACGGATCTTGTGTCGTCAAAGTCGGCTGTGCTGCTCCTTGCTTTCTTCTTCTTCCGAGATTCTTGGTCGTCATTTCGTGAAGTGCTGGTTGAAACCACTGATCGGGAATCACCACGATCCTCACTGTTGAAGATTCCGCTATCTCTGGTGGAGGATCTTCGCGTGCCACGAAGGTCTTCAAACTCGCCATCTCGGCTCGTTTCTGAAGGTGTGCTTGGTGGCAGGGAGACCTCTGTCGGATCATACTCAGACTGCTCGCCTTTTCTACTGGATTTATCCTTTGATTTCTTGCTCACCGAGGAAATCTCAGAAGTTGTACCACTGGGTGGAAGAGGAACTTCAGTAGCTTCGTAATCGAACTGTCCACTTCGTCGAGAGGACTTGTCCTTCGACTTCTTGCCCGAAGAGGATATTTCCGAAGAAGGGGCTGACCGAGCTGGAGACTCATATCGTTCACTCTCACGTTTCGACTTCTTGCTGATCGAACGCGCTAGTTCCGATGCGGTTTCGACGGGGGCGGCTCTAGGGGGAGATTCGTAACGGTCGCTGTAAATGGTGTCAGAGGCAGGATTTAAACATGTAGACAGATCCCAACGTTTACATAGCAGAGCTCAAAGTTTAATAGAAAAGAAATGATTGGGGGTAGCTACCTATCACGTTTCGACTTTTTCTTAGATTTCTTGGGGGTCTCAGCCCATTCATCCTCGCCATTTTGCAGGTCATCAAAAGCATCCACCGGTACGGACACAGTTCTCTCACGAGGCGATTCGACAACAGAATCGTCGTAAGTTGACGATACCTTGCTTTTCTTCGATTTCTTAGGAGTTTCAAAGTAGCTTTCGGGTTCTTGTACGATGTCCGCTGCGACAGACGGCTCCGAAAAGGGAGTGATGTCGTCAGCTTGGCTGCTTTGTCTTTTCGCTGCCTTATCACGCTTCTTCTGTTCCTTCTTGCTCAGGGGTGCTTCAAAGTAGGATTCGGGCTCTGCTTCGACTTCTCGGGACACAGAGGGCTCGTCGATTGGGGTAGATTCAGCGCTTTGCCTCTTTGCGGCCTTATCGCGCTTCTTTTGATCCTTTTTGCTGAGTTTGCTGTAGGATTCATCATTCTCGGTTGGTGATACGCCTGGCCAGTGTTTCGAAGTAGAACCTACTTCACCGATAACAAATCCTTCTGTGCCCCGGGTCCTCGAAATCTCGGACGGGCTCGTGCCAAGGTCAGTGACAGTCTCAGCATATGGGGCTTGATATAATCTGGTATCGTTCGAGCCTGGGGGAGAGTCACGCCTGCGGAAAGTCGGATCATCAATCACAATGTTAGGATCAAATCCTGTGTCTTGAAGTCCAGCGGCCACTGTTGCAGTGAAGTCCAAGTCATCATCGAAGGAACCAGGCATATGGGTACTATAAGGGATTTGAGGCATTGTCGGCTTTGGGCCGGGAGAAGGAGGGCTTCTTTGCCTCTCTTTTCTAGGGGGACTTTCTGGTTCGACAACGACACGACGGTAATCCTCTCTGCCTGGCGATTTTTCTGGCTCAACGACAATACCGCGATACTCGTAAGGCACGGGCTTTGCGTCCTCTTGAGACTTTGATGATTTGGAGATTTCATTTGCCGCAGTCGCTCCTACACCAGCTCCAATGATGCCAGCTGCTACAGCACCCCATCCTTTGTCACCCTTAGGAGTAGCAGAACTAGCGGTACTATCACGGGACTTTACATCAGTCTTGGAGAGAAACTCGTAGCGATGCTCAGATGGACTTTCCACCTCGTAATGCTTGATATCATTCTCACCCCAAGTGACTCCCTTAGACACATTTGATGCTGTTGGAGAAGCGATAATATTGCCTTTGGGTCCAATCACGATATCGGAAGAGAATGAGCGTTTTGGCGTGTCTCTACTCTTTGACTTGTTCTTACGGCCTGGTTCCGAACGAGCAATCTGCTTTTCGGGCATAGGTGACGGAGTTGGTGTTGGTCGAACCAGGTTCAATAAGGGTCGAGGTTCTGAAGCGTCAGGATCGCGTATTGGTTCGGATATTGATCGATTCCGACCGAAGGAGGGGATCGAGAAACTTTGCAAGTCTTTTGGATGCTCCAGTACATAATCCAATCGGAAATCAGCATTTGGCGCATCATATGGGCCTTTACCTTTGTGCTCTTCCATTCCAGGTGGAGTCACAATTCGAACAATCTCTTCCTTCTGATTTTTGCGATCATATTTGTGGACAACAGAAGGATCAGGAGACGGGCTGCGGGAGCGTATGACTTGAGATGCAATTTTGCGTGCCATCACGATCTCTCGATATGCTCTGTCGGCTTCTTCCTGAATGGGATCTCTTGCGGGAGTGATATCTCGTTGTGTAGAAGTGTAAACATCGTAATTTGCATCCTTCTGTCTCTCACGACGCCTTTCGTCAGCTCTCGTCTCGCGGTGGTGCTCGGCAGCAACCACGGCAGTGATGACCGCAGCATCATAGGGGCCAGTGAAACGTTTTGCATCGTGGATAGAGGCCTCAGCATCATGAAGAACACGATCTCGTCTTTCTACGCCTCTGTATCGTTCTTCTCTTTCATGCCATTCTGAGTTCTTCCGCCCAGGCTCTGACGCCTGTCTATAGCGTTGCTCTTGGTCATCCTGATCCGAGTATTCCCTCTGGGAACTTAAAGGTTCCCTTCGAGATTCGGGCTTTGGAGCGGCAGGCTGGCTCTTGATTGAAGAGCTCCGCTTACGAGAGAAGTCCGGTATTCGCTCAACAGTAACAACTGTAGGCACAGAATCGGTTCGTTTATGGCCCGATGAGGACTCAATTGGTGGGACAGTGAACGAATTGTTGTCGATTTGATATTGGAAAGGATCGACAGAAGTCGTTGAGACAGCAGCTTCGCTCTTGGTGCGGCGAGAGTCGAATCGATCATCCGATTTATCAGCGACTCGTCGCTCTTCTCGTCGTTTTTCGCGTCTGTCCTCTTTCTCATCACGGGTTTCCCCTCGACGCTCGTCTCGCTTCTTCTCGCGGCGACGCTCTTCAGTATCATCCTTATCCTTTGGCTTTTCTCGGCGCTTGTCTTTACGATCTTCACGTGGAGGACTAGACCGCTTATTACGCCGGCTCTCGTCCTTTGATTCTCGCTTCTCGCTGTCACGGCGTCTGATGCGGTCCCTCTCAAGGGCTTCGATTTCGTCCTCTCGCTGTCTGTCTTTTCGATCATCTCTCGCTGAAGATATCAAGCTACCGACAGCAGCGGCAGCCACGCCAGCTACAGCTGCTCCAGCAAGAGATTTCCCACGACCAGAAGACGATGGGGTTTTTGAAGACTTCAAAATCCCACCTGATTCAGACCGAGTAGGAATGATTGGCTCGGATCGAGAAGGATATATTGGCTCATAAATGCTCTGAGAGACTGGAGTGAAAGGCTTCGGATGTTGGATTTGAATAGGCACAGGATCCGGTCTCATTGGGGCGGACTGCTGCTGTGGTTCTGAGGTGTATCGGGGAGGCTCACTCCTGTCGACATCTGACATTGGCATGGGGGGAATCTGCTGTAGAGGAACCTGAGACGTAGAGCTATTGAAGCTTTGCTGGCGCACAGTAGAGTACGAGTCGCGCTGGTATGTCTCGCGCTGATCGCCAAAATCGCTCGTTGACGTCCACGCAACATTCCCAAATCCAACAGGCTGAACTACAAGTCCATGAAGTGAGTTTTCGGGACCGAAAAGTCGAGGATCAACGACGCTGCTTTTTCTGCTCATCGGTTTATGCTTCTTCTTCCTCCCAAAGAAACTCCATCCAGCACTTGTATCGTTGCCAAAGGCCAACCTAGAATCAACACTTGACTCGGAATCTGAAGCGGATTCCCACCCATCCTCATCCGGCCCATGTGATGGTTTCGAAGGTCCAATCCCGCGACTCTCGCCATAGGAATTCCCGGCATGGTCTCTCACATTACTTAATTCCGGTTTCTTGCCGTTTCGCGCCTCCCGCAGATCTCTCTTATTCTGCTCTGCAGCAATCGCTCTAAGACCTGCTCCAACAGCCAGAATCCCTGCGGTCGTTCCTATCTTTCCTCGAACACCAGAGCTGCTACTCCCAGCACTATCCCTCTCCCTCTCATTATGTCTTACCTTTCCTCCCTCCCTATCACTGTATCTGTCGCTCTGCCTCTCATTATATCTCTCGTTGTATCTATCCCCATGCCTCTCCCGATCAATCTCTCTGCCCGCTCGCGATCGCACGCGCCTGAGTTTTGGGCGCTTGATATATCCATGACCATATGCCAAATCACGATCACTGCTCACCGAGGAGGAAGACGAATTGCTATTTTTCATCAACCGACTGCTTCTCCGCTTGCGCAATTTCCGCTCTGATGGAGTTGTGAAGAATGTTCGTATACCGGAGCGCTTAGGCGGGTAGGAGTGCGAAATGTCTATTATCGAGTTCGAGCTCGAGGAGGAGGCGGACGAGGAATACGGGTATGATTGTGGTGTAGAGCGCATTCTTGGTAGTTCGTTGTAATCTGCGCGCGGATCCTGAGGTCTCTTGCTGCTGCTCGAGTAGCCCTCGGGGCTCCTGCGGCGTCTCTCTGGAGCCATCATGATGGCTGTTGAAGTTCAAGGAAACATTAATTTGTTATTGTTGTTGTGGCTTGGTTTGGTTTTGGTACGACCTAGGTACGGCTCGCTCTTAGGTTCCGCTCTAAAAGCTGGGGCTGGGATTTATGTGGTGGCAAATAAATATGGGTCTCGGCCAGCTCATCTTACATTGGATTTTCAGCTTTGAGTTAAAGTAAGCACCTATGTGTGACAGCTCCTCTTCTGCAGCGTGGTTGCGGTTGAAACTAATTCAGATGAAGAATTTTGTCTTGTTTACTTCTCCATGGATCATGGAAGTAGCGGGTCTCCTCGATAATCACAGGGTTCCATTGCGATGAGCCAATGTTTCATCACCACCCTCATGTACTCGAAAAGACCCGTTGCCACTCATACAATCATGAACCGAGGTAATTTGAATATTGGGAGTCAGGATAGATCATTCAGACTACTACTGAGTTCGAACAGCGATCAGTATGCGATTTATATCTTCAAATTCAGTTGAGCAGGGATTAAAGCTCGAGATTATACAAGTATACAACCCAGGCATTTAGCTCATAGTACTGTAACTGGCAAAGCAGCACACGCACAGACAATGCTGCAGCCCACCACTGGAAGTACACATCTGATATTGATATCAATACCGTAGAGAAAGACACTACTGAGTTCAATAAAGACCCTCTACCTACAGGTCACCTATCACAAGGTAAGTAAGGTAGGTATCAATTCCAGGCGATGAAGAGGAACCAAGGAGAGTGATCACGATACGATCGGTAGCACAGAATAGTAAAGATTAGATAGAGCCCGACTATCAACTACTCGCAACCAGGAATTTTACATGCTCAGAATCTCCCTTACTTGTACTTGTGACAGAATTGAAATTATCTATCTATCCTATGGCTGTGGAAGGGAGGGTGGGTGCAAAAAGGTAAGGTGGTAGAGATACGTCCAAATGCCTAACTCAGCTTACCTCAATCTCCTATTACCTTTTTTCCCCGGAGAAAGTTCACGATAATTAACCCTTCGAGCTTCAGTATCGACATTTCTACCCTCGACAGAAGCTCGGTCTTTGAATTTCCTGTCCGCAGCTGAGAAGGGGATATTCGCGAGGAATATGTGGGGGCTGGTTTCTGGCTGCATTTTGGGCGTGCGCTAGTATCTACCTAACGCAAATGTGTCAAAACAGTCTTGACGATCGCCTTGGAGTCATTAAGGTAGGGCCACTGATGACTCCTGCCAGCGAATTTCCCAGCCGTAGCGTTTCTTGTGTGTGTATCCTGCCAGATCTCAGAAAAGTAGGATGTTTATTTTTGGACATTACAAGTGGTGATTAGTGTAGAGTACGACAAGAAGTGGAACTAGTAGCCAATTGTCCTGCAAGCTTTCGAAAAGCAAGACTTATTCGCGAGATTAGAGGAGAAGTTGTTGCAAATTAGCTCATGAACGGTACATCGTGATAGCTTTGAAGGCTCAGATCGGTGATGTCGTCGCAAACAGAACTTCCAATCATCTGTCGAGGGCCTGAGACTGACACATCTGATAGTAAACGCCCCGTTTCCTCAAAAGCGCACTATGATCACCAGTCTCCAGGACCTTTCCCTCCCCAAGAACGAAAATGACATCGGCATTCTGAACAGTTGCCAACCTATGCGCAACCACGACCATAGTTCGGCCATTCGCGGCACGTTCGAAAGCAGCTTGGACAAGCTTCTCGCTCTCAGAATCCAGACTCGACGTCGCCTCGTCCAGGAGCAGGATTTGCGGGTCACGGATTAGAGCTCGAGCGATCGATAAACGTTGCTTCTGGCCGCCTGAAAGCGCGATGCCGCGGTTCCCAACATCTGTGTTATAGCCATCTGGCAGCGACATGATGAAATCGTGAATTTCGGCATCTCGACATGCGGCGTGCAATTTCTCGGAGCTTGTAGATACGTCGACTCCTAGGAGTATGTTCTCTTTGATAGTGCCTTGGAAGAGGGTTGGCTCTTGAGCAACCAGAGAGATCGCTTTGCGATACTCGCGAATGTCTAGATCATGGATGTTTATTCCGTTACAGAGGATCTTGCCTTTTTGGATGTCGTAAAACCTAAAAGGAAAGAAAACGATCAGCTTTGATTTGATATAGTGAGTTTCAGAAGTACCGTTCAAGTATTGACACAATGCTGGTCTTTCCGCATCCACTAGGTCCAACTAGGGCGGCAAATTGTCCTTTTTCAATCGTGATATTGAGTCCTGTGAAGATAGGGGTATCCCGTGTCGGATACTTGAACCACAAATCACGCAATTCAATCTTGACGCCTCCTTTAGTGTCTTGAAGCTCCACAGCGGGCTTTTCGTCGGTTTTCGACGCGATTCGGAAGCTTAGTATCCTGTTCGCCGCCGCAGCTGCTTGTGCCATGTTGGGTCCAAACGAGAGAAGAGTACCAGCTCCTTCAGAGCCATTGATGACAGCAATGTACTTAGGGAAAGTTAGCAGCTGATATACTGTAATAATGACAGCTGCAGGTTCAATGTTCCGAGAAGAACCTGTCACATTCAAAAGAGAAGTATGGGGTCTCCTTAGTTTCACTTACGATTACGAAGAACTGCAAGGCATTGTATTCCTTGGAAGCCAGCAGCGTTCCCCCATACCAGAGTGTCAGCGCCATACAGAGCAATTGGACCGAATCGGACGCAGCAAACACAAATGTCGACCATCGAGCCTTGATAAAAGCCTTATGAACGTGGTCCTGCAAAAGCGTTTCATATCGAAGGGCGATCATCTCCTCCATAGTCAGGCCCGTCACAGTTCTGAACGCCCCGATAGCCTCAGCAGCGAATTTTGAACTCTCCGCGAAGACTGTCTGATTCAAAGCCTCGAACTGGATCTCGTATCGGACTCTGAAGAAACCGGCTAGCAACTAATGAAATCATATTAGCATCTACGATATGAAAGGATAGAAGTGATCGGTATTATTGCCCAAATGAATCCAGGATTTAACAATTGCGGAGGACTGTTCTCAACTGTATGGACTAGAAGATATACTTACGATGACCGGCATTGCAACAAACACAGTCACCATTGTAAGTTTCCAGCCAAAAATAAAGCCGATGATTATACAGCCCACGAGACTTAGTGCAGCTGTCAACACCATCGCCATATTAATTCCTAGCATTTGTTGGAGCTGTGTTGGATCGTTCGCTAATTTCCCAGATAATGTTCCACTTGAATTGTCCTCCTGGTCATAGAACCCTATCGGCTTATGCAGAATGCTTTCGAAATATTCTTGGCGGTACGTGCATGCGATGTACTACATGAAGATTAGAAATGTGATTGTTAGTCAAGTGGACAAAGTACTTACCGTAGAAATCGTATTAGAGGACCATCCAAGCGCAAAGTAGGCTACAAAACATCCAAGTGCGAGAAAGAAGAACATAAGAGCCCAATGATCTCTAGCACTAGCCTGCCGTGCAAGATCTCGATTTAATTCAACCACACCCAAGCTTTTCGCAAACAAGAACGCTTGAATTGCGTAACCTAACACTAGATTAGCATCATTTAGATGGGTGTGTGCGGGGAGGTATTTTATGATAGGCTGTCCTATTGATGACATGTAGACATATTGAGCAAGGTAGACAAGAAATTCCAAAACCAGAGTCAAAACACCGACGAGACAGACTCACTGGAACCAGCTGCTGCACATGCACACATTCTATGTCTATTAGTGGCCAATTGAAAGATGTGATCAGCAACTATACTTACAAGATGAGATACCACGGCCAGTGCTTGATTTGCTCGCTATGGATTCAATTTAGTATGTGCCAGATGATAACAGGTTGAGGAGACATTATGAAATGCTTGGAGAAAGGCTTGACACTTCCAGAGAAAAGATAGGATCGAATTTCCCAGTACGTACATCATGAGGAGCCCAAAACTACCGAAGAAGCCTCTGGGCTTCCAGACTGCTTCCACCTCCGCTGCCTTTGTCTCGCCACTGACAGTGCTCAGAGCCCGTACCAGGGGATCTTTGTACGATTCTACTAGATCGGACTCTTCTGCAAACCCCTCTCCCATAGATATCTTCTGAGCGTTGACCCTATATAACAGGTAAGTCAGCTGGTGCCATTTTGAAGTGTAGGAAAGATGCAGGACATCTTCTCATTTGGATCGTGAAATGTGCAAAACATGGTAGGAGGTTTTCGCAAAACGTACAAAGCCCAGTATGCTCCATTCTCAATAGACAATAGACTATCGTGTGTTCCCTGCTCAATGAGTTTTCCTTTCTTGAGGACAATGATCTTATCTGCTTTCTTGATAGTCGACAATCGATGGGCGATAGTAATAGTAGTCCTACCCTCACTGACTTTGTCGAGAGCTGCTTGAACAAGTCGTTCTCCACGGACATCGATCGAGCTCGTTGCCTCGTCTAAGACGAGGATGGTCGGTCGTTTGATGATAGATCTAGCAATAGCCAGTCGCTGTCTCTGGCCTCCTGAAAGCTTGATACCAGCATCGCCGACCGGGGTATCGTAACCTTGCGGCAAGCGCGTTATGAACTCGTCTGCGAATGCTTCCTTACAGGCCTCCTCAACCAGATTCTTCTTTGTTTCTCTATCTGCATGCTCCCATGGAGAGCCAAGTAAGCCATACTCTACATTCTTGTAGATAGTATCGTTGAAGATAAACGGCTCTTGTTGGACAAGTCCAATCTGCGACCGCCACCATTTTAATCCCACAGAGTCAATGTTATGTCCTCCGATAGATATAAAGCCACTCAATTCGACTGCGGGTGCTTGGATTGTCTGCTCATCTATGATCCCTGATTCCTTCTTCTCGTCT
The DNA here is from genome assembly GCA_900074885.1 of Rhynchosporium graminicola. Lineage (NCBI taxonomy): Eukaryota > Fungi > Ascomycota > Leotiomycetes > Helotiales > Ploettnerulaceae > Rhynchosporium > Rhynchosporium graminicola. The sequence goes on from FJUW01000028.1 coordinate 255,327, forward strand.
TCTTTTATTTTCTTCTCTTTCTCTACTTTTTCGTCCTTGATAGCACTCTCCGGAAGAACAATCCTCTTAGCATCATCGAGTTCGTACCATCGTTCGAGTAGACCGACGATCGTACTTTTACCAGATCCAGAAGCGCCAACAATAGCAGTGATCTTTCCTGGTTCAATTTCGATCTAAAAATGTGTAAGTCTCCTCAAATTCTATATAGTGGGCGAGCATCCTCACAGTCAAATCGTCAAGCACTGTAACATGTGGTCGACTTGGGTCTGAGAAGCGTTAGTAATTTATAGGCTATCCGATAGCGCAAGACACAGCAAAAAGGATGGCAAGAGCATGTCGAAGAGGATTGTCCTTACATGCGAACGTAACCGAATTGAAGACAATTTCTTTGGCAGAAGATATCTCCGGTGCTGTCAATCCATTGGTTGAGGGTTTAGGGGCGTCAATAACGGCGAAAAAGTCGGTAGCTGCCGCGGCTGCCTTTGTAATAGCGACAATAGGTCCAGCTGTCTGACTGACGGAAAATGTAATCATCATCACAGACATGAGTACGCTGTGGGCCGGTCAGATTCTTACCTCCGGAGAAGTTTGTACTAGATGCACTTACATAAGAATCTCTCCAACGTTGTCGATGTTGCCAGCTGCTAATTGCTGAAATCCAAACCAGAAGGCAAGCGCCATTACACTATAATAAAGTCAACTTAGTCACAGCAAGAAGAAATTCGTACGAACGCATAGATAGCAAAAAACACTATATTAGAACAAATCAGTTACTGCAAGTAACAAGACATGAGACAAACGCAGCTTACAGGGGGCAAACTGGGCTCCCATCATCGGGGACATCTTTAGACCTCTCCTCTGAGATTCTTGAATCCAGCCCGAGTACTTCTTTGCAACCCGACTTTCAGCTCCGCAAGCTACAATCATTCGTATTGAAGAAAGAACCTCGCCAGCTATCGAGGAAGCTTTTTCATCGGCATGCTCCATCTCCTTTTGCAGCTTGATGTTTATGGGAACCACAACACCATAGACCAGGGAGATGAAGACTAAGATGGAAGCTGTGACGAGCGTCAATCTCCAGCTGTAGGTGAATGCGATGACCATAGCAGATATGATTAATGCCGTGAACTGTAGAATCATTCCCATCTTCTCTGAAATTCCAATTTGCAGGGTGTTAGCGGTGTTTGTCAACGTGTTTGAAGCTTGACCGGTGGGAAGTGTATCGAGTGTTGATACTGGAAGAGAGAAGAGCGCCTTATAATTGTCAGCACAGATTCAAGTCGAATTTGCGTCATGAACCAGGCAGGCAAACCTTCAGATATTCCAGGCGGAGCTTGGCCGACATTCTCAAACCAACCATACGGAAGGCATACATAGAGAAGTAGCTGAGAATCCATCTTGCCTAGAGTACGGCGTGCGTCAATAATTTCCTATTTCGGAATTTTGCGTCATGGAAAGGTACGCTGGAGTGTTCAAAGGACATCAGCTTGCAGGAGAAACAACCCTGTCCAATATCACCTACAATGAACAAGTACACTATAAAAAGCCTGTCGCATTGCTGTTAGCTAGGAAAACATACAAGATGCACTGGTGGCAGTGAATTACGTTAATCTATTGATGGTATCCTGGAATTCCTTCTTGGTGGTGGTTGAGCCCGGGATGAAATAATTGCTGAAGTTTCCAACCAGTTTTCCTACCAAAACTTAGCCGCTATCACCTACAAAGAGCACATTTAAATACCGAAAACAATGTTCATCAAGGGTAACGTCTTGGTATCTAAGTTAGCATAGCAACACGAGTCAACAAGCTGCTACTTACAGTTCCAGTCCCGATCTGTGCCAACGAAGCAAAACCTAGGAAAGTCCTGTCGCTCACGGATGAGTACGTGAAGATCCTCTAATATAGTATCAGCCATCAATCGAATCGACTGGGCTGAATTAATGACCCAGTAGTGAGAGAAAGTGGTGTGATTCTTTGCTTTGCTCGAATAATCCGTTTGCGGGTCCTTAATGGCCGGTGCTTGAAGCGTGGTATCGGTTGCCTCGTGTTTACTTTCATCCTTCGGCTCAAACAGCTCTGCATGCAGATCTCCCGTAGCGACCTCGGTGATGATGACACTTTTGTCCATGTTGATGCTGATGTATTGATCAGGTCATAACTAGGCAGCGAGGAGAACGAGCTGGAATCAGAATGTAGTGAATGAAGAGAAGGATCCTAGAAGGAACACACCTAAGGCAACGCTTGTTGTGAAAGTGGAAGTGGAAGAAAGAGATGGTCGAATCTACTCCGCGAAAAGAAAGCAAGGAGATTTCAAGTCGAGATGCGCCAATGGCAAAAGCCTCTCAGCCTCTTTGACAGTAGGTAGGTACTACTCCGTTTGGGCCAGGTTCTAAGGAAGGGAGGGTAAGATCGGGTCATTCCAACGACCGTCGTGCCGTTGTGCCAAGATTAAAGGCAACAGCGCAGAATGAACATAGCAGGAATGAAATGGCCAAGGCACATTCATCCAGGTCGTGGACAAAGCAAGATAGCAATACTGTGTTCCTAGTCTTGTGACTCGTTTGATCATTTCCACCTACAAGTCCCTTAAAGATGTGCGCAAGGCAATACGACAGCCTTCCCACTTCCAGGGCCGGTGACCGCTACCGAAAGACCTTACATGCAGCGCTCGCGATGGGCAAGGCACAGGCACTCCCATAGGGCGGGCGACCAATACCAATCGTGTCACAATGAACCTGCGACCGAGTAGTTCCTTGGATGAGAGATGAGCTAGAAAAGGATGCCAGAATGCAAAATTGCTTATATATGTACACCTGGAGAGTGCGTGAACTAAGTGGGTGGAAAACCTCTTCATCGTCCAAGCGGACACATCTTTTTCATTACAGTACCCGCTCGTGCTCTTCGCCCTTGCCAGTAACAAAAGGCCTTCATGTCTGTCCCAAGAGACCATGCAAGCGCGAAATAATTGCTATCACTTTGTAGACATACGTAGATATCTAACTACCGACCTACCTGCCTTACTGTACCTCCTCAAGAAGCAGAAGTCACAAAGTTGCAAAAATAGGATACTATGGCCAAAGCACAATCGAAATCACGATGACCTGACTACCGACTCGATGAACGGACTGTTGAGGATGTGTGTCTATTTTGGAGATTTCTCCGAGGAACCGAAGAAAGTCTAATGGGGTCTGTGCTTCGGAGCTCTTTCCAATAACGCACTGGACTGGGCACCGCACCCCGAATGACGATCCGATCGATGCTGTAGATGTGGGTGGCGCTCTTTCGCGAGTGAAGCGGCGAGAACTCTTTTCTTGTGTTGGGAGGCGAAGCCTCAGGAGACCTGGTCCTGTTTGTGGCTTGGCTGAGCCATCATCCCCGAATGAGCTGGCGGGCTGGCTGAGAGAGAGAGGAAAATTGGTCAGCTCCATATACCTCGAGAGCATATTTGCGATGAATATCCTCCATTTGAAGTATTTTGATCTTGGTGATCAGGAACTCATCGAAAAATCACGGCTTCAAAAGTCAACAGTCAAAGTCACGTTTTCAATGGTTCAAGGTTTCCTGAAGGGGCTTGTCCATTAATCCGAAGCGTTATTTGCCGCAGATACACCCAGCACAAGATTACCGACCGTACCGTTACAGCACGGCACTATCAGAGCTCCGTCGTACCTAGTTCCTTGCCTTGGCACTTGGCACTTGGCACTAAGATCTCTCAACGAACACGACTTTCTGGCCTCGAGAGAATACAGTCGCTGGCTGGCTGGCTACCCAGGCAGTTGCAGGAGTTGAAATTGTGCTCGGTTAGCAGTCAACTGTGCAGCTGCATCTATCTGCTTTACGGTACAGGTAGACATACTCTTTGCTCCCCGCCAGTCGCCAGGTCAGATGTATAATCATGTTATCGTGTCATCGTATCGAAGGTAGGTACCACCATCTGGACAACAACAACAACAACAACATGCTACTTACCTGCTAGTACCCAGCTTGGGTTCATCCCAATGCCATTGGACAGGAAACAAGGTTCTTCAATTCGTCGTGACAAAGGTGGCATCTTCCATTTGATTGATCTATAAACTCTGAATTACCGCGGCTCGGTCGACGCGCAGTAAAAGTTTCGAGTCTTCGTGTTCCAGCCGGTGCTGAGAGCGAATCAAAGGCCCGCGAAGATTTGTTCTAATTCCAGCTCCAAGAGCCCGGCTGGATTGAGCCAAACAACGTCCCTTGAGCGGACCCACCTCACCTCCTCCACACCACTCCACTCCACTCCACTCCACTCCACTCCACTCCACTCCACTCCACTCCACTCCACTCCACTCCACCCACCGTACTGCGCCCGCCTGCAAGTACTTCCGTACTCGTACATTAGGTACTGACTGGTATGATGTATCTGCCGTGGACCAGTGGCTGGCCGGCTGGGTTTCGTGTGGGCCCGGTCATATCATTTTACCCCTGGCCTGGTATGGCCTGGCGCCAGGACTCCAGACCTTTGCGTATGAAGTAGGCAGGCACACTGGCTGACCGACTGGTTGGTGAGGATCTGACTCTCTTCCCTTTCAACCTCCTTTTCTTTCACCTCTTTGCGTCGTCGCCCTGCCCTGCCTTCTTGAAAACCTCATATAGCCTTTTCTTTGTGTGAAATTAAATTAACACCATCGCTTCTGTCTGTGCAAAGATCCAATTGCCACTCCATCCAATCGTTAGCCTTTGCTGTCCCAGTCCCTCGTTACTCGGAGCAGAGCAGCAGTCAAAAAATCCACCTCGATTTCGAACCGTTTTCCATCCCTCCACGTCAACTTTGGACTATTTTCAATTCTTGAACCTAGGTAGACCCTTGGGCTATTTCATCCCATTCACGACCCTTTCAATCATCGAAGAGCCTGGAAGAAACTTGCAACACATCACGAATAGACGGTGGAATAATTATTGCGGATAGAAATTAGAACGAGAGCTTCCAGCCGACAGGAGATACCCCCACGGGCGAATAGAGTCAACCCACTTGGTGCGACTCCCTCGAATTCGACAAAATGTTACGGCCATATTTCATGTCATCGACCCTTCCCTTATTGTTACTCGGAAGCCTCTCTGGCAGAGGTCTCGCGGACCAGATTTTGACGACGTCGGGGTTCAGCGAGTGCTTAACTGGATCAAATATCACGGTCAACAATCTCGAATTGCAATACAACAATGACGCGAAATTGGTCACATTCAACGTAGCGGGCACATCCCGTACAAGCATGAATGTGTGAGTCAAATCCCCTGGCTCTAGAAGCATTCCTTCATCTCTTTGGCGTCGGGAGCTCCAGGACAACCACTAATAGACTCTGACAGGACTGCCACACTGAATGTAACGGCGTACGGCAGAGATGTCTACCACAACACCTTCAATCCTTGCTCCTCGGACACATATGTTGAACAGCTTTGCCCTGTGCCAGCAGGTACCTTTTCAGCCACCGGAACCCAGCACATTCCAGACAAATATGCTTCGATGATTCCCTCAATCGCATTCAGTGTTCCCGACATCGCTGCGCAAGCCACTCTAGAGCTGAGCGAACTTAATACCGGAACCAAGGTTGCTTGCATATCTTCCAGAGTCAACAATGGGAAAACAGTCAACGTTCCGGCTGTCTCTTACGCAGCAGCTGGCGTGGCTGGCGCAGCTTTACTTCTTACAGGAGTCTCTGCTATTGGAGCAGTGGGGGCCGGTAGTACTGCAGGCGCTGGAACCGCGAGCCCTTCTTTCACTGAAGTCATCACGGTGTTCCAAGGATTCGCAATGAACGGGATGATGAGTGTCAACTACCCTCCAGTCTACAGGAGCTTCACCAAAATCTTTGCATTCAGTGGTTGTTTGCTCCCTTGGGATTCCATGCAAAAGTCAATCGACAGCTTCAGACAATCTACAGGTGGAAACTTGACCACGGAGAGCGTTGAGTTTCTTCGCAACGCAACACTCGTTTATGAGGATGGAACCACGAAATCCAAAAGATCTCTCGATCTTCTGACAGCCGGGTTTCTGCGAATCCGAGACAACTTGGAGACCAGCGTTAACACCGCAACACCGTCCGAGGGTATCCATCCGTCGAATTCTACTTCTACTGTCGAAAAGACCGTCCATGGTATCCAGGCTTACGTTGAACAACTTTCCATCCCTTCGGCCAACACTTTCATGACAGTGCTCTTGATTGTAGCATGTGTGGTAGCGGCGATCGCTGTGGGAATTCTACTGTTCAAGGTCATTCTGGAAACATGGGCCCTGTTTGGTTCGTTCCCGAAGAGTCTGAGTGGCTTCCGGAAACATTATTGGGGCACTATGGCTAGGGCTATTGTACAGCTCATTCTTGTTCTATATGGTATCTGGGTACTCTACTGCATCTTCCAATTTACGTACGTGCTCTCCCAGATTTTTCTCAAATTTAAGCTAACTTTAAGCAGGCATGGAGATTCGTGGGCCGCAAAATTACTCGCAGGTCTTACTCTGGCTCTCTTTACTGGCGTTCTGGGATTCTTCAGCTTCAAAATCTGGAATGCGGCCCGGACGCTCAAGAAAATGCAAGGAGATGCATCGGGTCTATACGAGAATAAAGACTTTTGGATGAAATATAGTATCTTTTACGACAACTACAAGAAGGATTTATGGTGGATATTCATACCAGTGATCATTTACATGTTCGCAAAGGGCTGTGTCTTGGCATTCGCTGATGGACATGGATTGGCCCAAACCATTGCTCAACTCACCATCGAGGTTTGCAGTAAGTGTCGTCCGGACCTCACATGTATCGACAGGCCGCTAATCTGCCCAGTGCTTGGCTTGCTTGTCTGGAATCGACCATTCGAAAGGCGCTCTGGCAATGTTATTAACATCGTCATTCAAGTTGTGCGAGCACTCTCAATTGTCTGTATCCTCGTGTTTGTTGAGGAATTAGGTATCTCGCAGACCACCCGTACGTACTCAGACACCCAAAAATTCCCTCAGGATCTCTCAACATATGTTCATGATAGATCTATAATATCTCGTAGGTGCACTGGCTGACTTTGCCTTTTCTTAGAAACTGTGACTGGCGTTATCCTCATTGCCGTTCAGTCTAGTCTTACTGCTATGTTAGCAATTTTGATTGCTGTCAACGCAATCATCATATGCTGCAAGGAGAACCCCCACCGCAGGAGACGCAAGGAGGCTGGTAAGTTACCACCATGACATTATCTGATACTGCCAATCTAATACACATTCAGAGAAACTCAACAGAGACCTCGACAATCTCACTCCTCTCGATGCCCGCAACTCACTACTTATGGATCCTACCAAGGCTCCAATGTCGTCCGATGTTTACTCGTCAGACCGCAAGCATAGCGACGATAGTTTCATGAACGAACCAGGCAATCCCTATCGAGGTGCAACACCCATGAGGACTACCACAGCAGGATTTCAAGCACCGCAGCTGGGCAGACCATTTGCCCCAAGTTCGGGAAGTCTCTACCATCCAGATACCCGAGAAGATCAAAATTTGGTCCTAGGGGCCGCACCCTTAGGAGGAATCGGAGGAACTCCACCGCGACAGCCGACGTTACCTCAGCTTTCCGGATATGGAGGTTACAAATGAGGTGTATAATATCCCTGACCATACTCCATACCCAATAACGGATCTCCTTGTCGAATACTTTGTCTGCATTAGCGTTGTTTGGGAATTTCACAGGGCGGTAGACTGCTGTCGATATTTTGGCCTGAAGAGAAAGGCTTTAGTATTACATATTTATGTTTGTTCGATGAACATATCCGATCCTTTTTCTGCAGAAAATATGTTTCTTTTCACTATTAACTTACATGTCTTTATTTACGAATGGCACTTGCCAAATACCAATTTCGCTCGAACATGTTTTTCAAATCCTCTCTCCACATTGCAAAACTATCTCAACCAGTGAGGCACAATAACCTTGTCTTGATTGAGGTATGAATGCTGAATTTGGAGTATGGCTTATACTTGCGTCTGCATCAAAGATCAGAACCTACATCCATCATATATGCAATGCTTAACACACAGTATTCTTCCAATTGGGAAGTGCTGCTCCATTGCCGACCAAAGACAGCAGTCCCATCATTCAATATGAGCATCATTTAATGTGAGCTGGGTCATCTCCAGCAAAACTGTCTCACAGGAAACCGCGGGGTTTTTTAAATACCTCAAGAGGCAATGGCAGACAGGCGCAAAAGGAATAGTTTGGAGAAAAAAAAAACAACTGGAATATCAGATAATAGGGCCCTACCTTGAATAGTTCTATAGATCCCCGGGCAACCACTAGGGTACGATTCTCAAGGTTGGTAAGGGTCTCCTCGTCTAGTCATAATCATAAGTAATTAAAGTAAGCGAGAGCGCAACGGAAGGTGAGTCGATTGGTATATCTGCTTTTGTGTTGTATCTAGTATGTACCTTTCCTACATGGCTCTGAATACTCGTCCCTTGAAGTACAATATCGAATTTCAATAGGTCTTTTTAAAAGAAGAACTTTTCAAAACGCTGTCCTCTGGTGAATTCCTCTTCAGAGGTCAATTTATAGTAGGCATCGTCAGCTGCTACCTACCTAGTCACTAAAAGATTTCGTTTTGCTACTGCGTTTGATCTGTATGAGGAGTAGCTACTGGTATTGATAGTTTCTTATTGTTTGAATGGTTATGAGATGGGATTACTAGGGGTTGGTTGTTTGATGGTTCTTGGGTAGGTAAGAGTACCTACCTATCCTCTCGAAAGGCCGGAGCCTCCGCATTCCTTTTTTATTGAGTGTTAAAGGGAAAAGCCCAATCAATCTAGATTACGGTAGCGAGGCTAGCCTGTTGACTTCAACGCTATACTTGGAAAGTGTTGAGATTGGTCGATGTAGTAGAGGTGCACTCTATCATGGTAAGCATCGCTACTTGTATTGCCTACCTACCTGAGGATTCTTAGGTAATCGGTGGGGTGTAAAGGCAATTAGAGAAGTTATGTTAATGTCCCGTAGATAGTGTTGAGTGCCTATACCGTACATGCCCTCCTATATTGTTCCTAGCTCTAAGAATCATCACTTGATGTGAACGTTCTCTGTGTAGAGCCGTGAAAAACTCGTCGCCTAGTGATTCCTTACCCAGTCATGCGATAGTTCGATGTGAGGGACCGTCACCTGATTATCACTGACAGCTTCCTTTTCTCTTGCATGTGCGTGTCAACTATTGACCCTTCGCAGCAAAATATCGGTACTGAAAGTTCTGGTACTGGGAATCTGGTACTTTAAACCTCTACCTATACCTGACCTTACCTACCCAGGAAATGTACCAAGGCGGATGATCACGCGGCCGCTTTGCAACGTCATGCTCAGCTCACTACTTTCTCTTGATTTGTACTGTAGTCACATTGTGCACTTGTGAGGTCGTGCCCGTACATGCAGGACTCAACTCGGTGAGAGAAGGCTGACAGGCAGAAAGAGTGTGGGTGACACACAGTGCCGCCTTTCTTTCCAATCACGCAGCCAGGCGCTTGCCGCGGTCACATTTTCCCATCTACAGAGAATCTCGAGGTTTGGATATCCTTTCTCCTTGATTTACTTTTCAACCTTTTTCTGGGTATTGTCACGACGCGAAAGGATAGAGATGGCGAGTAGTGCAGCCCCGAGGATGCGCTCCGCGGGGGCAGGGTCGTCGCTAGATGCTGCTATGAGAGCTCCGAGTACGACGACTCCTGATGTTGTGGTGCTTGATTCTGTTAGGGAGGAGGTTAAACCTAAAGAATTGATTGATCCGAGGAAAGATCTTTGGCTAACTACAGCTGATGGGTAAGCTCTTACCTATCGCTCGACCAGTGTTTGACCTGCAATTTTCCAAGCGCACAATCAGGTTGCAAGAAAGCAGCAAACCGCTAACCTTCCAACAAGTCGATACAACTCTTCCATTATCCCCGTGCGAGTCGGGATACATGCTGAGACCTTCCATATACACAAAGACATCTTGTGCAAGTCAGAATACTTCAGACGGGCACTAGAAGGAGAATTCAAAGAGGCAGGCGATCAGGCTATTGACTTGCCTGAGGAGAATCCGGACACCTTCAGTTTCATAGTGGCGTATCTATACGAAGAGAAGTTTTCGCCGATCAAGTCGTTGTCTACGGTATTAGGTGTGTGCAAGTTGTTCGGTTTTGATACGTGCTAATGCTCTCTAAGTTCCAGATGTAGATAAGGGCAAGAGGAGAGAGGAAAGCAATGATGGAAATTCGGAGAGCGACAGTGCGACTGATAGTGAAGGAAGTGCTAGTGATGCAAGGTACGATCCTCTCATCCTTGATCGAACTCCTGCTAAGGAAGGGAGGTTTGCAAAGGATCACTAGTGGGAAGGTTTTGAAAGTACTAACAGCGGATCTAGTTTACGCAGTCAGAGAAGAAGGGATGATCGAAGACGAGTACGTTTCTTCATCACCACCTGATCTCTCAATCTTGCAGATTACCTAGATACATTTTGCTGATTTGCCAGCGCGCTTTCGAGCAATCTCTGCGCAAGGTGCCAGGTCGACATCGTGCTGGCTGTGGCTGCGATGCTTGCTCAGTAGAAACGAGAGGACCGCCTTGTTGGTCATGGTCAGTTGTTTCCAGCCCTCAGTGTTGCATATTCAATATCTGGGATTGAAAGTCCTGTTCAGAACTCGGCAGGATGATAGTATTGTACTGCATATTGAACTGTTGGTTAGTGGCTCATCGAGAAATCCTCCACCTCCGCGACATCCTTTGCCCATTCCAGGCCCTATTCCCATGGGGAGAAATGGCTATCCACCTCCCCAACACCAGAGACCACGAGACAGAGAACGCAGAAGAGGTGCTCGGCCTCCAGGAGGGCCTCTTCCAATTCCTGAGGCTCTTGTACCCGAAGAACACATGTCCCAGGAAGATATCAGAACATGGGCACTTGCCTATTCCCTAAGCATCGACGTCTACGTATGTGCAGAGCGATATCTGATGCTAGACTTCAAACTCGCCATCGCAGCCTACGTCATAGACAGGTACTTCTTATTCCACCTCATCTCATCATCCATCCACACTAACATCCACACCTCTAGCTTCGAAATAGCCGGCGTGGAGGCAGCCATACCCACAGTCTTACAATCTTGCCAAACACTCCACTCGGGCGTCAGCGCCCTCGACCCTCTCCTCAAAAGAGTATTCGCACGAGTAGGCTTTCTACAAGCGAAATTATGGAAGCAGTTTCCCGAGGAAACGCAGATTTTCTTCACCGAGAATCCGGATCTTGCGATTCTGATTATGAAGGAGATGGTTGAGAGGAGAGAGGAGGATAAACGTGATGTGTTGCCCCCGATGGAGAGGCCGGTCACACCGCCGATGTTTGGGCAGGAAGATGTCTTTATTCAGGGACCGGGAGGAAGGAGGGATGCGAGGTATTATCGCTGATGGGCTGAAGGGAGGGTGATGAGGATTGGACGGGGCTGGTGCTAGCTTCCCGCTTTTGTCTTCTGGCATCAAGTTGGAAGGTTCTGCGTCTATCTAGCTGCGCGATCTGCTGATACGAGTCTGGGTCTTCTGATTATGCAAAAATGGGTAGCGTGGCGTTTCGATTGCGAGCAGAACTTGAGGGTTTGAAGTTTGCGCGTCTATACCAGAATCAAATTGTTCGAGGGATATGAGAATCTAAATCTCATTCATACAAGAGTATATGTTTTCAGATCTTCACCCTCCAGGTATCTCCCTAGCTAGAATCCTATTATTTACTCCAAGGCCCCAGCCAAGCTTCCCGGCATCAGGTCTCAGTTGATGCTCATCACATTCGTAAATTTCAGTCCAAGACTACGCACCACATGAAAGACACAATTCCACAAGCAGACGCATTTTCAAACTTCACGTCAAAAAACTCCCATTCGTCTTCGCCAACATCTCATCATAATATCCCTGAAACGCCAACCAGCCCTTCTCCGGCTTCCCCACCTGCTCATACGTAAACGCCGCCTCCTCATCCCCGATGAAAATCTTCTCACGTCCACTGCCCGCACTCGCAGCATCGACGAGTAACTGCACATGACACGTCTTATCTAGACTCATAAACCAGAAGGCCGCCTCGTCGACGCTCTGGCCGACGGTCAGGAGGCCGTGGTTCTGCAGGATGCAGGCTTTGCCGGAACCGAGACTGGTGGCGATGCGGATGCCTTCTTCGCGGTCTAGGACTATGCCGCTGAAGTTGTCGTACACGGAGTGGGAGTTGTAGAAACGCAGGGAGTCTTGCGTTATCATGTCGAGGGGACGGCCGAAGACGCTGCGTCGTGGGGTGGAACGTTAGTTTAGGTAGGCGAGTGGGTTCGTTAAGCGAAGGTAAACTTGTGTTTTTGGGATGTCTCTTTCAAGTGATGGTGAAGGAATTGATATCATGAGAAGAATTGATGCTCACGAGAAGGCCTTGCCGTATACTGAATGCGCGTGACAGGCAGCATGTACATCGGGTCGAGCTTTATGTACTACTTCGGGTCAATACTTGAAATGTGCAGGGAGATAGATCAGTTAGTGAAGACGTCACGTACTTTCGGAATGTATTGCAAAGGCAGCAGCGTTGATAGGCTCATCTCCAATCACAACATCGCCATCTTCATTGACGAGAATCAGGTCGGAGACACAGATTTGAGAGAAGTGTTGAGACAAGGGATTGAGCCAGAAATGATCTGTGAGGATGGGATCGCGGACTGAGCTGCGAGCGAATGTATGAGCTGTGATCTATGTGTAAATGCCCTCATTGGCACAAAATGCTCACATATGCCCAGCAACACCTTCGTCAAACCCGCGTTCTGCGAAGCTATGTTGTTGTCAGAATTGGTTGGGGAGATCACTGTCCTTGTTTGTTTGGGTCACGTACACTCGAAATGCAGCTGCGAGATGTTGTTTGCGATAAAGCCTCTCTTCTTCCAAAGTATCAAATTGGGGATAGGACCTGATCTTGAGCTTCTTGCCTGAGATGGTTTTCCCCAGAGCGCCGACGTTGGCATTGCCGGAGGACTCGTTGCTTAAGGTTGTAGCTGTGGGTGACATAGTTATGCAGAGCAGAATATCGGGGCCGGACTAGAATTCGAACTTATACAGTATGAACTATAAAATCAGTTGTCTGTAACTAGTTGTCAAAGGACGAGGGGAGGTTGAGGTGCTGATCACGCGGGGTCATGAAAGTGGGGTTGGGGAAGTGGCTAGATCACGAAACCAGCAGAAAGGTCAATACGTACCTAGGAATCAATAAATCCACTACTGGAAGATGCTTGACTTTCGATATCCAAAGTCAAACACATCGAAGACCTTGTCTGAGCTGAGGAGATTGACCACGCGCGGATGGTAGTCGAATGAAAGTCCGTAGAAGATAAAGTGCTACCTCAGAATTGGAATTTCGATAGGATGCTATGGGAAACAGAAAAGGTCCTAGCTGTTAATGCAACATGAATTGATGACATTGTCTTCATAGGACAAGGTGCATGGCCTATTTCATGTTTGCCCTTAACTTGGACGGTCGTCCTCGGCATTGGCACAGTCCTAGGACTGCACTTTCTGCCCAGGTGTATGTATATTACCTTGCAAAAATTTCGTGATACCTGTCTAATGCTCTGCGCAAATTAGACGTCCAGACGAAATGGTGTTGCCCTCCGAAGTCATGTTTAATATTTATCTGCCGACTGACTTCATGCAACACTTTCAACATATCCTCTCATGTGCGGCATCGGCTTGACAATGACAATAAATGCCAGCAACAGCAACAGCAGGCGGCAACTTGTGATCCCAAAACTCTCGTCCGTAAAGCTTCGCTCGAACCAAAGATGGCCAGTCCTTTGTCTACATACACTCGCTAGAGAACCTCCACATCGTGTGTTGGTCGGGGAGCGGAGTCTACCACTAGGCTCGTAAACACTGCGCGCTGTCACACGCCGTCAGCTAGCACTGGCTTTTGATTCACTGAAACGCGTTTCTGATAGCATTCTGACTAAATCGCGGTCCGAAAGCTTGAGCGACAGAAAAGTAGAGAGGCAGTAGTGAGCACAGGCACACAGGGACAGCACTAGCTGTTCTAGTGTTTTCTTTTTGACGTACTCGATTGAAAACATGGAAAACACTCCGACTGCTGAGAACGGCATACGAAGTTTCTGGAGAGTTCTGTAAATGACGCGTATTTCGGAATGATGTAATGAGATCGCACGCCAGAGCAGGAAGTGCAATTCACAAATGACTCTTGAGAATGAAGTAGGAATCACTCTCAGACCCTGTTGCTGCGAGACTCGTGCCGCGCCGCTGGGTACTCACTCTTAGCACATGTTACCACTTCTAGTCAGGCACGCACATCAATGCAGGGAAGCAAAGCAGCAAAGATTGACCAGGCAACATTACCTACCTATACTTTCCAGACTCATCTTCCCCGAGGAAATGTCCCAAATCCTCTCGCTCTGAATTCAGACTCATCCAACATGTACTTCCCAGCGTGGAAATTTGGGATCGTACAGAACCGGGCATGCACTCACTGTCTGTCAGTCTGTCACTGCTCAGCTCAGCTCAGCTCAGCTCCGCAGCCTTGCACAACCACAACCACGCACGCCTTCGCCAGCTCCGGAGAGTTGATCGTACCCAGGTTTCAGCGCATACGGAGGTAAACGCACTGCCGACGTGCCTCGTACCTAGAGATCATCTCACTGGGGTTGAGCCGTTCGCGAAACGTAAATTAGGTGTGATCGACCAGTTGTATGTATCCCTGTGGGCAGTTGACCGAGTCGAACGTCTGTCTGCCTCTGTAGAAGATCAAATTCCTGGGATTTGACATCATCACGACGCAAGCGGAAGTCTGGAGCACATCGACCCAACAGAAAATGATGAAAAGTCCAATGAGAGCCGGCGCAATTGCATAGTGAGTGATATGATGACACATGACATGACATGATGGTCAAGCGAGACGACAAGCCAGGCAGGGAGGCAAGCAGGCAAGCAGGCAAGCAGGCAGGCAGGCAGGCAGGCAGGCAGGCAGGCCGGCAGGCCGGGGGGAATAAATAAGGTATGAAGGTTGCGGGTTGATGCCAGCGCGGGCGGGCGGGCGGATATTAGCATTTATTTAATCAATCAATCCATGAGGCGCGGTGCATACTTATAAGAGTAACGCACGCATCTTACTCTTTTGTTTGTACCTGCTGCTGCTGCTGTATTGGGGCTTCGAGACTCAGCCCTAATGACTTCCACATTCCACCAGTAGGTGAGGTAGTATTGCGATGCGATGCGATACTCTCTTCCATTCTTGATAATTCTCCAGCTGTCCTCTGGCCTCTGGATATCTATCTATCTACAGTACCTACCAGGTAATTCTTACCAGGTTCCCCTGAGTCTGACACTGCTCTCTCATCTCTCAGCTCTCAGCTCTCAGCTCTCCCTCTGACACCTTAACCGACCGAGCCAACCTCCCCCCTGTCCATCAAAGCTTTCCATTCCATTCATTCAATCTCATTTCCCCATCTCGTCCTCCCAGGGCCATCATCAACCCGGTGCGCCATCTCCATCTCCACTCTGCCACGACTTGGCCAATGATATCCCCGTGTTTCCCTGAATTGGCGGCGCTAGTGAGTCAGTCTTGCCTAAAAGATCCACGATGCCTGCAACTTCCACCACACCAGGGGCATCAAGGGGTATCAAGGGGGGAGCCTGGTTCATGAAGGGCGCCATATGTTTGGAAGTGTTCTCAAAGTGATGGATGTCCTTACCTACTGTACAGTACCTGGGTAGGTATAAGTACTGTGGAGGTATGTATATAACTAAACTTCCCACATTATCGGAGACTTCCTCTCCTCTGGCGTCGTGCTTAACCTTACTTCAGTCTTTAATACCTCGTCCATTTCCTCCTCCAACGTGGTATCCATCGATACGTGACATTCTTTTAGATTCTTCTCTTGCCCATCTATAATACCATCCATCAAAATGCAATACTCATTCGTTGCCGCCGCCGCCGCCGCCATCTTAGCCCTCTCATCCTCCATCTTCGCCCAGACCGCAGGTTTCGATGCCATCACATCCCCAACTCAGGATCAACAAGTCGCGGCTGGAGAAGCCCTAGATATTGTATGGCAACCAACTGCAGAGCATAAGGGCCCAATTACCATTGAGCTCCTCCAGGGTGCTACCCCAGCAACTCTTGAAGTCGGCCAATCCATCGCTGGTTCGTAAAGCCCAAGTCTTGCTTCTCCAAGGAAACATCACTAACAATAAGTTTAGCAAGCATCGATCAGACCACCGGAAAGTTCACCTGGACCGTCCCCAAGGACTTGAAGAGCTTTGCGACCTACGGATTCAAGATCACTCTCGACTCCACCAAGACTCTCGCAGCCGACAAGCAGATCTTCCAGTTCAGTTTCCCATTCCACATCACCGGCTTGGGCGCTTCTACCTCTTCCGGCTCTGCTTCTGCCACCCCATATCCAACTGATGGAACCAACACTGTCCAGCTCCCTACCGCAACTGGATACCCTGCTCAGCCAATGTCCAGCTCAGCCTCCAGCTCCGTAGGTTCCAGCTCCGAAAACCACACCTCCACACACGTCCCAGTTACCACCTACGTCGCATCCGCATACCCAACCGGAAACGTCACTCTCTCCACAACCCACAAGCCAACAGCCTCTGTTTCAGGTTTCACCACCAGATCTGGTACCGCTGCTCCATCAGCAACCACTGTGACGGCAAATTCCGCCTCTACCATGGCCCGCGGTGGATTGGCCGTCGCTGCCGGTCTTGTCCTCGCTTTCGCTTTGTAGATGGTCATAAATATCAATCATTTCACGCATTCACACGGGAGAACATTAGGGAAGATGCGGGACGGTCGCATAATTCGAAAAATGTGGGCAGCAATAATGGCTAGGCGTATGGGCTGTCGTGGTACTCACATGTACGAGGCTAGGCGTTCTATGATGTAACTGGTACAACTTCGTCTAGTCAATCTGATATCATCTGTTTTTTGGGGGGGGGGCTCAAACCTCTGCTCATGACTTGCAGGACGTCTTGTGAAGAGTGTGGAATGAGTGAGATACAATTATACTTAATGCGATATGCCCGGATCGGAACGCATAATCGCTTGCGACAGCGGTGTCTCTGCCTTTAACGTCTGTGAACTTCCCGAAACCTTAACTTCAAATTCCAAAAAGAATCACACTGCTCAAACCACTGCTTTTTTTTATATCAATAAATATTGATATATATTGGCTTGAGCCACGAATAGGTAATACGTTCTATACCTAACTAACCAAGTAGGTAACACAGGCAGCAATCCTGTCGACGTCTTGTCAAAACCAAGCAGTCGAGACCCAGACCACCAGAAAAATCCAATTCGTCAACAAACGATGCATACTCTCAACGTCTCTCATTTCTCATCTCTCCTCCCGCGCAGAGGCGTCCTCCAGATCATCGATTCCATGTAAAGCAAAGAAAATCCCGCAGGATATCAAACCCCGAGTGCATTACAAGAGAAACACGCTGTACTGTCTCGACGCTTTTAAAAAATCAAAGGGACTACCCTGACAGACCGTCCAAGATCTCCCAAAGCAACAAACCATCCATCCCACGGATGATCATGTTGGTAATTTAATACAGCCTGGGAAATGAAAGGCAGCTGGTGGAGTAAGTCAAAAAGCAAGACGTGTGTTTTTTTTTCTGTGGCGAAAATAACCGGCGCCAGAACTCCCAGGAATCCTTAGAAGAATATCGTTAACCGATTACTCGGTTGCTTCGAGCAAACTAGCAGCCGGCAAGAAGTCATCCACTGCGCACCAGACTGAGAATCAAGAGAATGTACCCGGGGAATCTCCTTCTGGAGTTTACTAACAAAAACACAAAAGGAATGCAGTGGGAGAGAACAAGAACCGCCAGCCTGTTCCCTTGAAGGGAAGCACAGCAGACTGTCGAATCATGCCTCTGCATCCAAACTCCTGTCCCGGAACTCCAGCCAAACCAAATACATAAAGTAAGACCACCCGACATAAGGGAAGTTCAATCACCAGAACCATCCATCCGCCCCTTCTCATCCACGAAAGATGAGCTAACAGGAGAACAATGGCTCAAAGGTCGACAGACTTTCACATAATTTGTCGGCATCTTTCGTTCTCTTGAACTCTCGACTGATCTTCTTGAGGCCTTCTTTCACAACAGCTGGTGTCATGATGTGAATGGTGGGGTCAGCCTCGGGGACCATGCCACGTTCGGCATCAGCATTGCTTCTACTAGCGGTAGAAAGTTCGGCCTGAGACCTTGCAGAAGATCCCGCGTTGCCTTTGCCAGCTGGAAGCGATGCTTTCTGGACTTGATTGGCTGTTATAATGTGTTGTTGATTTTGGTCATGTTGTCGTGTAGGCTCTGGCATGTTCTGTGGCGGGTTGAACTGTTGCGGAAAACCCGGGCCAGCGGTGTAGAGCATATGCATATGTCCATTCTGCTGAATATTTGGGGGGATGACAAAGGTATTCAGAACAGTCATATAGCCTGGTGGTGCCTGTGGCGCCTGCGGCAAGATGTTTGGCATGTACTGGGGCACAAAAGGATATTGGAAACCGTGAGTTGGCTGTGAGAAATCCAATGGTCCTCCATGAAATTGTGTAACAAAACCGTGCCTCGGAGGAGCGAGGGCTTGTGGGTGGTGGTTGACGTGGTTGGCATGACCAAGATTCGGTGTTATCTGGACGGGGGCAGCTTGTTCGAGCAGACGGGGATCGATCTGTGAGTCTTCATCGAAAGCTAGTTCTCCCTGATTGGGGGAATCTTGGTTATCGATGATGCCATTGGAGCCGCAAGTTAGGCCATGTGGTTGCGGAAGGAACATGTGCTGTCCCAGTCCTAGACCGTAGTACATCTGTTGCGGAGCCTGCCCTATTTGTGAAAAAGAAGGTCCCTCATGTTGTTGCCCTAGATCCAGATCTTGGTGTCGGAATTGGAACGTCTGATCGAAATATGGACTTTGTGACTCAAGCGCTGGTTCGAAACTTTGGTGCTGGAAGTCCAATTCTTGTAAAATTTGTACAGAGTCACATTCTGGAATCTGTTTGAATAATAGAGACTGATCCTGGGGCTGGGGCTGGAGCTCCTCAAATTGAACCATTTCTCTACCTGGGATATGGATAGGGTCTTCCTTGAATTGCTTCTCACGAAGAGTAGGGCTGAAATGCGATGTGTGAGCTAGCTCTCCACCCAAGTTTGGTGGGTCTATCATCTGGCAGATTTCAACAACAGGAATCAGGAGTGGATTTTTTTTTTCCTGTCCTATCATTACCCCCTCTGGAGTTGTAAAGGGAGCATTGGGAGGTTTGGGGAGGGACTCGACTGGAAGACTCGGCTTCTCAAGTGCTGGTCGTTGCTGAGTTCGAATATCGTTTTGGCTCTCAGCCATTTTGGCATCGTAATTTTTCATTTCGGTGCCTTTGGAGAGAGCGCGCTCTATGGCAGCTTGCTTGCGAGTAACCTGCCTACTTGTGACGGTGGCAGTCTTGAGAGGCATTTGCGTACGCCTCTCGACTCTCGAACTGGTCATTTTAGTAGCCATTGTTGCATATTGCTTTTGATATGTAACGATGTTGCTAGAAAGTTGCAGCTTCAGATTTGGTCGTTGTGAGGTTCTTATATTCTCAGGTGCACATAGTGTGGCCGGGCAATGACAAGACGGCTGGAATAGTCGCTCCTGCCCTTACAATGCCAAATACCCCGCTAACAAGAAGCCGTTCTCTCATATGTGGAGCTTTGCCTAACACTTTCGTGTGACCTACCTTCAGATTTTCATCCAGTTTTGCCATTCAATTATCTTGTTGCAACCATGGTTGGAAACCTCTTAATGAAATGCTCGCTGGCTGGTATTTTGCGTGCATATTTCGTCCTAGGAACTCCCTCCCGTCTCTACTTTTCTCCTTTGTGCTATGATATGGCTCCATTGTGCATCATACTGACATACTTCGTACTTGTGGAGTTAATTAGTGACTCTAGCCTTGCACATTTAAGGATGTGCGATGAGTAGCGCATAAGGATCTTAACAGATGATTCGTTCTAGAACCTTACATTTACACAGTCCATTTCTCGCGACAGTGTTCACTATCACATGCTCATACGCGCTTTGCTTACCCATTTCACTTGCTTCTGATTTAATTAATGATTCTCGGCTGGCTTTCCGCTTGCGAGAAATGTAAGAATCGCTTTAATAGGATTGTATTGATGTTCATTGGCAGGAGATATTCTAAATTGACTTGAAGAATACCTATTGGTATGCTTCGTTAAGGCTTAGCTGACTTTAGAAATGATCTGGAGTAAATGTGATTGGGAATGTTCTAAGCATCGATCCTTTTAAACATCTAGAGCACACTTTACTTCGTAGCGGTTTCTTGCTTTCAGCCTCACATCCACTAGTACCACTACAAGTCAATGTTTAATCGTGCGCCGATAGGGAAAACTGTCAGCTCCCTCAGGTATCAGTAGTGGCACCCGTCAAAGTCAACGATGTATTGTCCGGCATTTCGAACCTTGAAACGGACTTTGACTATCCTGCCTGTACAAATCCTAGGCCTATCCTGCCCAATAGCTAAACTCGTTCGTGTAATCCCTAAGGAATCCGCCTGGCAGATTCTACACTTTCGGCTGCGCACGAATGCGCTCTCTTTCTGGTTAGTAGACAGTTAGGGTTTGACAATGCAACCTACGAGCCTGCGAGCAGTTGTGGTAGTTAGGATTGGTTATGGTGGATTAGGTATCTGGATCAGGCCTAGGGTTCGGATTAGAGTATTTTCCTTAGACTTTCTAGCATGAGTTAAGGTACTTTACAGTATGTGTTTGTACATGGGAAGGATAGGTAAAGTCTTGAAAATTTGCATGTCCGCGTCCTTAATCTCCGTAGCGTGATGGTTACTATAGTTGGGGCGATCTCATACTGCGTACATACTGTAGTAGGTACACACACTAGTTGCAGGGTTGTAACTGCTTATAGGTCCATTTAGCGCCTTGCTCCAGGCTGGGTACTTGTGCTGTATTCGTATCGCCAATCCAGCTGATTTCGTGGGAGCACCTTTCCAGTAAGGGTTTTTTTCCACTCACCACCTGACTTATTTTTCACTCAGGGAGCAGTCATTTCTCCACAGTGTTCTTGGCTAGCTACATCTTGTAGTCTTAGTGCCGGCACAAGGAGCTCTCGCTCGCACGTGCCCAGTAAATACTGCCCACTGGATGCCTCGACTGTTCTGAAAGATTACTTTGAATGCCTCTTTTAAACAGGATACAAGGATGGTACGCCTTGTCAAACTGTTGTTGATCGAACGGTTCGGGCGGTAATCGGGTAAAATCTCCTGGTTTTCGTGGGTAAGGTGATCTTTCAAACTGTTCGTAATATAGTGATCGTACGCCAATAAGACAAGCTGTCGGCTAAACTCAGTCGGTTATGGTCATGGAGGGAAGCAGATAAGTCTAAAGATCGGTCCTCACTAGTATTCTACTTGGATCTGGACTCTAAAGAGCCGAATAGTGCTAAGCGCGACATAGTGAAATTCGGACTGTTATAGCAATTCAAGAAAACGGAAAATGATGATAAGCTCCTTTTGACCAAAGTTCAACATACGAGGACCCTTACCCGCACCGACTTAGTAGCTTTGAAACAGCTCTGTTCTTGAGCTTAGCAGACTGTAAGCTCTACCTCTGACTAAATAACACCCGCACTGGTGTCGATTGTACCTTCCTCCTCCGTCTGCCCATGGATTCGGCTAAGTGGATCCCAATGGCGCATTTCGTCGAGCGAGAATCGATCAGTTGTGTACGTTAGCCACCAACTTCGCTGCCGCCATTGCATCAGTCAATCACGCATTGCTACCCAGTATAGAGATTAGTCTTTAATTGTACTGCTATTGCAAATTGTTGTTGCTATATATTGTTGATCAGATTTCCAAGGTGACGTGACTATGATGTACCACGTCGATACTTCGAAAGCGCCAGTGGGGATGGGGAAAGTAACGATCGGTACCAAGTCCAATAAAACGGGGTTTTTGTTTTTGATCGTCGCAACACTGGTCCCTTATTGATGGTGTAGTCAAACAAAAGTTCAAGGCGTTCTTGAACGTCATCCATTCATTTCATCTAAGTTTCCAAGGGCTGGAGCAGTAAGCTGCAGTAGCCGTAGTCGAAATACAGTTCAGAATGCAAGATCTACAAAAAGTCCCGATTTGTGCGCATATTGTAGCACCTCCGGTATTGTGATGGAAGTGAATCTCTCAAAGAGCTCGGCGAGGATAGATCGGTAACTTTCAAGACGAGGTGTTCTCCCGGTGTACATAATTACCGACACACCAAACAGGCGAGAATGCGGAAAATCCAATGAAGACACCCTTTACAGTACACCTTTATAATACAAGTCTCTAATCAAAATTCTAATTGAAAACATCAGTATGCTCAGCACAGGCAGAGTGATTGTTTGATCAAACCTTCAGGCTGATTTGTCGTATGCTTGTGGATCTATAAGTTAAATCCCAACGGGTTGATTCTTGGTGTGACGGTAATTGCGAACACTGGGAGGTGTTGTCGTCGTGAGTCCTCGCTTAACCCTTGTCATTCATGGATCTTCATCAACATCCGAGAAGCCTTGGCAGTATCATCACAAGGCTCTTGCTATTTGAGTGGTAGGACGAGCTTGGACCAAGATACTGATTTGTGGACGGATCTGACGGGACTCTATCAAGTCTTAAGGCTTCAGACGAGGATCCTGGACCCGGACCTGGAATCTGGAATTTGAGCCTGGGGGGCTCGATTAGCGACTCAGAGGTCGAGTTTTGTCGGAGCTGAGAATATTTAATCCAGGTATCGAAGAACCCGAGCAGGTTGACTTTTCGAAGTCTGGTAGGCATGGTCTTTGAGAAGCTCGTCAGAGACAACATTGAAATCCCGAGGCTCTGGTTTTACAATTTCATCCTTTGGATGAAATCAAGATTGGTAAGGATACAATCTTTGCGACTCGTGGGCCGCTACTAAGGAAGGGCAAAATTTGCTCCCAAAAGCTTACCAACACATCTAGGGAACTGGCCTTGGAAGTCAAATTGCCGCTGCAGACACTATTCGAGACCCATCCCCACGATAACAGAAAAAGTTTCATGAAACACGCTCTAGCATACCGTGTCTCCTTGCACATTGAGTATTCCGGATTTTCCTTGCCAATAGATCAGGTATTCGATCCAAAAGATTTATTGCTCCTACGGCAAATTAAGTAGATATATGAATAACTCAATGATTGTATTAGCTGAACTTATGTTCTCCAGTCTCATCGTACGCATGAAAGCTAGACCAGCTTGTAATCACTATAGACTAATGGTTGCCTTTGCTGCGGGTCTGTTTATTGGCACTTTGCCGGCTGCTCTGGCAGGTTTGATCTTAGGTCGCGCTGGCTCGCATGTTCTTGGAATCTCTACGAGTGCTCTTTCGTTCCGCGTCAATTATGGTCGACACAATTCTCGAACAAGAATGTTTTTTAAATCTCAAGTGGTCATATTTCTGGCCAAGGAAATGCGGAAGGTGGCAAAAAAAAGCTCGAAAACCCTCTTTGGAGCTTGAACTTCGGCATTAGGGATCTGTCTATCCTGACTGGGTCAATGCATTATTGTATGAGTATGATATTGATAGAATAATCGATGTAGATCAAGGTTCTATAAAGTGCAGAGCGACCTATATACATATAGGTGTGTGCGTGTACTAAGTAATAGTGAAGTACTACTGGTAAACTACTTGATCACACCACGTACCGGATATACTACTCCTTTCTGACTAATATACTTTGAGTTGTCGGCGATGCACGACCTGCTAGTCAACATTAGGCACCTCACTCTACGCGTGGCCTGGAAACTTGCGTTTGTCTTTTAATTTATCTTGATTACTTTAGTTGTCTTCGGAACTTTCGTCCCCTGCCATAATAAATAGAATAGAAGGTTGTTAGAACGACATATGGCACTTACGATATAATATTTTAAGTACAGGGAGCTCATGCAAGCGAATAAATTGTTCCTAGTTCCTGCACAATCATCGATGAGAAGAACAACTTAATCAGCCCTCCAATGAATTCTTCGCATAAGAAGCAGCTTAATGAAGAAGCGGGTGTCGATAAAGCCGTATGCGAGTTTTTGAACATTCTACAAGCCACGATAAATGAACATGCAATGATCGAGACGGTATGCGGAGAGATCCTCGTCAAGCCGTCCCTTAGGAAAGCTATATCTGTTGTTTTAGTCCTTATATTGCAGCCATGGTATTCTGATACTTCTATTATACTGGCGCTGAGCCTAAAATCAACTCTATTCTGGGATTTTGGTGATTAAATATTGCGGTGACCTCCTTGACTGTTGCAAGAAAAAAACTGACATAATGCCTTGCTGCCTAAGTATTTCTCTCGATTAGGACAAATGGAATTTGGTTGATGAGCTGCTATTTTCGCAGTTCTGGATGCCAGTTTCCGATCACTATGAGTTGTGGCGGTCGGATACTTTTCCTAAAATTAGTCATAGTCTGTCGAGTAAGAAGAGCTGACTTCACTCTCTTAGTGATTTCACCAGCGTGTTCTTGATTGCCATCAGCTTGCTATATTCCAAGTCAAAATCCAAGACTTAGAACCTGATTGTTGAAATGTCCTTTTTCTTTCAAATATGTAACGGACCGATCGTTGTCCTAGTTCCATACGGCCATTCACGTGCTAATGGCATTATATCTTGAGCTTGAGTCACTAGATGATGTGGCATCTGAGTGGAATCGGTGTAGCTACAGTTTTCAGGTACCAAGGGAAATTTATGAGGAGACGTTCTGGGTAATCGGGGGTTTGAGTATTGGTTTCCACTTGCTCCTTTGTTGGATCAAGCCTTCACGCAAAGGACAGAGTGAAGAACGTTGAATGTTGCACTTTCTACTTCAAACCTAGTCGTGTCAAAAGAGACGTTTGGAGCAGATGAAAAATGAGGTGGGATTGAATGGGATTGTGAACTTCCATTCTGAATAGCGTAGATTGTGCTGTGCATATTCAAACCGAATTACATATTGATTCCAGCAGAGTGGAGAGTTCTTGACCTCATCTTGAAGACGCCTATGGATCAGAAGAAGGTGGCCAATTTCGACGGAGCTATATAGTGTTGACAGATAACACTGACACAAATTCATGACTTAGATTGCTTCATAAGTAAAAGTCATTATGGTGAGATTGCCATGACAGTTCCTGATTCAGAGTTCAACGTATCGCGAAATGCACACTCAAAATGCCGCTTTTTCTGAAATCGATAGAGCGCATTTATGAGATTTTGACGAACGCCGATATTTGACGGAATTGACTTAATCTATTCTGAATTTGTAAGCTCTATTTAAGAGTTTCAGGATACTCAACGGTTGCTCGCATTAGGGTTCGGAGCTGGCAACAAATATATTGGACTGCGGTCTCGCACAAAGTGTCAAATTCCGACCATCTGCTGCTCAAAGGATGCAGGCTTCATTGACTTGCGGTTAACATATCTATGCAGGCCAAATTTTGTCCTTCTTCTCGCGGTCGACGAAGATTCGAGCTTCGAAGCCTCCTGTCCAGCATCGCGGAGTCACGTGGTAACCGCTGTAGAAGAACGCGTTCGATCATCCACCCATGTGACGCGAGGGCAAAAAGTCAACAACAACACCACAGCAGCCACACTGTGGTAAACGCAACGGCTTGGAATAATTCAAATGGAACCGCCCGGACATGATTGCTGCCAACAGTCCCCATGACTCGGCACAACCTCGACAGTCATATCTCTTGGTTGTTGTCGCGCAAAGTCAATCCGCCCTCAGGCGTACACGCCAGAGGCCTCAACCGTTCCACAAACCGAGAAGATCTTTCAGAGGCTGATACCGTAGCAGAGGAGGAGGAGGAGGAAGAGGTGGAGGAGATAGACCAGGAAATACCGAGGGCACCACCGAGTCCACCTCACCATCGACGAGCTGTACAGGACATCAATGTTTCTGAAGCCTTTGCCCGACCAGCACTCCCCGCATCGACGACCGCGAAAGCACGACTCCAGAATTCTCGAGAAATTGTGAAGGAAGAATCAATGGGAAAACTCTCTTCAGCAACAAGGTCGACGCGACCAAGTCTCATAAGCCAGCAACAGTTAGCCACACCAGCCTCCACAACATCGTCCACGGCAGCTTCACACATATCATTGACCTCGAACTATAGTGCATTTTTACAGAAGGAAGGACAAGGTTAGTTACACGGCTCCAAATTTGTACAAAAACTAAAAATCAGCAGATTCGCCCTCGTCAAGACCGTCTGCAAAACGTAGTCTACCTCCACAAGTCCAGGGGTCATTACAAACCAAAACTCCTCGGACTCCAAGACAAACCCCCCGCCCAACGCTAGGAGCAGATCCTTACAAAATTGAGTCTGTGGACTTGTCGTGTGATGATAAGGGAGGAATCGGTGCGCCTGGGTCCAGCAGTTCTATCGAAATATGGGGGGATTCCAAACGGGTATGGCGAGAAGAATCGGCGTCGAGAGCCGAACCTTTGCCCCGGACTTCCAAGAAGCGCAAGAGCACTGGCATTTCTCCTGAAAGACCCAGAAGGAACAACAGCTACGAAAAGCAACGTGTGAGGACCAGGAGAGATCAACACATAGTTGTTGATGGATTTGTGGACATCGACGATGTGATTCCTTCCCAATCAACACGAATGTCACCACAACGGACTCGGAACAAGGCTGTACAGCCCAGTGTCGAGCAATCAACGGACAGAAGCGATGTCGAGGAGGTTCAGGTGACCGAGACCATTAGTAGAGTTGAGACTAGGATGCGGAAAAGCATTAGTCGAGTCTCCTCTGCTACCGATGACTTCTTGATTCGACCGCTGAGAGGGCACTCAAAGCCTCTTCCTCCGTCTGGACGTGATTCACCAGTCATGAGTCCGCGTTCAAGTGTCCAAGTTGCGGCTTCCCCCTTCAGAAGAGCTAAGTCGCCTGTTGCGTCTTCGCCTCAGACTCCGCACAAATCTTCCAAGCGACGAAACCGCACTGTAATTCAAGATTCTGAGGAGGACGACAACTACTCTGACATCAATCAAAAGGCCAGCTACTCCCCCGCAGTATCTTCCAAAAACTCTCCAAGAGTCAAAGAGCAACAGTCAAGTCTCGGGATGAAAAGTGTGTCGAAACTCGAGCACACCGACAGTATGGTGAAAGACTACCGGAGTTCAAATCCCAGAAACAGTAGCCCCCTGAGACCAATCTCGCAGAACATATCAGCGAGACCAGAGACGATAATGTCGCCTCTCAGGCGGAAGTCGCCCTCCAAAACTACATTCGCGAAGCTCGAACAACCGCCGTCTGGTCAAAACACCCCAGGCTCGTCTCTAGGTGTGGATGACCGGAAACTAGCAATGTTTTATCTAAACAAGCCTTCGGAAATAGACCCATACCACGAACGAATCCAGCATCTGGTAGCTCAAAATGCGGTCACCTCGATGTCATACGTTGATCGAAATGAGGCTGCTCCTGCGCAATTGAAGGCAGAACGGAGGACTTTGCTGGACATGGGCAAAGCTTACTCTTCTCTTTTGGAGCTCGAGGGGAAATGGAAGATGTTGATGGAAGAGAAGAAGAAGCTTGCAAGACAAGTGTACGAGCTTCTTGATCGTAACGCTGACACGAGTCAACAAGAAGAGAGACAGGCATCAATCAACCAGGATATCAGGACTCTTGAACAGCAAGTTGCCCAAGACTTGCATTCGTCAGGAGCTGTGAACGATGGGTTTGGGACCGTATCAAAACATAATGCAGATGATCGGCAAGGGCAAATGAAAAGCAACGATAGCACAGCTCCTCTCCAGTCCGGAACCAGCACCGTAGGAAGTGCCCAAGTCATCATGCAGACCCAGTTTCCTTCGCTACAACAGACCTCGACAGCCGCCTCGGAATCCCTTTTTTTGAGAAACATACCTTCTCAAACAAATACTAAGGATCATCTTGCTGTCTCGTCCAACGCTTTCTTTGCGCCGGCATCCCCGTCACCAATTCGAAGGTCTGTGCCAGCTCAGTCTTTCCACGAATCTCAGCCTCCCATCGCTCAAAGGATATGGCCGTCACCTAAAACTTTCAAGCAGCCGAACTTCTATCAAGAATCGCCTCCACTCGACTACGATGAACTGGACGACGAGGACTTCAATGATTTAATTGGAGCTGAACCAAACCATCATTGTCACTCCAGAGCACAAGAGCACGTGCCTGACGAAATTGAGGATGACTACGGAGATAGCGAAGACGACAATGATTTCGTGAAGATGGCCCAAGCCCTCGAGAAACTCCCCACAGCACGCCCTATCCAGTCAAATTACGTTGCTGTACCCGAAAGCGCCGTAACATTGCAATCGTCCTCGAAGAGCAAGCCTGACCCCACCGAAACGACGATGTACTCACATGTTGAACCGGACCAATCCAACATGTTCGATCACCGGTGGTCCCAGGATGTCAAAAAAGCGTTAAGAGAACGGTTTAAGCTCAAAGGTTTCCGTCGGCACCAGCTCGATGCCATTAATGCCACGCTGGGTGGACAGGATGCCTTTGTGCTTATGCCTACCGGAGGAGGAAAATCATTGTGCTATCAGCTACCTGCAGTTATCAATACTGGGATCACATGTGGGGTTACAATTGTTATCTCCCCTCTCCTAAGTCTCATGAACGATCAAGTGCAGCACCTCCGCGCTGTCAAAGTTCAGGCCTTTAGCTTGAATAGCGACACTCCAGACGAAGAAAAGCGGCAGATCTACACTTTCTTGAAGGAGGAGATTCCAGAACATTACATTCAGCTTCTTTACATAACACCGGAGATGGTTAATAAAAGTACAGTCATGATAAATGCGCTGACGCGATTGTACAACAGGAAGAAGCTTGCTCGAATTGTCATTGACGAGGCGCACTGCGTAAGTCAATGGGGTCACGACTTCAGGCCTGATTACGTAGCTCTTGGAAAGGTACGAGAACAGTTTCCAAGCGTGCCATTGATGGCACTGACAGCTACCGCTACCAAGAATGTCAAGGAGGACATTATGCTAAATCTCAAGATGCGCAAATGTCCTGTCTTCGTACAAAGCTTCAACAGGCCAAATCTGCACTATGAGGTGCGGCCTAAAAAGGGCAAGGGCATTTTGAGTAAGATGGTGGTAGAAATCGCGGAACTTGTGAAGGATACGTACAAGAACCAGACTGGCATTATTTATGCCCTCTCTCAACGAGGCTGTGAAGAACTCGCTGAAAAGCTAGTATCACATCACAGTATAAAGGCTCATTACTTCCATGCAGGCATGACGCGAGAGGAAAAAGCAACCGTTTTAGATGACTGGCAAAAGGGAAAGATCCAAGTGGTTGTCGCTACAATCGCATTTGGAATGGGCATCGATAAGCCGGACGTTCGTTTCGTTATTCACTCCTCCGTTCCAAAGAGTCTGGAAGGATACTACCAGGAAACAGGTCGAGCTGGAAGAGACGGCAAGAAATCCGGGTGTTACCTTTACTTTGGCTATCAAGATATATCTATGCTGAAGGGATTTATCGAAAAGAGTGAAGGCAGCGAGGAGCAAAAGCAGCGCCAGAGATCGATGCTTCAGCAGATGATTCTATATTGTGAAAATCAATCGGATTGTCGCAGGTCGCAAGTGCTGACTTACTT
This sequence comes from Rhynchosporium graminicola, assembly GCA_900074885.1. Classification (NCBI taxonomy): domain Eukaryota; kingdom Fungi; phylum Ascomycota; class Leotiomycetes; order Helotiales; family Ploettnerulaceae; genus Rhynchosporium; species Rhynchosporium graminicola. The sequence goes on from FJUW01000028.1 coordinate 284,999, forward strand.
TGGGGAGACATTTGCCAAGAAAGATTGCCATCGTACCTGTGACAACTGCTGCTCTAATGCAGCATTCAAGGAGATAGACTTCACGGATTATGCAAAAGCCGCCATGAGGATCGTCAAACACGTTCAACACCACGACTTCACGATGCTTAACTGTGTGGAAGTTCTTCGTGGTACAGCTGGAGCCAGAGTAAAATTGGGCAAAATGGAAGGTGATGGAAACATAGCAGAGATTGGATATGCAAGTCAAGTAGCTCGAGGTGAAATTGAACGAATGTTTTATCGGCTTTTGTTGGAAAAGGCCATCACCGAGGTCGGGGTAAGAAACAGGAGCGGATTCGCTACCGATTATGTCAAGGTAAATATTAATGCGCCCCACAATACCGTACGAATGTGCTAACATGATGTAGCTTGGGCCCAAGTGCCGCGACTACATGAACGGGAAAAAGAAAATGATCCTTACTGTCCAGGTCACAGGAGCAACTCCAGCGCAGCACAAGTCGCAAAGCTCCAGCAAGTATCCTACATCCACTATGTTAACGTCTCCTGTTACCGCGACCTCACGAAGACAAATGATCACCAAACGGCCTAACACAGACACGGGATATGGACAAGACGGCTTCGTCGTCTCAGATGATGATGACGACAACTACGAAGACGATGCATTTGAATCCATGCATAGACCTGGTGACCATAGACAAGCTACACGGGCTGATAACTTTAGTGGCCCAATCACAACAGATAGGCGGATGGCAAGCTTGAACGATATTCATGGCGGGATTGTTCTTGAGTTCGTTCATGATGCTAAAGCTTTGGAAGAGCAGCTGCGAAACAAGGCAGGCGCAAGGAAGCCGTTCTTCAGTGAGGCCAACTTTCGCGATATGGCAATTGACTGGACAATTACTTTGGATGCAATGCGTCGAATACCTGGAATCAAAATCGACAGAGTGGATGCTTATGGCAAGTCCTTCCTTCCTCTAATTCAACGCACCCACGACTACTACGTGGAAGTGATGACAGGAAACCGAGAACCAGAAGAAGATGGAGATTTGGACACAAACCATCAAAATGTGATCGATCTCGTGACGGATGATGAGGGCGAAGAAGAAGATGCTGAGGAGGTAGTGGGAAGTGAGTACTTCGAGATGGACGCACACACCGAAGCTGCTGTACGATCCGCCGAAAACGAGACATCACCATTCTTTCCTGGAACCAGCAAGTCCAAATCAACCGGTCAGAGCCGGCCTGGTGGTTCTTTCCGAGGTAGAGGAAAGGGCCGAGGAGGGAAGAGATATAAGCCAAGGACAAGTAATGGCTCTACGTCTGGCCAAAGCAACGCAGGAGTAAGGAAGGCAAGCTGGCCACCGGCAAATAAATCTCGGGCGAGGAAAACGAGTGGCTCAAGGTTCAATCAGCAGAGTGGCAGAGGTGGTGGTGGGGGTGGTGGGGGTGGGATGGGCATCGGGATAATGCCAACGTGAAATTTATCTAGCGCTTTATATCATGGCTGCTAATGGCTTGCCATTGGGGCTCAAGAACATTTGCATAGAGGGATAACAGGAAGTCAGGGGGTCAAGACATGGCGTATTGGGCTGCATATTTTGGGTCAGGAGCTCTGGGTAAGGTTTTATTCTTGCTGCTGCAACGTTGGTAGCTACCTCTTGGTTGTCTATATCTCGATTTATAAAGATAGAAATGGATTTGTTGGCGGCGGACGTACTTTGCTTTCTTGCGCTGATTATTCTCGCATTACCGATCCAAGTATGAGATGATGTACCTCTCCATGCCAAAGTAAGAGCTAACCAAGACGATTCTGCTATCTCCAATGCCAAACCCTAAAAATACAGTAAAGATTCAAATTGAAGTATTGGAAGTCAGATTTGCTGTATATTCGACCTGGGATTGGGTACGAAAATCTGTTGTCTCTGGGTAATATCGGAGTAGACTTGATTTTCTCCCGATGACGCCAACAGACAGATGTATGAGAAAGGGATGCAGCCGTGAAGAAGCACGCTTTCTTTAAGTTAATGTATTACGAGACGATATCTGCTCCTTCGAGTCCTTGCTCCGATTCTTAGTCCCATACCAAAGATTGGTTACTTTTTCGACTTCTAAAAGTCGACTGCGGATGACGCTCGATGCACGTCAAACCACTAAAACTCATCTTGTACTTTTTCATAATTCGACTCGTTGAAAGACGATATATCACCTTTGTTACTATTTTGCTTTGAAGCATTGTATATACAAGACAGTGTATGTTTTCTCTCTGCAAGCGCCGCAAGTTTCTTGCCTACTGCGACTACGAAAAGGCATATCAATGGTTTCGAGGGATAGAGGCGCTTGGATTATCTTGAATCGCAGACAAAAATACGAAAGTGGTCGTAAACTTTGTGCATATTCACGAGTGATTGGATTTTGTTTTCTTTTCCTGATCCTCTTTCGAGACACCTCCCTAAATGCAGTTCCAACTCCACAGTCTATGCCCGTCGAGTTCCAGCCACCCGCCCTTAATTGTATCCATCGAAGCAGGCAGGTATAAAATTCAGTTATGCCAGAGAACATCGCTATGCACTCCGAATGACTTGCCCAATTATCTCCGTCTCAACCCAGCAAAAAGCTCATCGTCTCGAATCATTCGTACGCCCCCATCATTGCCTGTCTTCTTCCTGTCCTTGATAGTAGCTCTTTCATCAGCCTCAACCTGATCCGCCCATGTCTTACGCTTATCTCTTGACAATACATCTTTCTCTTGTTTTCTTTGCGAGCCTTTGGGTGCTTGGATAGAGGCTGGTCGGTAATCGGTTACATGTATCATTTCTGGGCCATACTCATGCCACGTGACTCTCTGATTGAGTAGGAATCCAGATGCGACATCCTTCTTATCCGGAATCTTGACACCAATCACGCGTCGAAAGCTTTCATCACCAGTCGTGAACGCCCAAGTTCCCAAGTCCAAAGCGATGAACTTGAAGCCGAATCTGTCGGGCATCGGGCTCGAACGATCCTCGCTCCAAGGCTTGTCAGTCCTCATGTACTTCGAACCAAAGCGCGCGGTTGAGATCAGTCCTCCATTAACTCCTGTATCTAGGGTCTGATCTAGCAAGCACGTTTGGGGGCTTTCTCCGGGAAACTCCTGCTTTAATTTGCATGCAGCCTGGATTCCATCGGAAGACCATCTTGGCTGGAGCCAGAATGTGTAGAAGCGATTGTTGAAGTCGACTTCTCCTTCCGCCCAGTTTTTAGACTTGTGAAACACAGCGCTCTTTTTGCCGCATTGGACGGGCGTGGCCGCTCCGGTGGGCAAGACTGTAATTCTATTATCGTAGGAGACTGGATAGACTTCGTATTCGCCGCAAGGTTCATGACCTTGGTCTAGATCGCGGCTGTAGACAATCAGATAAGTTCCACCCATCGACTGCTGGACCTGCATAGTCATTAACTCTCGATTACAGCGAGAATATGCTGCTCAACTTACTTCGTCATAGCGTACGTCGTAGTAATCTGCGCTGCCTATAAAGTCCACTTCTCGCTTTGCCTGTTGCACAGGGCTCGTAACAGGTATGGCATAAGAGAAAACGTCCTTTGGAAAGGTGCTTTTTCCGGGACCACTTCTTCTTGATGTCTTCCGGTCATCGTGTATTATCGTCTCATCCGCAATCATTGAGCTGATCCCTCTGAATGCTCCTGGAGCAACCTTCAACGGGATCTTAGGCGCTTGTTGCGGACGTGGCCTGACAACATCATATAGCTCATGTCGGGCCTTTACGGTGGTAGGGAGTGCTGTGAGACTGTCAGATGCTGTTGCAAATATAGCGTGATCCCGATTCTGATGAACGAATCCAAGTATCGTACCTTCAATAACGGATATGATGCTTTTGGAACTTGGCTGTGCCTTTGTCGAAGTCACAGGGTGGTCTGCACGAGACTCATGTGACTCAGTAGGGGCCCACATGAATGTTTGAGATTCAGAGTTCATTTGAATGTCTGCATACTCCTCGCAACCAGCTACCTTCGAGATCACAGGAGTCTTCGCAGTTGCAGAGAACTTGGAATGGTCTTTCGTGCCATGGGATTTTCCAGATGGCGAGGCTGTAGGTTGCGCCGCTGCAATTGAACATGAGTCAAGACTCATCTCTGTATCCTTGCTCAGGTCCTCTGCTGATTGCTGAGTCCTGGGTTCGCCGTATCTATTGTTGTCGCTCATGCTGGGTGCTTGGCGAGCGAATTGTTCAGGCCTGCTTCGTAATATATGATGAGTCTAAGATCTCTTGAGTAGAAAGGGCAGAGAAAAGAGTCTCCAACTTACGTATTTCCCTGATGCAGGTTCTAGATCCTGTGTGTTGTAATTTGTGGTGGTGTTGAGTTCAGCTTCGAGATAGCGATAACTGGAAGACGCGCTCTGCTTTATGTACATGACAAGCGAGCGCAACCTGATTCGAGAAAATATTCATTGTGCGACAGAACATTATGCGATTAGGCGTCTTCTAGAGAGACCACGCATCTGGCCTGCATATTCACTTCTGCATGCTCATCGACTCAGAAGATTTTACAATGTCCCGTTAGTTCTATGAGTTGAAAGTTAATAAGCTTATGATGATATTGACGACAGACATCCTGACATTATCAGTGATTTATAATATAAATCAATATATAAGTCAGTCAGAATCAATCCCAGCTTCGGAGCTTCTAGGAATACGTCCAAAAGTGAAAGCCGTATGGGTGATATCGGACGCATCACAAGTTGTTAGATATTTGCCTGCCTTTAAAGTGCTCGATAACAAAATGTCTCCCATATACCACGGCCGTTCTTGAAACGTATATCCATATACCTATAGTAATATTAACCAGAGCTGAATTTCAATGGTTTATTTCCACATCTCGTCATAGTTGAGACTGCATCAATAGAAATAGGAACGGTGTAATCTTAAATTGATGTTACGACACTTCATACCTTCACAAAGTGCGATATGATGCTGAAAACATGTAGCAAACTTCTTGAAACGTAGGAGCAGATCGCTTGGGACTTTTCTGAGTGCTTTTGATTCCTCATGTCTCCGAAGTCTCTCAACTTTGGGAAGATATGCTGAGAAGATCAAGTTCATGCTTTCTTTATACAGCATATATGGAAAATAGGGTTTCAAAAAGCTAGTAGGAGCACGAGTGAAGTTATCCTAACCATAGTGCTATATAATGAATCACTCGCAGAGTTCTTGCAGGATAGCTCATTGTATCTTCATTGTATTGCACCCTGAAATGAAAATCTGGTGCCAAGGTAGCAAAGATATACGCAAACAATGAACGTACAGGGATGCTAACAGACATACTCAAGCACAGTAGAGCAGAAGTTTGAGGAAAAACATGGAAACGATTGTCTGAGCAATTCGCTGAATTCCGAATGCCCATAATGTACAACGTAAGATATTCAATTTTGGATGCAGGTTTGCAACTATCGATATCCAAGCTACGAGAAAAGAATGATCAATTTTAAAGCGAAGATACGTGAAATCAATAGGTTGAGACAAACTTGACCCAGCTTAATCCTATCAGTTATAGAGTTTGAGCTGCTACTTATATTTGGAGGTCCAAGCTGCTATGATTCAATATAGGACTGCTACAAGTGCCAAAGTTAGATCTAGATTCGAGAGCTCTAGATTCACAGCGGTGCTCTTGTTAAATGAAGTGAACGAAGGCATGATAGCTCGCCATAGACCCCTCTTCAATCCTATGATCAGCCTGGTTGCAAGAATATATCATTTTTGGTGATACAGTAAGTAGGTACACAGACAGGTATGGGTGTTGATGTTGGACGTTGCTTTTGCCGCTACCCCTGACCGAGGAACGGGACGGTGACTTCATGTCACGCTAGGCAGTGATTGGTCAAACATTTAGCGGACCTCTCCCTTCCAGATTCGTGTTGTTCAAAGACACCTAGACCTGGATTTCAAACCATCTAAACGCAGTCAACTCTGAACTATCACCCTTCCCACCACCACGATTAGCATCCCAGATATTGAAGGGAGCTTTGATATTGACGCAAATTTACGCACCTTCCTACCAATCCTCAATTGCTGAGCTTTGAGCACAGTTCCGCGTACTCGGCGCCCGTCGCGCAGCGCAAATAATAAAGATGGCGCCTGCTTTGCCCATCAAGTTTACGGAGCTCCTCCAGGTAAGAAACAGCATCCAGTCTGCTCGAACTCACGTTTGATCGTTGCTAACGTATTCCTCCAGTTAACCAGCTCTACAGCTGGCGTAGACGTAAGTTGGCCTGCCTCTGGGACCCATGTGCTTTGAGCCGGAAGCTTCTTCAAGGGTCTTGGACTAACAACCGCAACTATAGCAAGCATCAATAGGATTCAACTCTTGTGTAAGCTGACAATTTGTCTGACGATTCTATGAGTGCGAAACTGACATTGCGTTGTAGACACTCGAATCCGATTCCTTCATCTGCGTCCGCGAACAGAAGGCTGGAGCTCCCTCCCCGGAAGTTGTCATTATCGAACTCAAGAATGGAAGCAATGTTATTCGCAGACCTATCAAGGCCGATAGTGCCATTATGCACTGGACGAAGAACATCATTGCGCTAAAAGCTCAATCCCGGACGCTCCAGATTTTCGACCTTGGTCAGAAGCAGAAGCTGAAGTCAGCTACGATGAATGAGGATGTTGTCTTCTGGAAGTGGTTCAGTGATACCAGCCTAGGTTTGGTGACCGACTCGGCAGTCTACCACTGGGATGTTTTTGATCCAAACCAGTCTTCTCCAGTAGAAATCTTCAAGAGAAATCAGAACCTGACAGTAAGCGCAAGCTTTGCAGATTGACAAGACCATTGCTAACGTGTCCCAGGGTTGTCAAATAATCAACTACCGAGTTAGCGATGATGGGAAATGGATGGTTGTAGTTGGAATCACACAGCAGCAAGGACGAGTCGTCGGCGCGATGCAACTATATTCGAGAGACAGGGCCATCAGTCAAGCAATCGAGGGACATGCGGCGGCATTCGGCACATTGAGACTTGAGGGTGCGCCGGCAGACACCAAAGTCTTCACATTCTCCGTTCGGACAGCCACAGGCGCGAAACTCCACATCGTGGAGGTTGATCACCAGGCATCGAATCCAGTTTTCCCAAAAAAGGCCGTTGACGTATACTTCCCAACGGAGGCTGTCAATGATTTCCCAGTTGCTATGCAAGTTTCGCAGAAGTACAGCATCATCTACCTAGTTACGAAGTATGGCTTCATTCACCTGTATGATTTGGAGACTGGGACGTGCATCTTCATGAACCGTATCTCGAGCGAGACCATCTTCATCACAGCCTCAGATTCTGAATCCGCTGGTATAGGTACGTTGCACCTTTTGTGTCCTCAAACATTCTCTTGCACTTAGGTAGTACTCTGATACGGGCTCGGGCAAAATTGATGTCTACCTTGAGATATCATCCAGCTTCATTGGAACCCGTGATCATGGCATACGAATTCCCCGATTTATGCTTCCTAAACTTGAACTCATCTGCCAACGAACACTGCTAACTAGAATTCAAGTTGGAATCAACAGACGCGGGCAGGTCCTGTCGGTTGCTGTCGACGAAACCACTATAATTCCATACCTTCTTCAGAATCCTGGCAACTCAGGCCTTGCAGTTAAGTTGGCTTCGAGAGCTGGTCTTCCTGGTGCGGATGAGCTTTATGCTCAGCAATTTGACCAATTGGTCAGTGCTGGAAACTATACTGAAGCAGCTAAGATTGCCGCCAATTCTCCCCGAGGATTTCTCCGTACACCCCAGACTATTGAGCGGTTCAAGAGCTTACCTGCTGTACAAGGACAACTGTCAGTTATTTTGCAGTACTTTGGTATGCTTCTGGACAAGGGAACTCTTAACAAGTATGAGACTCTTGAGCTTGTTAGACCTGTTCTTGCTCAGAATCGAAAGCATCTTCTCGAGAAGTGGATGAAGGAGAATAAATTGGACTGTTCAGAGGAGCTGGGTGATGTAGTTAGACCACATGACTTGAACCTGGCTCTCAGCATTTACCTGCGTGCGAACATTCCTCCCAAGGTGGTTGCTGCATTCGCTGAGACTGGCCAATTCGACAAGATTCTACCATACGCCACCCAAGTCGGATACCAGCCCGACTACATTGTCCTGCTACAGAATATTGTGAGTTGAACTTACCTGACCTTCGGCTACTCGTTCTGACTATTTAGGTTCGTCTCAACCCCGACAAAGCTACCGAATTTGCTACGCAACTCGCCAACAATGAAGGTGGCTCTCTTATTGATATTGAGCGTGTAGTCGATGTTTTCCAGTCCCAGGGATTGGTACAGCCTGCCACCGCTTTCCTGCTTGATGCCCTCAAGGACAACAAACCCGAACAGGGTCATTTACAAACCCGCCTGCTCGAGATGAACCTTGTTAACGCTCCTCAAGTTGCTGATGCTATCTTGGGCAATGACATGTTCTCGCACTACGACAGAGCACGTATTGCGGCTCTTTGTGAGCAAGCTGGGCTTTCCCAGCGTGCACTGGAGCATTATGATGATCCAGAGGCCGTCAAGCGTGTGATCGTCAACATCGTTGCCACGCCAAATTTCAACCAAGAATGGCTTAATGGATTCTTTGGTCGCTTGTCCCTCGAGCAATCACTGAGCGCCTTGGACGCTATGTTAAAAAGCAACATTCGCCAAAATCTCGGAGCTGTTGTACAGATTGCCACTAAGTACTCGGATCTTCTTGGTCCTACTCGTTTGATTGATCTGTTTGAGAAGTACAAGACTTCCGAGGGTCTTTTCTATTACCTTGGCAGTATCGTCAATCTTAGTGAAGACCAAGATGTTAACTTCAAGTACATCGAGGCTGCTACAAAGATGGGACAATTCGCTGAAGTTGAGCGCATTTGCCGTGATAGTAACTACCTCGACGCGCAGAAGGTAAAGAACTTCTTGAAGGAGGCCAAGTTGACCGAGCAATTGCCGTTGATCATCATCTGTGATCGCTTCAACTTCATTCACGATCTCGTTCTGTATCTCTACCAGAACCAGCAATTCAAGTCAATCGAAGTATATGTTCAACGGGTCAACCCATCTCGAACGCCCGCTGTTATCGGAGGTCTGCTGGATGTCGATTGCGATGAATCAATCATCAAGGGTCTTCTTACGACTGTTACCCCAGCTTCGATACCCATTGATGAACTTGTTAACGAGGTTGAAACCCGCAATCGCCTGAAGATTCTACTACCTTTCCTCGAAGCTACGCTTGCTGCAGGAAACCAACAGCAAGCCGTCTACAACGCCCTAGCTAAGATCTACATTGACAGCAACAGCGATCCTGAGCGTTTCCTGAAGGATAACGACCAATATGATACTCTCATCGTTGGTAATTACTGTGGCAAGAGAGATCCAAATCTCGCGGTCATCTGTTACACTAAGGGTAACAACGATCTTGAGCTCGTTGCAATCACAAACGAAAACTCAATGTTCAAGGCTCAGGCAAGATATTTGTTGAACCGAGCCGACAATGAGTTGTGGTCCTTCGTCCTTAGTGGTAACAATATTCATCGCCGTTCAGTTGTCGATCAGGTCATCTCCACTGCCGTTCCAGAGTCCACCGAGCCCGACAAGGTCTCAGTCGCCGTCGCTTCTTTCTTGGCTGCCGACCTTCCCGTTGAGCTGATTGAACTGCTTGAGAAGATTGTCCTCGAGCCATCTCCATTCAGTGACAATGAGAATCTTCAAAACCTGTTAATTCTGACGGCTACTAAGGCCGATAAGGGCCGCGTGATGGACTACATTCATCGGTTGGATGCCTACAACGCTGGGGATATCGCCGTGATCTGTGTAGAGGTAGGTTTGTTTGAAGAGGCCTTCGAGGTCTATAAGAAGATCAACGATCACACGAGTGCTGCCAATGTTCTTGTTGAGCACGTTGTCAGTATTGATCGGGCCCAGGAGTATGCTGAACGCGTTGAGCTTCCAGAGGTATGGAGCAGAGTTGCCAAAGCCCAACTAGACGGCCTTCGTGTCACTGATGGTATTGCTTCCTACATCCGTGCGAATGATCCAAGCAACTACAATGAAGTCATCGAAATTGCCACGCACGCTGGCAAGGATGAAGACTTGATCAAGTTTCTCAGAATGGCTCGCAAGACTCTCCGAGAGCCACCAATTGATACTGCACTAGCTTTTGCCTATGCTCGCACCGATCAACTAAGCGAATTGGAAGATTTTCTAAAGGGCACCAATGTTGCTGATGTCGAAGAATCTGGTGATAAGGCGTACGCTGAAGGCCACCACCGAGCTGCTAAGATCTTCTTCACTAGCATCTCTAACTGGGCTAAGCTCGCAACCACCCTTGTCCACCTCGAGGAATACCAATCTGCTGTTGAGTGTGCTCGCAAGGCAAACAATATCAAGGTCTGGAAGCAAGTCAATGCTGCATGTGTTGAGAAGAAGGAATTTCGACTTGCTCAGATTTGTGGATTGAACTTGATCGTCGATGCGGAGGAATTGCAGGATCTGGTCAAGCAATATGAGCGGAATGGCTACTTCGACGAGCTTATTTCTCTGCTTGAGCAAGGTCTGGGCCTTGAGCGTGGTATGTAGAATCATTCTCCCCCTTCAGCCACTGTTGGAATGTCGATATCCGAAGAAGCCTCGCGCCGAACTTGTGACATTACCAACGAGCAAATATCTCTAATCACGATGTCGTGTGAACTGTATTGCTAACTTTCTGTTAGTGCATATGGGCGTATTTACATCCTTGGGTGTAGCTTTGTCCAGATATCATCCGGACCGTGTTATGGAGCATCTGAAGCTCTTCTGGGGTCGCGTCAATATCCCTCGTATGATATCCGCCGCTGAAGAAGCCCACCTCTGGCCAGAGTTGGTCTTCCTTTACTGCCATTACGACGAATGGGACAATGCTGCTCTTGCCATGATGGAGCGTGCTGCTGATGCATGGGAACATCATTCGTTCAAGGATATCGTTGTTAAAGTTGCTAATCTAGAGATTTACTACCGTGCCCTCAACTTCTATCTTCAGGAGCAGCCATCTCTCTTGACCGACCTTCTTCAAGCCTTGACTCCTCGCATTGATGTCAATCGTGTTGTCAAGATGTTTGAGAAGTCAGACAATATCCCTCTCATCAAGCCGTTTCTTCTCAACGTCCAAACTCAAAACAAGAAGATTGTTAACGTTGCCATCAACGATCTATTGATTGAGGAGGAGGACTACAAGACGCTTCGTGATTCTGTTGAGAGCTATGACAACTACGACCCAGTTGAGTTGGCTCAGCGTCTCGAGCGTCATGACCTGGTTTTCTTCCGCCAGATTGCCGCCAACATCTACCGAAAGAACAAGCGATGGGAGAAATCAATTGCTCTCTCCAAGCAAGATAAGCTTTTCAAGGATGCCATTGAGACCGCCGCTATGTCTGGCAAGTCGGACGTCGTTGAGGAGTTATTGAGATACGTAAGTGTTGCAGAGGCTTCAAACTTTTGTTGTTTTGCTAACCCGAAATGTAGTTCGTTGATATTGGCAGCCGTGAGTGCTACGTTGGCATGCTTTACGCTTGCTACGACCTCATCCCAATCCACGTGGTCATGGAACTCTCGTGGCGTCACGGTCTTACAGACTATACCATGCCCTTCATGATCAATTATCTTGCTCAACAGAGCTCGGCTATTGAAGTATTGAAGAAGGACAACGAGGAGCGTAAATTGCGTGAGAAGTCACAGGAAAAGGATGAGAGCAATGCTCCGATCCTTGGAGGCAACCGACTCATGATCACCGCTGGCTCAGCCGGTGGACATCAGTCGCCTGCTCCCTTCGCTCAGACCAATGGCTTTGCACCGCAACCGTCTGGCTATGGTGGCTTTTGAATTTAAGATTGACGGGTACAGATTTACATAATGACGGAGCATCTGGGGGTGTACCTTTTCCGGTTTTGACAGTGGGGGTAATACTTGGGGTTTATCATGTCTCATATTTCCCACCATGACTGTAGTTGTATGCCCTGCGTGCATTGGTGGGTTCCTGGACAAGGTCCACCAACGGGGCACACCTGTAACAGATAGGAGCGTTTATGCTTTGCAATTTTTAGATCCACTGATGTGTTCTGAACATGCCTTTTCACACATTAGATCAGTGTTGACCTTGATTTCTGTGACTTATCTGTTGGAATCACAACTGGGGGTTGTGTGTTCCATGATATCGAGTGTACTTCGGTGGGCAGGTAGATATCTTGAACTACTTGAGGTATTGTATTTTTCAAGCCACCTGGATCAGTTGATTAAGAGAACAGAGAACAACCTTACAACATAGGTAGGCAGTTCAATGCAAACGAATCCGCAAATCTCGTCCCAAGGATACTCATTTCGTGCCGATGAAGTGAATCGTCCTGATTCTACGTTTGTTTTGGTGTTTGTGCTCATAAAAACAATTGTTGACCTGAATTTCTCATAAAGCCGGCTGCTTCACTACTTTTGTGACTCCAGCTTTAGATGCAAAGTCCCATGATCACTTCGAAGACGAGTTTTTGTTTCATAGAGGTCGTAGTTTGACCCTGCAATATGTGCGCCCGTCTATGAAATTGAGGATCTCGTGCAAACTCGACACTAACAACATTCTTCTTGGAATAGTGACCCAGATGGTCAACAACTATTTTCCGGCACCAACATGATACGCTTTCGGCATCTGACAGCGCAGCAGAGGGGCATATTTATTCACGCCCTCCATGTGATCGCTCCAACGGCTCCAGTGGCTTCAACATGAATGCCCGCATATCAGCCTCGTCGTCGCCCTCTAGGTAACCTTGCGAATGAAAATGCAGCCGAGCTCGGCATTGGCAGGACCTTGTTGGGGTGTATCTGTAGTGGACCTGCAAAGCTACACCTGCTACTGAGGCTGCTTTGATTCACATGAGTAGCAACAGGAACAAACAGATACGAGGCTTGTGGCTTGCTTGCTTGCCCCCAACAGCTTAATCCTTGGCTGTTACCCTTGGCGTGTGACTCGAGCCCTTTTTGGATTACACCGACTGACAACGCGGGCTACTTGGTATCAGATGGCTTGGAAGTTGCCTATCGTTGAGATCCCTGCTCGAACATGCCGATGTCGTTCTTTTTAAAGTTTCTATCTGCATGGGTATATGGTTTTTTGACAATGGATGGGATTGTGCGAAGCACAGTACTACTTACATGCATACTTAGTAGTATTAGTTGCACTTTTGTTGATATGAATGTTGTTATCAGATAAACAGGCAGGCAAACAAAACTCTATCATATCCACAGTACTTGTATCCATGCTCATAGCTGAGCACATGAATAGCCAGTGTAGATCTAAGATCTCCAGGGCCATACACAATCCCCACTGCCATGTATCAGTTGAGGCTATCTATATCTCTGTTTTGTTTGACGGTGAGGCCGCCGAGCCCACGCTCCAACACAAGCGTCATGTCATAGCCATAGCTTCTGGAAGCTTATGGTGGGGGGGGGGGCAGGAGACACGGGGGCGTCTCCGGACATGAATACCGCCAGAACATTGAGAACAGCGATCCTAGTATTAATGGTCAATTATCCAGGGGATGAACGCTGCAGAGAAAGTCCAAACCACACATCTGCGTGTGAATCATCAGATCTTGCATATTTGAGGCGGTAGAAGAGATATTATGAATACAGGTGCTTAGTATCTCCCTACTCAGCCGTATCGGCGCTTTGCTATTGGCTGTGAGGAGAAGCATGTCATGTTTGAGTCGCTTCCTCAGGACCACCACCAGGGCAGCTACGATACAGCAACTCCACCAACCAAGAGCTTCCAATCCACCTGTAGGACCGGACAGACAAAGCCAAGGCCAAGGCCAAGCAAAGCTGCAAGTGCAGAGAGGATCCCAAACCAAAACACTACTGACCACAAAACAAACAAACTAATTAACTACCCATCTTATCCCAACTTGTTCTGTACTAAGCCTGCCTGGATCATATTCAAGCCGACGGACGACGAGCTTGGACTCAGAGCTATCGCAGACAGCGCTGCTTGGACGATCGATAAAGCAGCCAGCTCCCCCTCCAGGTCAACGCAACGTCAACTGTCCTTGCCCTTAGTCTAACTCTCATCCTATGAGCCGGGCTTCTTCTGTCGGATCTATCAACGATCAATATTGCTACCTCCCCTTCTACGAATCTCCTCAACGCTGCGCAGAGCCGCGCAGAGCAGAGCGGAGCAATCTTGGATTGACACCAAGTACCTGACTACCGAATTGCTACCTACCTTACTTTGCTGTACCGGGAGAAGCTACCTACGCTACCCAGCTACCTACCAATCGACCCCCTCTCCACGTACCCGGCTGAGCTCGGCTTCTTGCTGTCTAGTTCTAGGTACCTATCAGTCAGATCTGTGGGTGGTCCCAGCCATCCTAGCATAGCTTCCTTGTCAACACTGAGCTCCCCTCACTGTTTTGTTGTGCCCAGTTTACCGTTTCTCCCTCTTCAATAATCAACCACCGCAAATATGACAGACAACCACGATCCCAATGGTGCATACACCGAGGTCTTCGAGGAGGGCAAGGACTCGCAGCAGTCACAAACCATCCACCGAATCCGCGCCAATTCCAGTATCATGCAACTGAAGAAGATTCTCGGTGAGTACAGCTCTTCAACCGGCCCATGACCTGATGTAGAACTCCTGCGAGGTTCACTGTACTAATTCCGAGTCTTGGGATGCTATAGTTGCCAATCGAGGAGAAATCCGTAAGTACATTCTTCCTCAAATGCTGTGCGAGGGTAATATGCTGATTCTGTGTAGCTATTCGTGTAAGTACTCTACTTGGTGGGGTAAACCCCAACGAATTTACTAACCCACGTCTGATAATCTAGATCTTTCGTACTGTAAGTCGCATTCTTGAACGCTTTCTTGTGGGCTTTGTGAGTTCACGCAGACACTAATTCAGTTTCTAGGCACACGAACTCTCCCTCCAGACTGTCGCAGTTTTCAGGTACCAGTTGTTATTCGGTGGTACATACGCGGGGCTAATGGATTGACAGTTATGAGGACCGACTTAGCATGCACAGACAAAGTCAGTTGTCCCTCGCACAGTCTTGTCCAAGAAGCAACTTCTAATCAACATCTTATTTATAGAAGCTGATGAAGCCTACGTTATCGGAAAACGTGGACAATATACTCCAGTTGGTGCATACTTGGCGGGTGATGAGATCATCAAGATTGCCCTGCAACATGGCGTTCAGATGATCCATCCTGGTAAGAGGACTGTGTAGCTTCCCCAGAAAGCCCCTCTGATCTCTGCTGCAGGTTATGGATTCCTTTCCGAAAATGCAGAATTTGCTCGAAATGTTGAGAAGGCTGGCCTTATTGTGTGTTGAACTCAAATGTGATGACTCTTGATTCATTGCTGATATGTGTCTGCAGTTCGTCGGACCCTCCCCCGAAGTCATCGACTCCCTTGGTGACAAGGTATCTGCGAGAACCCTCGCGATCAAGGCTGGTGTGCCTGTTGTGCCTGGAACCGACGGGGCCGTTGACAAGTTCGAGGACGTCAAGAAATTCACCGATGAACATGGATTTCCAATTATCATCAAGGCAGCATACGGAGGTGGTGGACGTGGGATGAGAGTTGTGCGAGAACAGAAAGACCTGGAAGATTCGTTCCAACGAGCCACTTCTGAGGCCAAGTCTGCCTTCGGCAATGGCACTGTCTTTGTGGAGCGATTCCTCGACAAGCCCAAGCACATCGAAGTCCAACTCTTGGGAGATAACCACGGAAACATCGTACATTTGTATGAGCGTGATTGTTCCGTTCAGAGAAGACATCAAAAGGTGGTTGAATTAGCCCCAGCCAAGGATCTTCCTGCCGAAGTCAGAGACAACCTCCTCAAGGATGCTGTGAAGCTGGCGCGGTCAGTCAACTACCGCAATGCTGGAACTGCGGAGTTCTTGGTTGATCAACAGAACCGATACTACTTCATCGAGATCAACCCTCGTATCCAGGTCGAGCATACGATCACTGAAGAGATCACTGGCATTGATCTCATTGCTGCTCAAATTCAAATTGCTGCAGGTGCCACTTTGGCTCAGCTAGGGCTTACCCAGGACCGAATTTCTACTCGCGGTTTCGCTATCCAATGTCGTATCACGACTGAAGATCCCTCCACGGGATTCTCACCTGATACTGGGAAGATCGAGGTTTACAGATCCGCTGGTGGTAACGGCGTACGCTTAGATGGAGGGTCCGGTTTCTGTATGGAGTCCCAGCTTCTTCCCCTTCTTTTCCATGTCTCCAGAGTTCCTTGAGATATGCCTACTCCTTTTTCTGACACATTTGAATGACAAACTGCTAACGGTTGTTTTAGCCGGAGCAATCATTACTCGTAAGTCTATTTTCCGACATATCCATGGAAGTTCAAATGCAATCAATGTCCTCAGAAATCTTTGGGACTTCACCCAGATGTCCCAAAATTCTCACAGAATATTGCATCTACATAAAAGATGCAACCATCCCAATGTCCTGTCTGTGTTTGCCGACATCAATATGTCTTTTGTTTCAATTTCATGTCTACCTTTGCTAACATTCGACATCAAGCGTTCTACGACTCTATGGTCAGCCGGCCCATTCTCCCCCTAAATCCCTTGTACTGATTGTTTATAGCTTGTCAAGTGCACTTGCCATGGATCTACTTACGAGATAGCCCGTAGAAAAATGCTGAGGTGAGTTGTCTACTTGCCAGTATGAATCAATAGTGTCTGACGATTTGCAGAGCCCTGGTTGAGTTCCGTATCCGCGGAGTCAAGACAAATATCCCTTTCTTGGCATCTCTCCTCACACATCCTACATTCATTGAGAGCAACTGCTGGACAACCTTCATTGACGACACACCTGAATTGTTCGATCTTGTCGGTAGTCAAAATCGTGCCCAGAAGCTCGTGAGTTCGCATCTTCGCACTTAACCCGTGTAAACTGACCACTCGAACAGCTTGCTTACCTTGGAGATGTTGCCGTTAACGGATCTCAAATCGCTGGCCAGGTCGGTGAACCTAAGTTCAAGGGCGATATCATCATGCCTGAACTCTTCACCGACGATGGAAAGAAAATCGACACTAGCGTACCATGTCAGAAGGGCTGGAGAAATATCATCGTTGAGGAAGGTCCCGAGGCCTTCGCAAAGGCTGTTCGAAAGAACAAGGGCTGTCTACTTATGGACACAACTTGGCGTGATGCTCATCAGTCGCTCTTAGCCACAAGGGTCCGAACAGTCGACTTATTGAACATTGCCAAGGAGACGAGTCACGCCTACAGTAACCTTTACAGTCTCGAGTGCTGGGGGGGTGCTACTTTCGATGTCGCCATGCGTTTCCTATACGAGGATCCCTGGGACAGACTCCGAAAGATGCGAAAGCTCATTCCCAATATCCCCTTCCAAATGTTGCTTCGTGGTGCAAACGGTGTTGCGTACTCTTCCTTGCCAGATAACGCCATCTTTCATTTCTGCGAGCAAGCCAAGAAGCATGGTGTTGATATTTTCCGAATTTTCGATGCTCTGAATGATATTGCCCAACTTGAAGTTGGGATCAAGGCAGTTCATAAGGCAGGAGGTGTTGTTGAAGGAACTGTATGCTACTCGGGAGATAGTAAGTCTATTCCATCTTGGCTGTGATATATTTCCCAATACTGGGATCTCTAAGCCCCAAAATTGTGTTATGCGAAGCACGCAGACTCTCAATGTCGCCAAAAAGCTTTGGGACATTACTAGGGCTTATTTCCCTGTCGTCCGAAACTGTTGCGGTATGTATACACACAGACGTACTAACACGGTGGTAGTGTTGAACCCCAAGAAGAAGTATAACCTCGAGTACTACTTGAAATTGGTCGATGAACTTGTTGGAATGAACATTCACATTCTAGGAATAAAGGACATGGCTGGTGTTTGTGGGTCTTCCCTCCAACTACTGACGAATATACATACTCACATCATGATCAGTGAAGCCAAGAGCCGCGACTTTGTTGATCGGAGCCATCCGCAAGAAGTACCCAGATCTTCCCATCCACGTACACACTCACGACTCTGCCGGTACTGGTGTTGCATCCATGGTCGCATGCGCGAATGCTGGTGCAGATGCTGTTGATACCGCAACTGACAGTCTTTCTGGAATGACTTCCCAACCAAGTGTTGGTGCTGTTCTTGCGTCATTGGAAGGATCTGAGCAAGATCCTGGGTTGAATGTGCACCACGTCCGGGCAATCGATACCTACTGGGCTCAGCTCCGTCTCTTGTACTCGCCATTCGAGGCTCATCTCAATGGCCCAGATCCTGAGGTGTATGAGCACGAGATCCCTGGTGGTCAATTGACAAACATGATGTTCCAAGCCCAACAGCTTGGTCTCGGTGCTCAATGGGCCGAGACAAAGAAGGCTTACGAACAAGCAAACGACTTGCTTGGCGACATTGTCAAGGTCACCCCAACTTCAAAGGTTGTTGGTGATTTGGCTCAATTCATGGTGTCTAACAAGCTCACCTTCGACGATGTTCAGAAGAGGGCTGGCGAGCTTGATTTCCCCGGCTCGGTCCTTGAATTCTTCGAAGGTCTTATGGGTCAACCGTACGGTGGTTTCCCTGAGCCTCTCAGAACCAATGCCCTCCGTGGAAGACGTAAGCTTGATCAGCGACCTGGGCTCACCCTGAAGCCTCTTGATCTGGCTGCGATCAAGAAGGATATTCACACAAAATACGGAAGCGTTACCGAGTGTGATGTTGCAAGTTATGCCATGTACCCCAAGGTTTTTGAAGATTACCGCAAATTCACACAGAAGTACGGTGATTTGAGTGTCCTCCCAACGAGATACTTCTTGTCGAGGCCAGAAATCGGAGAGGAGTTTCACGTGGAGCTTGAGAAGGGTAAGATTCTGATCTTGAAGCTTCTTGCTGTTGGCCCCTTGTCAGATACTACAGGCCAGAGAGAAGTGTTCTACGAGATGAATGGCAAGTACTCAGAGCCTAAATGCAGACCATCGGATAGCTAACAATTTACAGGTGAGGTTCGCCAAGTCACAGTTGACGACAACAATGCTGCCGTCGAGAACACTAGCAGGCCTAAGGCAGATCCTGGAGACAGCAGCCAAGTCGGTGCACCAATGTCTGGTGTCGTTGTTGAGATCCGGGTTAAGGATGGTGGCGAGGTCAAGAAGGGTGACCCAATAGCTGTTCTCAGTGCCATGAAGATGGTGAGTACCCTCCTTATCTCAAAAATATAAACACTAACAGGTAAACAGGAAATGGTTATCTCCGCACCTCACGCGGGTAAGGTTGGCTCGATCCAGATCAAGGAGGGTGATTCGGTTGGAGGCGCCGATCTTATCTGCAAGATTGTTAAACCGGAGCACAAGTAGATATCTTAGGAGCGTATACTGGAGTAATACCGGTCCAGAGGGACTGATATGGAAGATGATAAATAGATAATTGGTGAAAATTGTTCAGGAGGCTTAGAGAGCGGAGGGTGCGGCAAGTGTGATTCAAACCTAGTTATGATCATTCTCTCAGTTTGTTAGCTGCTATCAATACCTACCTGCCTACCACCATGTCTCGTTTTCTAGCATCGACACGTGCGGTGTGAGCGAAATACGACGTATCCTAACGTTACCTCTTGTGAGGATACCAAACTGATTGATGGCTAGGCCAACCTGGGTAGAAGACCAGCCTGCGTACCAATCCATCATCGGCGGAGATCTCGTCTTCCACAAATAGTCACTTTCGCAATGTCATAAAATGTATATATGACATTAAGGTAACATTTAGTAATATCCTATGATATCTCTATGATTTTGACCTTTCGTCATAAGATAGTTTTCCAGAGTATTCTTAATGTCATATAATCTCTAGATGACTTCCTTCCAAGACAAATAGCACCGCGCGCCGCCGGAAACGAATTTTCCTAGGGTGCATTATCACCATTTGACCCTCCGCTTTTTTTAATAAGGCCATGATCCTCAAAACTACTTTGCTTCCTCGAGTACCTGCCTAAGCTTGAAGGCCGATCATCTCAAATGCAAACTGGTTGAAGTAGTCAACATCAGTACCAGAAGACTATCCTGCCTTACAGAACATGACCAGGTCCACGACTACTTACCTATCATTCAAGGATGAGTGGCGTAAATTCGTCAGTAGACATCTTGTACTCCAGCGACTGCCAGCACGCAAGCATCAGGCAACGTGGGTGGTGGTTTGGGCCTCAAAATAAACTCATTCATTTGGTCCTGAGCGCTCGGACACAGTCCCGAAGTTTGGTTGCACTTACTGTATTGTATGTAGCATGTCGCCCTCCTCATCCATCGATCGGTTCTGGCCTTTGTGCATATCGCACCAATCACGTCTCGCCAGCGTGCATGAGTGGGGCGGGCAAAAGCAAAAGAAAGAAGGCACTTTTCTGTTGCACGTCGTAAGTGGTGGGAGGAGGCCCTCCCGCACACGTAGGACGGACGTTTCTTCCAGGGGAGCGGGCGGGCCTGGCCTGCCTGCCTGCCTGCCTGCTTCTGGAGGGGATGTGAGGGGGATTTGGGTGAGTGATGGAGCTGTTTGGGAAATCGCCGATAGATAGATAGGTTTCCACGGCTTGTGTGATTGGGTGATGGGCGATAAAGTGGGTATAGTCTGCTTTGGGAATACTTGCACATTCCCCCCTCCCTCCCTTCCTCCCTCAGCTCAGCAGTGTATACTTAGCACAGCACGACTCTGACTGAGATGCTTCGATGGTAAAACGTCATGTCATGTACCGTGACCGATGAGCAACGTACTCTAGCCAGCCATAACCATCAAGCACTGACTCTCCCTGACTCCTATTGGATTTTCTCACTACACCACACACGTGTGCAAACGCCCAAAGCTGCTACCTATCCTTTCCTCTCCTCTCCTCTCCTCTCCTCTCCTCTATCCAGATCTGATCAAGACAACAAAGAAGCATCCCCCGCGATCGCGCTAAAGCAATCGATAACCTCCTCGCCCCACTATTCGTCATGACTTCCCCGGACCGGGCCAGCTTGATTCACATAGGGCTCTTTGAAGTTTCACAAGCTTTCGCCAATCGGCGTATGACTAAGTAGGATTAGTATGGAACAGTTCCAATCGTCGACCTACGATTGGGCCTCTCCATTCGATTACTGTGGACGATCTGGAACGGAAGTCGTGCAGGGTTCGGTGAGGTGTGGAGGGAGGGGTACAGTAAGGTTTGGCCCGTCACTTGTAAATTGACATTATTCAGGAGGAAAGGCTTTGAATGGCTTGGAAGGAGGGGTTTGGTTGGTTGTGAGAAGGGATCATGCCATGTTTGAGGGGCAGGGTACTAAGTGCTCAGACGAGTCAGAGTTATGTTTATCTACGAGGCTGAGTTGGTATGTGGAGGATCTGGGGACGATGCTGGGGTGCGGCGCTGATGGGTGAACCTATTCTCGATTGATGAGCGTCATTTCTGGGTCTGCATTGGGATCGAAGCTGCTTTGGATCGGATTCGAAGGGTAGGTGCTTATTGTTGCAGAGCATCGCATGTGCGCCGCGGGGGAATTTCGTGATATATCAATGAGCTTTCCCCTTCCACTCTATCTGCACATCACGTAAACCAAACGAACAAAACAAACCGTCTACAATAACCTTCAAACGAACTCAACACACACAATTCAAACACCTTCTTTCTCAAATAAACCTCGTATATCAAAATGGTCGCTTCAGCAACAACGAACTCCGTCACTGGAGGCACCAGCACCAAGTCAACTCCAGTTAATAACACCGGCGCTTCGTTTTCTGCACGACGAGTAAGTAGAGATCCATGACAATTCCCCCCAAGATTCAACCAAGAATATTCCCATGCACGAATATTGAGCTCCTAACTGACAGTACTCCACAAACAGAGCTCGCAAGGCACACTCTTCTCAGGCCTCGTGAACCAGAAGCGAAACAGCGGCGATGCCGCAGCACAAGCACGAAGGGAGAGCTTCAATGACATGAAGCCCGCTCCTGGATTGATTGGCAAGATGTGGAACAAGTATGTCACTACATTCGACCCATTAGATGACATATTAAAGCGTGTCGCTAACACAAGTCGCTTTAGCTTCGTCGCTGGTTCACCACCAAAGTAAAGTGTTGTTAGCATCAGGGAATGGAAGGATTGGAGTCGTGATTCTATTATGTTTCAATCTCATAGTCCGGCAAATGAGCGTGCTGGACTGAAGGCGCAATGGGTATCTCTAGCGGTTGTATATTTTTTGTACGTGGCGATCTTTGAGGATTGTACACTTAGGTCACATGAATGAAAAGATCAATGAAATTTTTAAAATCATAACCAGATCTCTGTTTCATTCCGCCAAGTATTGACAATTCATCGATGTGAAGAAGCAACCACAATGACGATTTCACACTGTTTCAACCACGTCGCTCTGATCGTCAGGAGCGCTAGAGATCTAGAGGCGAATTCCACTAGTCCTCGTAGTGCATTTTCCGAAGCACAGTAGTGACGACCCTGAACATGACGCTGGGCTTGCACCTGCTGCATTTGATAAATGGCTCTTCCGGAAGGAGCCACTTACAGCCCACAGATGGTTGATTATGTAAAGTAGCTGAAGAGAAAGAAGGCGGTTCTGAGCGGGTTGACAGTTCCTTAAGACAGGATCGAAGACGTAAGGAATATACTACATCTACACAATTGCAACCACAGCCACAGCCACATCTCTCAAAACCCTCACATCACACCAAACCCAAACCCAAACCCGGACACAAAACCCAAACCTCAGTACCGACACAAAGATGTCCAACACAGCCAACACCGCAGACCAGACGGCGGAGAAAGGCTTCCTCGCCAACCTCGTATCGGGAAAGACACCCGGCGTCAAGAATATCGAGGCGGCGTACAGTCGAGCAGGAGCATCGAATCACCATACACCAGGAGCGGCGACCAGGCTCGGAAGCCAGGACCAAGCTTCTGGTGCTCAAGAGGCACAGGGAGTTGGAAGTGAGAAGTTCAAGAATGGGTTTAGTGATCAGAGACAGGAGGTGCGTACCTATCTAGATCCGTAGATCCACTTGAGATGCAGAGCAGAGGGGAGTCTTGATGGTCGTGGATGTGTTTGCTAATGCGTTTTTGGTTACAGCCGACTGCTATTGGAAAGATGTTCAATAATATGATCAATGGAACGGATAAGACGAAGTGAAGGCAGGGAGGGGGGCACTTGAGTCGGGGTTTGGGCTCAGGAGATAGACATGACAGAACATCATCTGGGCACGTATGAAGGCGTTTGGGAGGTCAGGCGAAGTATGTAATATGTACTATATTTCTTCATCGTAGATCTGAGAGATTGGATCGGAAGCATACAATGAAGTTATGCTTTGCACATACGTCATCGTGGGATCTGAGACGCTGAGAAATGATTTTGAAGAATGCTTTCAAGTTTGCATTGTGTGCTACAATACCTAGGTAATCGTGCGTGCTATTTTCGCAGCACTTTGACGTCCATTGTGAGTTAATCTCCACGATGATAGCCTCGAGAAAACCAAGAAAAGTCATGCCCACGCCCGGAATCCCAACTCCATTCACAAGGTTCACGAAAAGCGCAATAATGTAGACTGCTACAAGCCGGTATGGAAGCCGGTCGGGCTCTTAGCCGTAGCTGCTCCATAGGAGTGCTGATGTGTATGAGCTGCTTGTTTGTGACTGACATTCAAAGTACATGCAAATGTCCGAAATCAAACCAGCACGCCCCGTTCCATACCATTCCAGTCATGCAGATTTTACCACTTGTGTGCGATCCTCTTATCTAACAATTCCCTCGAATCGGTTCTTGAACCACTTGACGGTCTCATCACGCTTGATCTTGTGGGCAGATCCAACATGGGTCTTGCAGCGACGACGCTTGGCAACACGCTCACCAGGACGGGTCCTATATATTGTCAATGTCATCCGGTAAGTTTCGAGGGCTAGTACTAACATGCAGCAGAAGAAATCCATTCCGTAAATTCCGATCGCAGGGTCGTACTTGATTCCGAGATCGATGTGCTCGCTGATACCGAAACCGAAGTTACCAGTCTCGGAGAAGTTTCGCTTGCGGAGCTCGTACTCCTTGACCTTCAATCCACGCTCCAAGATCTCCTCAGCCTTTGGTCCGCGGACAGTGACGTGAACAGCGATCTTCTCGTTACGACGGATACCGAAGGTTCGGACAGTGTAGCGGGCCTTGCTGTAGACGGGAGTTTGACCAGACAGTTGTTCCAAGACCTTTGCGGCACTAAAATAACTGTTAGTAAAGATTTGTCACGACATTTAACGATTCCAATGATCTCCATTTAAATTTCGAGGCGTATGTACATACCGGGTCAATCTATCACCAGATTCTCCAACAGAGATGTTAAGAACGAGCTTCTGGATGCGGAGCTCCTTCATGGGGTTGCCGCTCTTCTCTCCGGATTCAGCCATTTTGATTGATGCTGGGGATTTGTCGTGAGGGTGGTTTATCGTCGTAGGAATAGAATGCGAGCGTTTGCTGGACCTCCAAAATCGATACTGTGTGGTCGCTTAAGAATTTGGAGATCGCTAGGCCTGATATGTGCTAGCTTCCAGCTAGCCCCCGAAATTTGGAGCCTCCTCAAAGTGAGGGCCCAGGTGCGATTCAGAAACACCAGGTCTCATCTCACGAAGCTTGCAAAAGCCTAAGATACAGACTGAAGTCGTAGAACTTCAAAAGAACATTATTTGAAACCCCCCAGAGAAGCCGCTTCCTGCGCATCTCAGAATCATCATGGCGAACAAGCAAGGAAAGATGGTGAGTTGACCTCTTCCTCCAGCTCTTCAAGCTTTATGTTGACATTATAGGCTGACATTTACCCTCTCAATAGGCCGGTCTCGTGCGTTACCCTCGATCCGCAAGCTTTGATAGCTGTTACGATCCAAGATTGGTGGAGCACGTGCTGATATGGAGATAGATCAATTACCGGATGAGGGTCACCATGAATGATGGACGACAAATGGTTGGACAAATGTTGGCTTTTGACAAGGTATGAATATCATATTATGGGATCTTCTGGGACACTGGCTCACTTGTCAATAGCATATGAACTTGGTTCTCGCAGATACCGAAGAATTCAGACGTGTCAAGCGCAAGGCGAACAAGTCTGCTGCCCCAGGTGCCAGCGGCAGCTCAGCAGCTATGGTCGAGAACGAGGAGAAACGTACACTGGGCCTTACTATCGTCCGAGGCGCACACATCATCTCACTATCAGTCGAGTCTCCTCCACCAGCAGACCCATCCGCAAGATTGGGAGCCAGTGCGCCAGGTGGAATTGCATCTACACTAGCTGCTGGAGCTGGAATTGCTAGACCAGCTGGAAGAGGCGCACCAATTGGATTGGCCGTATGTATAGTTATTTTTCTCTGTTGGACTCTTGCTAACATGTAATAGGGTCCTGCTGCTGGTATCGGTGGTCCTCCGGCAGGCTTCCCAGGTGGATTCCCAGGTGCACCACCATTTGGCAGAGGAGGTTAGAAAAGCTCTATTTTTTCTACTCGGTCAAACAAGCTAACTCTATGACCAGCACCGCCTCCAGGATTTGCAGGTGGCTTCCCACCACCAGGAGGACCTGGCGGATTTGGACAAGGACCACCTCCAGGATTTCCTCCAGGAGGCTTTGCACCTCCCCCAAGAAGATAGTAAACAGGGACTTAATGAAGGGAGAATGTGGTTATGAGTAATTGGGCACAGGTGGATAAAAGTCTGCACAATATGGCGTTGAGGGAGTTTGGCTTTACATACCAAAACTGCAGATTTGTAGCATAGACAGCCACCACAAAATCAAGTGAACTTCGAAGTCTAGGAGACACTTTCTATTTGAGAATCGATATTATTCCAGATAATACATGCCGTGAATTTCAAAGCTTCAAGAGCCTGCTGCTTCGAGCTTTAGAGGGGTTGTGATAGTACACGTGACCCATATAGATCTTCGGATTTTTATTCGGAGGGACCTTGAGATTTGGCGGCTAAACTTGCGGCGCTGTCCCAACGTATCCAGGACTTCACAATTTCGGGGCTCTTCGACTATCACTCTCCACTCCACCACGACTCCTCTTCAGAATGGCGGCCTTCATCAAAGCGATCAATGCGAAGATTCGCGCAAATCCTACAACCAACTATCTCTGTTCCACACGTACGTTCTGGAATTCCCCATACCTTGAAGACATGCTGGCGGGCTTTGAAAGCTTGCGATTCGGGGAGCTGCGCGGACACCCACCAATTTTGTTTAAGCGCAACCGGGAGGATTGGAGATGGAAGGAAATTGGAACTTTGCTAATTGAGGACGTGAAATAGATTTCTGGGGTCCAGCTTCGAATTTCGGGATCCCGATCGCTGCCGTGATGGACACGCAAAAGAGTCCAGAATTGTAAGCTTTGCCATGCCCTCCTCCTCCCTCATAGCCGCAATTCTCCTGGCCACCAGATTTGCCGATACATTGCTAACTCATCATTTCCCAATCAGGATCTCCGGACAAATGACAGGCGCCCTAACCATCTACTCAGCAACATTCATGCGCTACGCTCTGGCCGTGCAACCAAAGAACTACCTACTCTTCGCATGCCATTTTGTGAATGAGGGCGCACAGCTCACGCAGGGCTACAGGTGGCTGCAGTACCATAAGTGGGGAGGAAAGGAGGAGCAGGCGAAACAGCAGGCCGCAAGTGGGATTAAAGCTGTGGTTGGGAAGGTGGAAGCTGAGGCGGGCAAGTTGGCGGAGAAGGCGAAGGATGTTGTTGGGAAGTAAAGGGATCGCTACTGAGATCAATGAGCGAGGGAGGCTTGGGGATGGGCAGGGTTGGAGTGAAGTGGTAGAGAGGGTGAAGAGGGCATGGAACATTTCTACCGATTTCAGCGATGGCTTGCGAAAGCGATTAGGCGATGCATGGGCTTGATATGCATGCGATTTGTACAGTATAGAGGTGCTGCGGTTATAGCTCTTTCAATGCGGCGATCCAATTGACCTCTCATTGACTTCTCTGTCTTTCTGCTGACGACGGTACCGGGGCTTCGATGCAGTGGTGGAACGAACTCTTTTAGCCTCATCTCTCCCCAAGTTACTTTCAAGCCTGCTCGATTTTCGGAAAATTATCTTCCTCTTGGATAGAAGCAGTATAGTTAGTGACTCTGCTTACTCGTAAGTCAATCCTGTAGCTCGTCTACGGAGGTACCTTGACCAAAACTTTCAAGGAAACATGCATGTGTACGGAGACGTTGGTAGGACAGCCGTTTACTTCCTCTCGCTTCATGTTCTACTACTACTTCTCACTTAGACGCAAAGACGGAATATCTCACCAAATCCCCGGGATGTATCTGAGAGAAGAGCTTCTGCCAATCAGCAAAGTCAAATTTAGACAGACAAGATGAGTCAAATCCCTACTTACAGAGTTCCTACTCGATCCGTGTCCCTTGGACAGGGATAGAAGCTCTTGTGACAGGATCAACTTGGAATATTGTGCATATACACAGAATGCTTGCTTTAGGGCGAGTACTAGGTAATGGTAATAGTGCTTCGTTTCATGCTACATACTAAAATTATACCCCAAAGAAAGATGTCTATCTTAATGGGCATGGCATACATACATCCTCAGACACAAACCTAAATTCAACAATCCTAAACCACCTCCAGATCTCTCAACCACGACCCGTTCTTTCATCTCCATTACGCGCAACCCGTAAGAAGCAGCAAGGATAACATCGAACACGATCTAAGACCAAGACATAGACACGTCTGCTAAATATTTTGTAAGCAGGCAGGGTCTATAAGTGGATGTGTCTTTGATGCTTTTGGCTGGTATGTTCGTCCGCTTGTATCTCCTCACCAGGAGGACGTCTACAGGGACAAAGGTGCTGGGAAGCACGAGTTCGAAATTGGACGGGTCTTACTTACATGTACGTCAGTCATGATTGGGATGCCGCCCAGGATATGTGAAGCTGAGGGTGCTTCGTATTTGTGGGATACGTAATACGGTATGCGGCCTTTTGTGTGAGTGCTTGAAGTATGAGGGAGATTGGCTGGTGAAAGGATGGGCGCCTGATATGTAAGACCGTGAGTCTGATGTTACCGGTAAGAGGTTCGAGTTCTGTGTACATTTGTAAATATAATGCGCGAGTTCAAGCCAGGTACGGATGGCAAGAGACGAAAACACATGAAATGAGGTTTCTAGGTTTTGATTGTTGTATATTTGAATCATATTAACAGCTAATAGACGTCCAGCGAGTGTGACATACATTCTTTCATTCCATCCATTCCAGCCCTAGCATCACCCAAGCCAAAAATCATTGATATATACCCAGAACTCCACACACATAAAAAGTGGTTGTTTGGTCTCCCAAATCAAAAAGAAGGTCCACCACTCCAGGCTCCAGAAATGAATACAATTTTCCTCCAATAACACAAAACACACATCACGTTCACTTCCAGCCTCTTGGGCTTCCGGGAGGACTCTCAATCCTCCTATCGCTTGTGAAAGCCTCGCCCACGCTTCCAAATCTTTGATGGTGTGGTTGTGCTAACCCAGGACTCGCTAAAGGACTCGCGTAGGCACCGGGGATTGGTACAGCATCATATTGTTGTTCGCCTGGTGCTGCAGCTACGTGCTCGATCACTCTCTCCTTTAGCTGGGAGGGCGGTGCCTCGAATCCGCTTTGTGGTGTCTTAGGTGTGGCGCTGTGAATCTTGATGGGTGGTGGTTGGAGAGCAAACGGCTTTACGGCGATTGTGTGTTCGGGTTTGGCTTCAACGAAGCGGGTTCCTGGGCCGGCGAAACCTTCTTCGGCGACGGTAGAGTTGTTGTAGGCGGATGGTGGGAAGCGAGGCGATTTCATATGGGTAGGGAATGATGGGGACATTGGTCCGAAGCCTGGTGTATTGGGCGCGGATTGAGAGCGGAGTTGAGCGAGATAGAGATCGGAGCGGGCGCGATCACGGACGTCCATGGACTTGCGTAGACGTTGCTTGGAGTAGTACCTGTAGAACACAACTGCGTAGAGAACAATTGTGATGCTCTCAAGGACAATCTCAATGATACAGCAAACAAGAGCCCAGTTCTGTCATACCCGTTAGTGATATCCTCGGATGGAGTCAGGAGCTAAACTTACGTTCAGCCTGCAGATAAGTTCGTAATTAACTTCTTCCTTAAAAAGCTGCTTTCTCTTGTTGTCGACACATGACCAACCCCAGATATCCTTGTTGCCGCTATTGGATTTTGAGCCCTGAAGAATACCAGCCGCGATGCCCCACATGACAACGCTGAAGATGAAAAATGCCACGGCGAAGAGAGTGTAATAGACCGCCACTTTTTCTGCCCGCTTATGGCCTCCACGGAAATAGTTCCAGAACACGACCAAGCAAAGTGCCAGAGATATGCACGCTACCACGAGGATAACCATTTGCGGCCATGTTTGTGTGTTTTTGGCCCAGGGTGGGAGGTTATTCCGTGGTGCCAGATGTCTAGTGGCATTGAAGATTTGGAAAGTCGTCGCGATCATAGTGAGAACGATCAGACTACAGCTGAAGTTGACGCCCCGAAGTATAAACTTGGCCATCCTTACTCTTATTTTGATTTTCTAAGAGACTGTTAGCGAAGCACAGACAAGAGACCCACTTCAAAACATACCAAGTCCTTCGCTTGCTCCTTTTCTGTGGCTACCTCATGTTTCTCCATCATCTGCTCTTCCCTGAAAGTCGGGCTCAAGGGATTATCGATCTTCCGTCCTGGAGTACCTGGTACTCGCATCGCACTCTTTAATGGCGAGCCTGGTGTGAGAGGAACTTCTGTTTGCCGCGATGGATCATTGTTTGAGATATAGCCGAAGCCAATGTCTGATGGCTGTGATTGTGCCATGACTGTTTGTGTTCTGATGGCTGGGGGATCTGCGAAGGGTGACCGGCTATCCTCACTAGCCTCTATGGGTGAATATACAGTTGTTGCTTCGGCGAAACGTGGTGTTCGTGGTCCTGGGACCTTGAGCGAGCTATCTGAGGAGCTCGACGATGTTCGTTCGCGTACTAATGGTGTTGGGCGTTTCTTTTCGTTTGCTACTGGATCGGGAGTAAGTTGTTTGTACGGCCAACTTTGAGGTAGGGAGGACTGACTTGACATGTTTGGAAAAGGATGAAAATCTAAGAATAGAAAGGGAGAAACTGTTGGCAGGAAGAGGAGTGCCGAGTACCAGAACGACGACACGAGATGCTGTAATGTCACAGTATATTCTTGACACTTTGAAGACGAAGTTTACAGATAGAGACCAGCTATCGAGAGAATGCGAGACAGGCCTCCAACTCGTGGGGAGGTAGAGGGTTTTGTTCGAGGCACGCGCGCCAGCAAGTGCTGTTCTAATTTGATACAGTCTATGAGGCTACTGTATTTACCACCGTCAATCAGTGGGCGGGAGGGAGATGGGGAGGAGGTATGACAGCTGGAGGGAGGGGAGGGAGGGAACACAGACCAGGGAATCAGATGTCGAGCGTCGTGGCTACTGGCCCTGATAGGATACCAAGGCCGTTATTGCAACACACGGGGAATTGAGTTGAAAATAGACGCCTAGCTCTAGAGCTTGCATACAGCGCTGATCAAGTGTGCTTTGGGGTCGCGAATGTCTTTGTCTCTGGAAGGCGGCGTCTAAATGTAGCCTATCAACAAGGCTGAGTTGATTTGATGAATCCTCTAGCACAGCAACAATAATTCAACACAGGGGAGATGTGAAGAAGCAGTAATATCACAGCAACAAGCAAGCATGCAAGCAAACAAAGATCACAGCTCATAGACTTCGGTGACCTCTGAAGATGTCAGACTCGAGACTCGAGTCGAGACTCGAGAGGCGAACAATGGAGAGAAAATAAGCCCGCCCATTGTGACTTTGGTGCCGCCCTCGAATCCCAAGTCTTCTAGACATTGGGGGTGGTCGGCGGGGGAGATGCGATGGCCGTGTTCTGTTCCAATAAAGTCGGTCAGCTTCGCGCCCGCAGTCTGCACTGCAGTGACTGCACTGCTTAAAGAGTCAATCTTGCATATTCATTGGACGGCTGTTAGTAATCCCTGCATGGTGTTGAGGGTGTTGAGGGTGTTGGAGGGGAACCTGGCAACGTGGTTGGGCGGCACGAGGCGAGAACAAACAAGGGCGAAGAAGGCTAATAAGGCTGGGTGGGATAAAGACAGACAGACATACAGTAGCGGGACATATATGTGATGAGCCAACCAGGATAAAGATAGATTTGTTAAAAGTGGGGTGGAATGGAATTATCTATCTGTGCTTACCTGGCAGGCGGCTGCCCGCAGTAAATTCGTCCTCGCTTATACGTTCCACCAACATCAATATCGGGCGAATGATGGGATCTAACGTGATGTGATGTGCATCAAAGAACATCCAACCCCGGATGTCACTTCAAATGCCAATGCCCTGCAAGGGATGGTGAGCGGTAAAGAAAAGGAATCGACTAGGCTCAACAGGGCGGTTCTTTTTCTTTCTTCTCGATGACACGATTGATTTCCTCGTGTACATACATACATGATGAGGAAAGCGGAGAGAAGAGGGTACCTACCCATATAAGTAGGTATTTTGCACCAAACCGAAACTCTCTCAAGGTAAAAAAGAAAATTGTCCTCCGACATGGTCGCGGCTCTGGCAGCACGTACTTCAAAGCAGTGATCCGGGCTGCATATCTGGCCTGCGGTTCCTTCGGCTTGGGTTGCGAGTAGGTAATTGAATCCATCCATATCACTACTGTGGATGATATGACATGAGTGAGTGTACCCCGAAGAGCCGGAAATGGATACTCGTACCAGTTCTTACTCAGACAACACGATGCAGCCAAAGGATGTGCTTCGAATAAGTTGGATGCATGCCTTAGCGCTGATCTCCGAATGATTATTAATGTACTTCCCGAGGAGAGGCTGGATGGGTGAGAGTAAGAGTGCTGAGCTGTCAAAGCTAGACCCGTTTCAAGCGAACCCTATCAGATGGCTGGACGGCCATAGTACTCTATTTAAAGAATTCATATTTTTCCGTTGGCAGAATTATGTACTTCATTATTGGTAAATTATTTCCGGCTTGGTCTTTGGACCGATTCGTGAGATAGCAGAAGTACGGTACTTTGTGCCCGTGGACAGGGCAGGCAGGTACATACTGTACCGTATCTGGCACGTTCTACATAGATAATGACCAGCGGGAGGCCGTGGCATCCCGGGAAGAACATGCTCGGATCGATGACTGAGCTTTGACAAAGTGCGCAATCTGCTGGTGACATCCTTTATGGAATCTCGATATGTAATTATTTTCTTGACGTGCAGGGAAAAAAATTCGAGGTACTTTCGTACTTTCGTACATAGTTTGACCAGCGCCTCGGCAGTGAAAGCATTGAGCAGTCCGGATCCTTGATCCATCCAGATGAGAGTAATGTCAGTCAGAAATTGATTCCTTTTACTAATACATTCTGGGGTACAAATATCCCGGCGGTTTGGATAATGAACCAAATATACCCTCCAATTTCCGCCATATCAAATTGAATGCATGACGGCTTCGTGAAACTGAACACACCCGCTACCAATCTGATGGATGCGATCGTTTCTAAAGGAGTTAAACTGATTCCTGAGACAGGCCGGCATGCTTTTGTTGAATGTCGATATCACTTTTCGACGGATGACCTTCGCTAAGCGAGAACGGATATGTGAACTTCGAAACAGATTTTCTTTGACTGATCATTTATTTTGGATGATCAGATTGCCTACATGTTTTGTGAATTTCGCCTCGACGAGTGTTCTGGAAATAGGTATTCGAGCTTTGCTCTGGATTAATAAAGTCCATTCGCCAAAGGTCTCCCATCGAAAGCGAGTTAGTGTGAAGCTGTAAGGACTTCAGCTTCTGCTTCATTGACATCCACTGTAGACTCGAAAGAGGCTGTCAGTATCCTAATTGAGTCGTGGAATAGCAGCGACTAGATGGGAGATCATTGAAGCATTGTTCCTTTGCCGTACAGTATAGCTAGACGCTTCAGTAGCGGTAGTGTCACTTGACTGCCACCGACCAGCTATTTAAAGAAATAAAGGTGTACTGAATAGTGTTGTAACCGGATGATTCTAAGTAAAGAATATCACAATGGAGGTGCTCCATAAATCTAACCTCCCCATGTGTGCAAATGAGAAGATTGTGCCTCGAAGACGAAACGCCGGTTGCTAGCTTTGAGGCTTTCGAAAACGGAGATAATAGATCTGGAAGTCGCCTCCAAAAAGATGGAGCTAATCTTGAGCTCACGATATTCTCCGAGACAGAGAAGCTTAGACGTATGGATTTCTCCAAACCAACAACTGGTAAAACATCATTCGGATGAGAAGAGCCCAATCAAGAATCTTACTTGTCTCTACCATATGAACTGTAGCATCTTGGGAGGTGGCATCATCGGCTTCTTTAGCCATTGGGCCTTTCGAAGGTCTAGATTTTCCTCTCCTTAGATATTCAAGTAGTTGATTTATCCGTGTGGCATGTATTCAAGAGGTGTGGAAAGCCTCAATTATTCAAGCAGATTGTCCAAGTGTTGCGTCCCTTCTCTCACCAGACTCTAGTTCTTAAGCTTCGAACTCGGCCGTGTTGATTGCATGGTCCATTACTAGTGGTTCCGGAAGTCTGTAGGACATGGCGTCGGCACTATGGGATTGAGGAACAGGACAAACATGTCGGAGACTGGTGTACTGATGACTCAAGTTCCCAGAGTTACCGGGGAATTGTTTCTTCAAGGTATACACTTGTTGCAGTAGAAAGTCACTATCTGATTGGTCGTTACTGGAATACGGCATACAGAGATACCTAGGTAGTGTATACAATCATGAGAAGCATCACGGCATGGGCCTACTAACACCTATAGAGGTCTGGTAGTGATTTGAATGGCACAGGAAAATTGAATATCTGGGTATGCCGAGAGCCTTTTGTGACTTGATGGATACCTGCTCCGCCTCATCTGATGAATCGTCCCATCGGAGATATGCGAACGAGATAACAAGACGAACTATCGCTACGCGAGAAAGTTCAGTCGGGTATTTGGAACTATCTCGAATCAATGCCCAAAGTCCCATGCGGCCAATACCCAATAACTGACGCTGTGATTTGCAGATTTGTCCCGTCATGAGATACTGTACTCATTATCCTGTAGTTTCTGTCTAGGATGACACAACAAAGTTTGTTGCAAACTTGGAGGTTATACGATGTTTCTTGCAGGTTGATGACTGGTGTAGATGCACGCTCGCCCAGAATTTGATTGCATCCGGGGAAGCTACTATACATCAGTTACAGAAAGTACTGCGAGCTTGCTGAATACCTTTAAGAATGGAGATGGAGCGTGGTCTTCAAGAAGGGAAAGCACACTTGAGGGTGGCCATGTATGAGGACAATCTGAATTGAGAACAAGACCTTAAAATTGAAATCAGAAGAAGATTGAAAACATGCGCTTGCAGGTACCAAAGCTCCGTTCGTCGCTGGGTGGCGCATCGAGCGATAGAAAGAGCAGCTTCTTCCATCTCTCAAGTTTCGAACACGTAAGGGCTCAGGGCATGACAACTTTATCAGGCAGCACACGTTATATACGGAAAGATATGGGTAGTACTGTCGACATTACGATTCAGGTGTTCCAATAGATGTTAAGAATGTATTGCACAGCTCATTGCGAATAGCACTTTTTTCGAGATCACTTATGTGGCTGCTAGCAACACTGCACAGGGCGCAAATACACGGCTAGCGGCTTGTGCACTATACCCGCATGTGACATGCACACTGAAATCATAGTCAAGGTCATGTACGGCTAATCATTGCAACCTATCTCATGGACTGAGACAAATCGCACCCAAGATTCTCCAAAACTGCTCTCCATTCTGCTGACGGCCAACTTAGGTCATGGAAACCTCACATCACCACAAGGGCGACGGGTCTCTCACAGCCAGTGCTTTTTGAAGCAGATGTTATATTGTGCGTTGATTCCTCGAAAGGAATTTGTTGAAGAAAGGAAACCGCAACTGAGAGCGGTCGCGAGAAAATATATTCTCTACTAGTGCCATCTCGATTTGCTTAGTAATCGAGTACATGGATTCTGGTCCACTTCCGCCCTAAAAAGGGATAGCCCACAATGTTGACCCCGCGGCGAGAAACTGACCCCACTTGACATCCGACAAATATTAAATTTCGTGCTCGTGGTTGTGGTGGTGCGAGTTCCCCAACAAACAACCATTTGTAAGTCAATCATCAGCATGGAATATAAACCTTACAGAATTCGTACTGACCAGAATCGCAAAGGATAAGAACTGTAGACCAAGATGGCTACCAGCACAAAAACAGGTATGCCCCACGCCTTGGAAAGTTCGAGTTACTCTGGCTAATGTGGTTACACAGCTATCATTTCTGTCTATGACAAAACAGGTCTTTTGGATCTCGCCAAAGGCCTGATCAAGCACAATGTCCGACTTCTGGCATCTGGAGGAACTGCGAAGATGATCAGGGAGTCTGGATTTGCCGTGGAGTAAGTAAATAAGTCACCCATAAACACCACCTCACTTTTTGCTAACACTTCCCAGAGATGTCTCGGCCATTACGCACGCTCCCGAAATGCTCGCAGGCCGAGTGAAGACACTCCACCCTGCAGTTCACGCTGGTATCCTCGCACGCGATCTTGCCTCCGACGAGAAGGACTTGGCCGAGCAGAACATCAATAAGGTGGACTACGTCATTTGCAATCTCTATCCCTTCAAGGACACAATTGCGAAGATCAACGTCACAATCCCAGAAGCTGTGGAAGAAATCGATGTTGGAGGAGTGACCTTGATCCGAGCAGCTGCAAAGAACCACGGCAGAGTTACAGTTCTAACAGACCCTACCGACTACGCCGAATTCTTACAAGAAATTGAGAAGGGAGAAGTTACGGAGCGTAGCAGGAATCTCTATGCTCTTAAGGCTTTCGAGCATACTGCAGACTACGATGCGTCTATCTCCGATTTCTTCCGCAAGCAATATGCAGGAGATGGAAGCCAACAGATGGCTCTGCGATATGGTGCCAACCCCCACCAGAAACCAGCTGCAGCGTTCACGAAGCTGGAATCTCTCCCATTCAAGGTTCTTTGTGGATCTCCTGGATACATCAACCTCCTCGACGCTCTCAATGCTTGGCCATTGGTAAAGGAGCTCAAGACTGCCCTTGGACACCCTGCCGCAGCAAGCTTCAAGCATGTTTCACCCGCAGGAGCTGCCATTGGTGTCCCTCTTACAGCTGACGAGAGAAAGGTTTACATGGTTGATGATATCGATGGACTTGAAAATTCGCCTCTTGCTCAGGCTTATGCCCGCGCTCGTGGTGCTGACCGCATGAGCAGTTTCGGTGACATGATCGCTTTGAGCGATATTGTTGATGTTCCTACTGCTAAGATCATTTCAAGAGAGGTTTCCGATGGTGTGATCGCTGCTGGCTACGAGGATGCTGCTCTTGAGATCTTGAAGAAGAAGAAGGGTGGAAAGTACCTGGTACTCCAGATGGATCCAGAGTACGAGCCAAACCCCCAAGAGTCGAGAACCGTCTACGGTATCACCTTGACCCAGCACAGAAACGATATTCAGTTGTCTCCCAAATCCTTCACATCTATCATTACACCCAAGGATTCGGCACCACTTTCTGATTCTGCCCTTCGTGACTTGACAGTCGCTACCATTGCTCTAAAGTACACCCAGAGCAACTCCGTATGCTATGCCCTGAACGGCCAGATCATTGGTCTTGGAGCCGGGCAACAGTCACGAATCCACTGCACTCGCTTGGCGGGCGACAAGGCTGACAATTGGTGGTTGAGATTCAATCCAAGAGTCCTCGGCATCAAGTGGAAGAAAGGTACCAAGAGACCAGACAAGAGCAACGCAATCGATTTGCTTGTCAGTGGTGAACTTCCAAAAGAGGGCGCCGAGAGAGAAGGTTATGAAGCTTTCTTCGATGAAGTTCCTGCTCCCTTCACCGAGCAAGAGCGCTCAGAGTGGCTTGGAAAGCTTAGCGAGGTTGCTGTCTCCAGCGATGCATTCGTAAGTTCTGCGACACTCTCCTAACGCTATGCTAACACCAGCAGTTCCCTTTCATCGACAATGTCTACAGAGCGGGACGATCGGGAGCCAAGTACATCGCTGCACCAAGTGGTAGCCAAAACGATTCGGTTGTCTTCGATACTGCGGAAAAGCTCGGCATCACTTTTGTTGAGCAGAGTATGCGCTTGTTCCATCACTAGACAGATAAACAGACCTGGTAGATTTTGGCCACTCTGACTAGAGTTACATGCCGTGGTTTTAGAGTAATGGGTTGATCAACATATATACCCCAGATAGATTAACCGTTGATTTTCACTTTAAAAAGTATATGAAGTTAATTGTTGAGTCTAACGAAGTCTTTTCCCTTTGTGAATCTTAAACAGTCCGATTGCTTCTCCAAACAGCTTCAAGCCCAATTAGAGACATCCACCTGTAAAATATGCATTCATCTTCCTCAGTGAGATCTTAGATATCGCTACGCTTGTTGAATTCGACTATTTTTCCTTCAACTCTGCCAGACCTGTGAGTGTGTCTACACTTGCACGGATTCGGAGCTTGATCCGCTCGAAGCTTGGTAAGTGATCAGGCAGATACATCTTGGAGGCATAGATATATGACGGCTTTTGCATCCCAAGTCCATTGTAAGTAACGAACCAGTGTAGCGATATAGCATCAAAATCATAGACGGAAACAATATCATCATATTTGACTTGAACGAAATAGTGAGTTAAGAGATTCTTCCTTCTATGTTTCCAAGGAGTTGACGAGAATCTATCACGGAACGATACCTTCCAGGTGTGGAAAGCCTAAATCAAATTCAATGTGACTTCTCATTCCAGCAGACTGCAGTAGAGTTCTTGAACGTCGATTACATTACAAGAGGCTGGATTGATTCATCACCGGTGTGGAAACAGCCTCAGTAAAGGCTGTTAGTTAAACTTACCAAATTTCCTAGAAGGCAAGGTTTCAAGGGTTGATATAAACCCGATACACTCTGGTATTCGAGTCTTGTTATTACATATGTCGCGAAGCTGTTCTATAATATTATTCATATCAATTTTCCTTATCAAAAGAGTATTCTTCACTTCACGGGACGGACTGGGACGGCCTCAACAAGTCTTCTTCTGAGTGAGTATAGAGGCATCTATGAAGGGCTGTGAAATCAAAGGAAAATGATATGAGCTGATCCAATTCCCAGACGAATTCATTCGGTAAATCAATAGACAGCACATATAGTGATAGGTATATAATTTCACTTGTGCTAGCTGTTATTAGTAAACGGAGGGCAATGCAGTGAAATCAGCTTTTTGGAGGTGGACCGACTATTTATCTGATCAGTCGGAATCGCGTCGCCTCTTGCCGCCTAGAACATCTGCAGCCTTCCCTTCGTACCTGCTTTCTACCCCTCCTCTCACATTTCAACCACAGTGCGATACTCTACCTACCAAAAGCAATCAAGATGTCGAAAACAGTCCAGATTTCCTCGTCGAAACAACT
Source organism: Rhynchosporium graminicola (assembly GCA_900074885.1). Classification (NCBI taxonomy): domain Eukaryota; kingdom Fungi; phylum Ascomycota; class Leotiomycetes; order Helotiales; family Ploettnerulaceae; genus Rhynchosporium; species Rhynchosporium graminicola. The sequence goes on from FJUW01000028.1 coordinate 323,574, forward strand.
CAGTGACCTGGTCCAGTCCTCGCAGATTGTAGTCACCGATTGTGAGTTACCCCGCCACTCTTTTTACGAAAGCTCTCTATCTTTGCGCCAAAGCTATTGTAAAGCTTGAACTGACCTTTCTCAAAGTCTACGCAGACTGGTGTGGACCATGCAAGACTATTGCTCCCCTCTACGAACAGCTCTCTGCCTCTCTCTCACGTCCAAATCACATCACCTTCGTCAAAGTCAATGTTGATACACAGAAGGAGATCGCTTCGACATATGCTGTCACTGCGTAAGGAAATCTGGGATGGAGCTCAGCTCTGAAACATGTGAGGAATAACTGCTAAGACTTCTTCTGTAGCATGCCCACATTTATAATCTTCAAGTCTGGTCAAGTCGTCGAGAAGATCAAAGGCGCAGATCCCCGAAAACTCCAAGATGTCGTCAAGAAGCTTGCCGCAGAGGCCGAAGGAGGTCCCAGTTCCTCTGGCTTTGGAGGAGCAACCGGGAGTGGTAGTAGCTGGCGTGTGGGAGCTCTTCCAAGGGGTTACAGTGATGTGACCGATCAGGTGGACTTGAAGGGTTTGGAGTTGCTTAATGCAGACAGCGAATTTGGCTCGGTCAGGACTTTGGTTGATAGTGGCAAACCGACGGGTCTGCAGAAGGGCAAAGTTGCCGCTGCGGCTGGCAAAGATTGGGTTGAGAGTGATACGGATGAACAACTTATGCTGTTCATGCCATTCCAATGTACTTTGAAGGTCCACACACTCCAGGTAAGCTTCAGATGCATGCGATCATGGTGGATTATGCTGATGTTCCGCAGGTCACTTCCCTCCCACCAGCAGCTGGCGAGGATGACGATGACGAAGTACCGTTGAGACCCAAGACAGTTCAGATCTATACCAACCGAGCACATATCCTAGGGTTTGAGGAGGCAGATGATATTCCAGCCACACAAAGCATTACTCTGGAAGCTAAAGACTGGGACGAGACTGGAACTGCAACACTCTCCCTGCGCTTTGTGAAGTTCCAGAACATCTCAAGTCTAGTTATCTTTATCGTGGATGGAGACGGAGATGGAGAGAGGGTTCGTGTTGACAGAGTCAGGGTCATTGGAGAGACTGGAGAAAAGAGGGATCTTGGAAAGCTGGAAAAGATCGGTGATGAGCATGGAGAATAATGATATATGAAATAGCATGAACTACGATTGGCGGCGTTGGGAAACATGCGTTGCGTTACGTTTGGCAGAGGGAATAGAGAATCATATCGTTCCGCAGATGCAAGTTTGGACTTAGATTACTCGCATCGATACCAAAACTCAATTGTGCTATCTCTTACCACTTCTTTCTGGATACATGTGGAGTCGTCGTCAGATAGAGCTTCCCCAGCGCTCTGATCTTCCTTCAACCATGCCCTCACCGTCTCCAATCCACGCCCGCAGCCTTTCCGTCATTGTCTCCCGCCCGCAGGCTCTATTGTATATTATAGTATGTAAGTATGTCCGATCTCAGTCCAGCACCAAGCCCTGCCAACCTATGAGCCCATTACAGACAAATCGATAGGCGCGAACTCGACTCAGCGCGACGGATTGAAGAATCGATTGCAATTGGTTTTCTCTGGGTCTCGACTGACGCTCGAAATAAGTTTGACTACACACCATGGACCAGAACCATCGATGCCCGAGGGCGAAGAGGTTTGGGGATGTTTGAGCAACTGGGGAAAGGTCAAGACAGCCGCACATGAAAAAAGAAGGAGAAGCGGGAGAGCTGCAAGCTCTGCGAAAGAACTTGGAGTGCTGCATTTTTTCTTTCTGCCTAGCGGGATGCTTTTTTGGTCACCGCCTTGGTGGAATCCAGCAGCTGGCCCGGCAGCGGATACAATAATGTCCGTAAGACGGAACTTTGAGACTGTGAGGAGAGGAGGTCACAGGGTACGGCGGTACTCGCTTTGTCCGGACATGCCTTACCGCAAGGGGATCGATCCCAACCAAATATGCCCTTCAAACCCACTGTGGACAGTCAGTGAGTAGAGTAGATGGGTCTCATCTGAACTTTTGAGGCACGCCTCGGAAAAATCCAAAGTCAGATTTGATATCTTAAACGATAGAAAATGTTCAAAGCTAACTATGATAATTTAATAATAGAGTTGTAAGGCTGCAGTGCAAATCGTGCACGATTAGTATGTACTCAATTGTACCATCGGATTTTTGCTATTTACCACTCTATTGAGGTCATGACCGTGACAAGCTAGTGGGAGTGCGAAGTCGATTTCGTGAGTTCAATATCATTTCAAGTCAAAATCTGCTACGATTTCTGCGACATTACTACGAGAATCAAGTGAAGTCCGAAAGTTCTTTCCTGATTTCAATAACAATTCAAATCAACGTCTTCTAAAAAAATTACAAAATTACTAGGATACTCAAGTGAAGTCCTGAAATATTTTTGTGACTTTGATATCATTTCAAGTCAAACAAAGTCTTGTATAATTTTTGCGACATTGCTAGGAGGATCAAGTAAAGTCCTGAAATGATTTTGTGACTTTAATACTCTTCGCGTAAGGATTCCAGTCGATCGATGCCTTAGTTCCTGTACCTAAGGTGAGCTTTGAATGGGCGCCGCCGAATGCTGAGGCTGGTGTAGGGACCGTTAAAATTTACCAGTATTTAATTCGAGAAATCTACCTGAATGCTTACATCTACTTGAGTTAATATCCAGCTTTAAAGTATTAGAAAGTACATGTTCTTGCTATTAAATTCTCAAGTTCTTCCGAGCCTGCTCAGAAGTTCAATTGAGACATGTACTGTCTAACTACTGCCATAAAAGCGATGGATATTTACAGCAGTATTACTACAGTAGTTAAGTGAAGTGCATGAACAGATTCACGGATTTCGCATGCTCGTGTTGCGAAGTACTCTGCAGCCCTAACCAGTCAACCTTTTGCAGCATCGAAAGGTGAGCAGCTTTTTACTAGATTGCAAGCCACAAGACTATCTCCAAATACAGTTGGTGTCTGTCACTTGTGTAAGCAGCAAGCTGTCGATTGATACCTGCAACTTTCGGTGCAAGAATGGCTGTTATTTTCAGGTCTGACCGGCAGATTAGTACAGGCTCGTTAGTGTTCGACCCGGGAGTGAGACGCATTCTGTGCGTTCGAAGTTACCAAGCAGTCATAGGACTTTACTAAAGTGATGATCCAAAGTCACGACATCATCACAGAACATAAAGTGAAACAAGTCAATACTCAAGCAAGAAAGTTTAATGATCATGTCTGGTCAATGTCGCGTCCGGCATACATATCAAGTAATCAAGTACGGCCCCCTATCCTCGTCCCAATTGATTATCGATTAGAATAGTGATATTCCTAAGCCTTCTCTTGCTTAGGCGCAGCTCCTCCAGTAGTTGGGAGACCCATGAAGATCTTGAAGTAATCCTGTTAAGGTGTTAGCCAAAACTTCAAAGATGGAGAGGGTTTACATACGTATATCATCCATTGAAGACCAGTGAGTGTTCCGATCATAACAATTCTGACAGGGAGACCGTTCCAAAGGCCACCGAAGCCGATGTCTTTGTAAACTCTTCCCATAGCGGCACCTGTAATATTTCTCTTAGCATTTAATTGTAGTTCATAGCAATAGTTCAGAAACGGACGACTTGACTAACCGAAAGCTTCACCAGATTGGCGGTTCGCATTGAGCTTAGAAACCATTACATCAGCTGGATGACTGACGATAGCGCAAAGTATCCCGGCAAGATAACCACCAGTAAAGGACACAGCAGTCTGAGCACCTTTCCCGTAGTCGGACTTCTGACCAGGGAGGCGGTCATAGATCATTTCGACGATGGTCTCGAAGGACGCAAACTTCATCATCGTGTAGGGAATTTGTCTTCCCCTGTCAAATGTCAGTTAAAACCACGATCAAGCTGGGATTAGGCCAGGAAATTCGACTTCTGACCCGAGGACACAGATCCCAGTTAAGAAGTTGCAAGAACCACAAAGGTTGAACACACCATAGAGGATACAATCCCTTGTAAAGCCCACCAAAGCCTTCCTTGCCAGTGACTGTGCTTAGTCCATCAAAGGTACCTTTAGCAAATGGTGGTACAGTCGTCTGCATCCTGACTTTAACAGATTCGAAGGGGCAGAGAGCAAGATCGGCAATCAATTCAGCAGAAGCACTAGCAGCAAGGTAAAGACCTGTCTTGTACTTGGCCGCATTCTCAGCTCCAGCCTGGTCCGAATAGCTTTGAACCCCTCGGTTAGTGACAAGCATCTATGGTTGATAAACAGCATCCTTAGGGGGACTGACTATTTCTTGAAGAACTCGTAGCCTCCGTATTTGAAAGCACCTTGAGCACTGTATCCGAAGAAAGTTGGACTCCATCCGGTGAAGACACCACGGAATCCTTCGGCGCGGTAGATTTTGCCCCATGCCTTGCACAACATCAGCGCCGAGAAGCATCTCCACAACAGTCATCATCACGACCTACCTGAAAGTTGCCGGTATACATCTTTGAGTCAACTTGTCGACGACACTTGACCAAATCAAGAGGCGTCACAGCTGTATGAGTGAGACCGCATGCCAGCAAGCCACCGAAAGTACAAGCGGCATAGTACTTTGCCGAGTAAAGTTCGATTGCACCAGCCTTTGCTTGAGCTTTCGCGCTCGCCTTTTCAAACTCTTTCGAAGCCTCCGCACTCAACGCGCTGGCTGTATTCTTTGCATCGTCGATTGTGCTCCAGGTTGGATAAAGCTCAGCACGGGCTTCGAGGGGAGTTCGCTGATGCGGGATGTTATCCTGGAAGGAAGTCTCCCGGCAGCTAGACGAGTTCGCAGGGTGGAAGACGCCATGAAGGGTTTCATGAGAAGGGAAGAGAAGAGGCATGTTGGATAGTTCTAGGAAGGTCACTTGTTAGTGACACCAGAATTCACATGTGTCTAAGATAAGTTTCATTGTGAAGAGAAGTAGCAAAGGACAATTGTCCAGATCAATAGGTATTCACACTTTGTATGACATGAAATTGATTAGTAGGAAGGATGATGAGTTCCGTACAATTAAGCTTTATCCCCGATGATATTGGCTTCAAGCTGCTAGAGAGATGCCCCCGATCTGGCAAGGAAATAAAATTATTTCAATTACGTCTGATCATCACAAAGGACGGAAAAGTAGATGCACAAAGTCAATTGACGTGACAGGTGCGAGGTACTTCTCTCGAAACTGAGGTGTTTGTTGATGGAGATAGTAGTCCTAAAGCCGTTATTAACTGGGGAGCTTGGATGTGGTGCAGCAAGAGCTCGACGGCACAGCCATGGAGCTAATGACGTAGCTGGCTTCGAAAGAAGACGACGGGAAGGAGAAATATTGTAATAGAACAGATCATAAAAACTCTAAAGCTAATTCTTTTCACAAGTCAAACGTGTGTTTCTTCATTTTCAAAAGCTTTACTATAAACTCAATAGTCCTGTTATCTCCACGACAAGTCATTGCAGGTATTTGATTCACCAACCAAACCAAGCCTTGAATTCGAGGCAACATCTCACTGTTCCATGCCTATGCGATTTTAAAGGGAAAAAACGCTGTCATCAGCATTACTCCAAATATACCACAACTGAGTAACAGATGACAAGCACTGCACACCCGACAATAATACGAAGTAACGGCGTACTCTCCAAAATGACCGAAAATGCTTCACCCAAAGCTCCAACCTCGAAATATGCAAGCAGGTATCGCGGGGTAAGTTTTTGTTACGACCCCTCATGCCCAGGTTACAGAGATATACAGGAAACCTATTCCTGACATCTTCTAGGCAACAGTAGAAGACCTAGATCCTCCCTCTGCCCTCTCCTGCAGTCCCACAGACCCAATATCCCACGCTCTGCTCTCCGCCTTCGAACGAGACTACACACATCTCACCGTAGTATCCGCTACCAACCGAGCCTTATTAGGCTACCTCTCGATCCCACATCTCCAAATCCTCCTCAAAGCCGGCAAAGTCCAAGAAACAGACGAAGTGTCCAAGGCAATGGTCAAGTTCCGGAGGAAGGGCAGAGTCTACAAGGTCATTACGATGGACACACCCCTAGAGGAGCTGGAGCTGTTTTTTAATGGGGGCGAGAATGGAGAGGCTGGGAAGCAGGAATTTGCTGTGGTTACGGATGAGAGGAGACGGTTTGTGTTAGGTGTTGCGACGAAGACGGATCTAGAGGAGTTCGCGAGGAGGAGGCCGGCTTGAGGGAATATGGTGCTTGATTCGGTATTGCTTCTTTACATTGGAGTTTGAGCTAGCATAGAGCATGCGTTGCTCATGGAAAAAATTCCCAAATGTGGAGCACGGCTGCGAGCCATGATACTACTGGGTTCACGATTCTAACTGAAGTTACAGTTCAAGCTTCTTTTATGCCAGCGCCAAGTTTTCTGTCGATATTTGTCCATTTTCGTTTCTTCCTAGCAGCTTTCTCCTCTCATACATCATTTTTCTGCGTTTCAAGCCAGCAGCCCCCTCTCCCAATGCTTTACTTCTTAAAGGCCTGCATTAGAAGAAGCTCGAAATTTGCAAGCTAAATCTGGAGCTCCGACAATAAACTCTTTTGCCGATCGTCAAATTTACTGCATCTCTTAAAATGGCTCTTTCCATCTTTCTCATTTCAATGTACCACCCACATCTTCCTACTTCTAACAGATACAGCCTATCATATTTCTGGAGGATCTTGGCTACCACTTACAAAGCTATCCGTGATTACGCAATTTCACCACCAGTGTTTTCTCTTTCCATTCACTACAGGTAGGTAAGGTATCATCAACCCAGACTACATAACTCAAATCACTCAAGTCGGGTCACCCCCATCATCTTACAACGCAGGCTTCTCTATTCGTTCCCCTGCTGTTTAGCTGCAATCTCCGATACAGTTATCACTCCATCCAAAGTTCCGCTACAACTTCATTCCACACTATCCCGACCCAGTCCCTTTCCAAATAATGGATCTACCTACCACGGCCCGGCCACGCACACATCCTCGGTCTCCCCTCTCCCGGCCTGACCGTCCAGAGAAATCTCTGTCCATACCCATCAGTCGTGCTTGCCCATCTCGCACTCATTGGCCAGTACCCCGGACCCGGAAACCCATGTACATGAAGTACACCCTCCTGGAAGACTCTTTCCTGTTTTACTAGAAGTGGACTCGCCCTGAGACCCGGAAACGGTGCACAATGGCTCAATACATACGGTCCGTTCGTCCGCGGACTCGCTTGCCAAAGCATCGGGACAGGTGAATAGGAAAGTAATTCTATAGTATACACCGGATTAGGTCCACTGAGAACGGTCGGCATGGGATAGGGTGGATTAATAGAACCAGTTGTCTGCGGATGTACCTGGATAGCCCGGGCTTATTCTCTTGCTGCTTGTGCCCGGAATGATGTTTGAGAGAGGACTCGTCGGTGCAGGGGCGTGTTTGCTATGGTTATGTTGGAGGGAGGAGGATGGCCGGAGTAGGGTGGTGGGATATCAGAGGAGGGGTCACTACTTAGACGTGGACTAGGACTTGGTGATGGTGAGCGACCGATGAATGTTGGTGGATAGGACGATATGGTAGGTGGTATGTTGTGGATGATATCGCGGTGGCTGACTTCTTCATAATATCGTCTTTTTCTTGGGCGGCGAAATAACCTGCGGAAACTGAAGTTGAGGCTGGGAGTAGGGGAATATAGGTGGATATGTATCTTCAAGACCTTCCGTCGACGTGCTATGAGTCTTGTAGGTTCGTGGCTTTCAGATCGACAGATGAAACTTGCCATGGTTTGCCATGAGAAATAATAGTCTAACTGTATTTGTAAGCGGTTTTAGTAGAGTTTATATTTTGGATTATCGTGTGGCAACAGAAAAGTGCAAGAAACTACGACTATGACTTGACTAAGTAAGCGTCACTTCACCACTCATAGTTGACCAAAATATTATGACCGCTGTATCACTTCCCTATTACTCACCGAGCTTCAATTCCATCACTTCAATTTGAACATGATTCACCCCATATACTGTTATTATAACAGCAAATTCGAAACAGCGATGTCAGGAACAAATGATGTATCGAGGTCAAAAACAACAAATCTTTATCTATCTACCGTATGTGTCTGTGCCCATTCTACAGACAATAAAATCTAGCACTATCGTGCAGAAAACCCTAGAAGGACCACAATGCAATCATCCGTCAATCATAACCCATATTTACACCATAAAGCGGATCTAATTTTCCGATTCTCCACCACCAATTGAGATCCTAAGCGAGCAGCCAATTAGGCCGCTCACAGAAACATGTCCTCACCACCCTCGTCGATCTTGACCGGCTTCTTCTGCGATCCCTTCTCGCTCTCCTGTGATTCTCCCTTGGCGCCAGGATTCGTGAGCATACCCATTATTGAGGATTTCTTCCTCTGCGATAGCTTCTCGTCTTTCTTAGGTTTTGTTTCCTCCACCTTCGCATCTTCGTTTGCTTCATCGTCAGCACTCCCGGTAGTGCCTTCAAGAAGCATTCTCGCAACAGCCTTTTCTCCAGCTTCCTCGGCCTTTCCACCGTCCTCGCTATCGCCGGCAACACGCCCATCAAGAGTGAGCTTACTCTGACCTAAAGCGTAGATAGCTTCTTCGACAGTGCCTTTAGTGACGAGTCGAACAACTTCAACTTCTCTCACTTGACCCACACGATGGGCTCTGTTCTCAGCCTGGCGATCATCTTGCGGGTTGAAACTGCCGTCGAAGATGATGACTTTGTTGGCGTACATCAAGTTGATGCCTGTGCCTCCAGCCTTGGTAGTGAGTAGGAAAGCGGTGATACTCTCATCCTCCTTAAAAGCATCGATAAGTGGTTGTCGTTCCTCGATTTTAGTGCTTCCATCAATACGAGTGTACACGATTGACGAGGTATTCATGACTGCTTCAAGTATGTCGAGGACGAGAGCGAACTGCGAAAAGATAAGAACTCGATCCCCATTCTTCTTGTAGCCCTTTACCAATTCAATCATCGTTTCGACCTTCCCAGAGTCCATCCAAGCCATGTTAGGAATGTCAAATGATCGAATACATGGATAGTCCAGACACCACTGGTGGAGCCAAAAGTCGGAGCCCTTGTGCATCTCCTCGACGAGATGAGCTCGCTTATGAGATGCTGGGAAATTGACTGGATCCTTTTTGCGTAGAATATCGACCATCTTCTCGATCTTCTCATCCGAGAAATGGCGACGGAAAAGCAGTGGGTGGATTGCCGCTTTGCGGAGTTGCATCAATGGATTGTTCTCCTCGGTTTTGGGGGCCTTAACTCCTTCGAGACGGGCCCGAGCACGCTCGCGAGCTGCGTCAAGATGACCATTGTACACACCCTTCTGAGACTCATGCAAGTCGCAATATTGAACCCGGCAAAGTTTTGCTGGAAGATGCTTCAACACCTGTGCCTTCTTGCGACGGAGAACAAATGGAGTGAGCATCGATCTAGCTCGAGCGATTCGTTGTGCAGAAAGAAGAGCAGCATGATCGGCATCCGCTGTGCTAGCTTTGGCTTTGAAAATAAAGGTTAAGTCTTCTTCTACCTCTTTGAAAACATCTGGGAGAATGAAAGCAAGAAGAGCGGCTAGCTCCTGAAGGTTGTTTTGTAGTGGAGTTCCGGTGAGGAGCAGTCTGAACGTTGCGGGAATCTTGACCAGTCCTTGATATCTTTGAGACTTGACATTTTTGAGCATATGACCCTCATCGTAAACACACACCTAAACGCGATTAGTTTCTGTTTATGACAAAGATTTGAACGTCACATACATCTGGTTTCAATTTCTTCATAAACTTGTTGTCTTCTTTCTTGGCTGCCATATCGTATGTAGTTACCACAACGTTAATCGTGTCTCGATTGTCGAGGATCTGAAGAGCCATTTCGGTACGCTCCTTTTGAGGTCCTGTGTATAGTCAGCCATATGCCCAGAAAGAAAAATGTCTTGAAGATGAGTGCTAAACGTACCATGATACGGCTCTATTGCTAGCTGAGGAGAAAACCTTTGAAATTCTCGCAGCCAGTTTTCCAAAGTTGATCCTGGACAAACCACCAAATGAGGGCCAGGATGACCGTTTTCGACCAGATGCGTCAAGAATGCGATAACCTGACAAGTCTTTCCAAGTCCCATCTCATCTGCCAGAATGCAACTCAACTTATGCCTATACATCAAAGCCAACCAGTTGAGCCCAACGACCTGATAATCTTTAAGTACACAATCATCGGCCATCATCTCAGGCTTTTTCAGAAATTTGACATTGCCTCGTTTTCTCGTGCTGCTGACAATCTTGATATCGTCATCACCGTTGTTGGAGTTGGCCGCACTGCTTGGAGAGCCGATCCCAGAGTCACGCTGAGATTCTGTATCATCTTCCAGCGATGTCATCTCTAGTTCACCAGTTTTCGAAGCACCGAATACGTCAAATCCCCATTTTGACATCTCCTCAGCCAAAGGCTTACCCAGGTCTCCACATTTGGTAACCAGTGTATCGATTGCTTCGTATCCTTGGAACATGTCAAGTGCTGTTTGGACAATTTTGTCGCCGATAGGAGCCCGATTGCTCTTCTTACCACTCTTCGTAGCCTTTGTATTTTCGACAATTCTTGCCGCACTCAATGTCTTGAAAGGACGAGCAGCAATCATGACTTCGGCCACATCCTTGGTAATGCTTGTCAATTCCACAAGATCCATAACTTTGCATGTGTTAAAGTACTTCAATAAGCGGCCTTCGAGTTCTGGGTCCGGCTCCGACTCAGAAGCCACGCCAGAGTCATCTGAATCGTAATCCACAGACTCAGCTGGAGCAGGAGACTGGAGCTTCAGAGGCGATGAAGCTGCAGCAGGCGCAGGGGAGGAAGCATTTCGGCGGCCCTTCATTAGTTTCCTTCTTGGCTTTGGAGGTGTGGCAACTGCAGCTGGATTTCTCGGCGGCAGGGCTTGCGTCGAAGAATATCTGTCCCGTAGAGATTGAATGGGAGCGGCAAGAGTTCTTTTGAACTGTGATTCTGCCTGTTGAGGGCTATCGATTTCGTCATCGGAAATGGAGATTGTTTCAGTGCTGCGCTGCTCGTCTCTCTCTGAATCTTTAACATATAGCTCAACGGCGTCATTGAGATTGCCTTTCGCAGTTACGAGGAAATTCTGTGCTGTGAGAACTGATATCTTTGGGAACATGAGCCTCATCCGAACTATGTTTTGCCGAAGATTTGGCAAAGCCATCTCTATCGTCATGTCTTGTGGAACAGGCCTTGCTCGATCGGGTCTTGTCTGAAACTGGGGATTCCTCCCTGGAGCAAGAGGTTGGTATGCTGAATTCCTCATGACATCCTGAAAGCTGGCTGTACCGTTTGCAGTCCTCGGGGCTCCATTCGAAGTTGAGTTACCAAAAGAATTATGAGCACTGTTTGACATGAATGTAGTTGGCTTGATATTCGCGCTCTGCATAGATCCATCATCATCAGAGCTTGCTCCCTGGAACTTTGGCCCATCATCTTCGTCATCATCGAGTGTAACGTATGTCTTCGAAGGAGGAGGTTTTGCGATTATCCCAGCTGGAGCCTTGTAAACAGTACCAGCAGGTGCCATACCCTGAGCTAGTTGTGGTCTGGGCGGAGGCGGCACATTCTGACTCTGCGAGCTTCCACCAAAGTACACAGACTTTGATCCTTCCGAGTCTCTGCCGGTGAATGGAGAGGAAGCTGGGACTTGCACGATGTGCTGGGGAGTGCCAGGAGGGCTCGGAGTGGGCAGCGCAAGTGTGGACCTGTCGAGGATCTGCGTTGCCTGAGTCTGGTAGGTATTCTGGGTTGGTGTTTCTGGGATATAACCTGCAAGCAAATCATCCCCGCTGTCGTTGTCGGAGTTATACGCGTTGGTGTTCTGCTCTGAATTTGAAGTTGATTTATAGCCATTTGCCGTCCGCTGCCTCTTCGCTGGAGGAGAGCCTGGCCTGGCTTCTTTATCTGCGGAATCCATGTTGAAAATGCAGGCGTTACAAGATGTGGAGGATATGTATGAAGAAGTGAGACTTCGAGAGCAAGAGGTTGCGTAGATCGAGTTGAGGGGTAGGTATGCAAGGTGAGCGCAAGTCAAATCCTATTCACCAGTGCGGCCTGCCTCCAAGATCAGCGACTGGCGATCTTCGAAAATGCAGATTTTTCCAGTAACCAAATACGCGCACAGTAGTCAGCAGTCAGCAGTCGTTGTTGAGCTCGCAGGAGTTCTTGGTGGTATGGGTGACGACGGCCGAAGAGGAATTACAGAGCCTCCCACACAAAATTAGTTCTACTTTACGCGCTTCACGTCGTCGCGTTAGGGATCATAGGTAAGCGAGGCTGGAAGGTGAACGTCTCGAAAGTGAATAAAAGAGTGAAATTCGAAAAAATATGCAAATGCCTACGGACTTCGAACACATGGATTAAGTACACTAGGCATCTATATCCAACCATTCCCAAAAAATCAAGTCCCTCACTATTCGGTCGCATGTAAATGTGCCCATCTGAAACTTTCATCCCTATCAAGTCATTTTCTTGGCCCGAGCAACAACGCCTCCATAGCCGCGAGATCACGTCTAAACACCACTATCGATCCTGCACCACCACTTCCAAACAAACACCAACAAAAGTCCTTTCACAACTATCCGGTCCTCACGATGGCTACCCGAAGAAATGTGCCGGGTGAGAAGACTCCGCTAGAGAAGTCGCTGTCACAAAATCTTGGAGAAAAGAGCATCATTGCGCCCGCAGTGCCAGGGTGAGCTTCTTCCTCCTTCAGGCAAGCTAGTCACATGAGCGAATCCTCATTCTAACATGGCCTGGATGATACAGACATGTGATCTTCAAGCTCTTGGGATTCACGTTGGCTATGGTGGTTTGCCCTATTGGCTCTTACTTCCTTACATTGAATATGGTCTTCAAAGGTCTGATATCTGGTTTCCACCTAAAGAGGACCATGGAAGCTGATATGGACTAGGCAACTCGACATGGGCGGGCGCTACAGCAGCACTTCTTGCGAATGTAGTGTTGATGGGTTATGTACTTGTTGCGTTCAATGAGGATCAGACGGAGACGTTGGAGGTAGCTGAAAGGGAGAAGGAGTCCAAGAAGGGTATTTAAACATGTTTTCACTAGTTCCGCAGGAGTCTCGGTTTGGTGTGGGATGGAAGCGTCAAATTGTCACTCAATCTTTTAGATCAGCCTATTTGCAAAAGTCATCAGAATCATGATCATTGTAGCCATCCAGCCCATATATCCATCGACGCCATTTTGCAGGCCTAACAAAGTACAAGTAATTATTAGGTGTGCGGCCCTTCACATCTTCAGAAGTCATCGAGCAAGACCAGACCCGCCGTGCACAAACCCACCAAATCCATACGCTCTCCCAAACCATTAAAACCTGACCTTTCGCCTTCTCGTTGGACCATTGAGGCTTCGCTCAACGGAACCGAAGGTCCGATCAGCCACCGCTCCGTAATATTACACAATCCGATTATCACGACTTGCTGAACTTTTTCCCAAACCAAGATTTTCGTTTCTCTGCTGCCGCAGGTAGTTGGGAGTCGCTCTGTTGACCCGTGTAGCCATTTGATTTGCCCAGCTTAATTGGGACTCGCGGGGAACTTTCTTTTCTGGGAACTTGAGGGGCTGGAGTTGGGTATCCATTTGCTTGTCGTGGCTGCCCACCAAACCCATTCTGTTGATTCTGTAGGCCACTACCAGGAGGTGCATATTGAGGATTTGCTCCGAACCCATTGAAGCCGTAACTCTCTCCCGGCTCTCTCACCAGAGGTAGAGGCGCCGCACGATCGATCGAGCTGTTCTCGCTAAGGGGTGTTTGATAACCGGCAGGATCCGAACCACTTCCCGACGCGGTAGCTACAGTTTCGTAGGATGATTGATTTCCGGGCATGGGATAGACTCCTTGGCCATAATTGAAATGGGGCTCGGAGGCTGTTCGGGGGTAACGAGCGCGATTTGGGTGGTAGCCATTAGACTGATCATGGAAATAGCTGTCTGGTCTCATCATCCCATTGCCTCTTCCATCCGCAAAACTCTCTGGCCTGTACGACTGCGACCGTCCATTATAGTAACCACTTTGACCACGATATCGATCATCTGTCGTGACTTGTGTTCCTGCAGGAGAATTAGCCTCATGTTCAAGGATATCTAGCTCGGCAAGCTAAAAGAAATATCGTCACGATCTCAACTCAAAACAAGGGGACAACTATTTCTTGGCACTCCTATGTGCACCACTAAATGCAACCCTCCACGACCGTCGCGTTTCTCCCTAGCATCTATGCTGCAAACTGAAACCCGCAATGTGATGTCCGAGCTTTCAATAGTCGCGGTGACTGAACACCTTCGACGCAGCAAGGGTATATTGCTGCTCAGAGTGACCCAAGCAAAACCAAAGGTTTTTTGTGAAAAAAATGAACGTACCTCCAAAATAGCTGCTTCGGCGATTGTAAGTCGATTGTGCGTCGGAATCTGCAGAATAATTTCGGTCAGTATACTGTTGCCAACGATTCACTCTCTCCGTTGCGGCATAGAAGTCTGACCTGTGCGAAGATATGATTTACGGGAACCGGAATAATTGCCGTCAATAGCTGCTTCGAAGGCTCGAATAGTATCTAAAGGTCTTTCCCATCGACTTCGGGTAGGATTTGATCGATCCGGATCGGCTGTTAGAACATCGATTAGCTACAGACCACACAATACAGGAGAAGATAACTCACCAATTGGATTTCCCTGGTTGTCTCTGTGTTGAATGGCTCGTATGGGTGCTAGTGATGCCTTTTCTCTTGCGACCATGGCTGATATAGAGTCAGTATTTAGCAGGTAATCGTATATGCGACTGGGAAGACCCACACGGTTCTGCTTCATTCAATGCCATTTGAGGATCTGTAGCAGACAATTAGAATGTTTCCCTGATTTCAGTTACAACAAACCTGCGGAAGACTAACCGGCTTTCGTTGTAAGGCGCTTAGATTCTTTTTCTTGATGCGACTCGTGGAGATCGATTTTCTGGCTGCCACTACTGCTCTGGCGAGAATGAGTTGATCGAAAGCTGAAGTGTGATTGCGCTCGTGGTCTCTGCTGTCCTGGCGGAGTAGGCAATGGGTGATTCTTTGACGAAGACATCTTGGATAGACAATCTGCGCGCTGACGGTGTCAGGGTTGATTGTGGATCTCCGATACTGCGATAGCTGTAATTGCGATCGGTTTCCCGGTATTGTGGTGGAGACAAGATGGAGATCGTGGGCCCTGCGCTGGTAGGAACAGGTAACGTTCGAATTCCTGGAGGCTGGAGGGAGCGCTATCTCAAAGGATGCGGTAGGTCGTCAACAAGGTTAAATTGTAAGCGGAATAGTGAGAGGCGTGTGCGGTTTCGCTGGGCGGGACAAGTGTTGAGGTTGCGGAAACTACCTGGGTACCTACCTATTTGAATGAGCGATGGCAGGCCAGCAGTGCTGGCTAAACGGCTTGTTTCTAGCTCCGAAATCGACAACGAACGAATGAATTAACACGAAGGAAGCCAAGATGCGTATGCGAAGGTTTATTTTTAATTTTGGTTCAAGGGACGGGACAAGGAAATGATGGACAATTGATGGATGGTTGATGGTTGATGATTGATGGTTGAGTAAGAATTTCAGTTGTTGAAGTGAGAAGTGGAGGATGGGAGGGAATGGACGTGGACGTGGATGTGGAAGAGATAGAAGTGAAACAGAAGTGAGGCTGGTCTGGTCAAAAAATAGTGTGTACGGGGGAGAGCAGATATGACGGAGGGTAGGAGGCGGAGCTTCGTGTAGTAGTGAGTTGGTGGGTTGCGTTGCGGTGGGTTGGGTTGGGTTGGGTTGCGTTGCGTTGCATTGCGCTAGATATGATTTTCGTATGGATGGATGGATGGATGGATGGATGAGCTGGTCAGTGGCTGCTCGAGAGTGGTCAGTGGTCACTTCCTTATGCGGGCTTCTTTCTAGCTTCTACCCTTCGAACTTGCTTGGCATATACAGTAAGTAATACTTATACCTTACGGGAAGCGAGTTTTAGTTTTCTTGCAACGGATTTCCACGCTCGGCCAGGCGAGCCAGGGTATTTTATACATATCAGAAGATCTTACTTAGGTAGGCGCGTAATACCCAGATATCCACACCACATACACATGCATGGCGGGAACGCGCAAGCTGAGGAGGAACCGGTGGATTGCTAAGGTGGATAGGTAGCAAGGAATAGCCACAAGTGGTAGGTAGGTATTCTTATTCTTTTCGGCAAACCAGAGAATTCCACGCCACACGTTCTTTGAGGTAGGTGCCCTACAAGCAGTGTCCGTGCGGTTAATTCCCCGCGGCTTATCGACGGATCGATATCATGACGCATTTCGTTACATATGGTACGGGCTTGGCTGAGCAATACACGAAACAGATACCATCCCATCCCATGCCATCCCATCATACCATACCATACCATACCATACCAAGTTTTAACATGCAGCTTTCCATTCCCTTCTCGCTGCTGGATTGACTTCCTTCCGCAAATTCCTTGAATCTTTGAATCTTTGAATCTTCGAAAGGTCTTTGAAATAGTCGAGTGTGAACAACCGGTTGTTGACCTCCCCACACTTTGGTGCCTTGCTTTGTGCCAGCGTTGGCCATGGAGGCTGGTGAAATAGAGACCTTGATTCGGACCTCTCGGATTTGAGAATCCCATCTATTCACGGAGGTGTAATTGGATGGGTAAAGCTTTTGATTGGACGGATGACTTGCATCTGCCCTGATAAATGCTGGTACGCGAGGCAAGGGAGGGTCTTTCGTGGGGGCCCTCTTGTGATCCTACCTCCAGTACTTACCCAGGGTTCGAATCTCTATACAGTGGCTGTTCTTGATTGTTGACAATGTGACATAGCTTTATTATGAACAAAGCATACTCTGTTGTTGACTGGCTTTTAATGTCGTCTCGCTTGTCGGTGGGTTTCAATAAGGCTGCCGAATTGGAAAGGTTAAAGTCGATAATATTGGTATCTACGAATGCAGTTAGGCTTGTAATTTGGATGAGTAGGTAGGTATACGGAGTAGACCCGGCGTCGGTTCATCTAGAGTTCCGCTGTATATTCAGCTGCACGCTTAATTCCGAGGAATTAGGCAAATCAGATGCTGACCGTCGCTCGTGCATGGAGAGAGATTTGACGTGCCGTGAGTTGCCTCTGTGTAACTGGTCACCTGTACAATTACTTCTGCATTTCAGTGAGACTTGGTTTTAGTCGACGACATAAAGACGGACATCGTCAGTTTTCAGAAAGGTCAGATGAAGGAAACTTGGCTCTACAACCTCCTCATTCCAACCCATCATGAGAAGTTCCTTGGCGAGGATGTGATACCATTTCAACTCGTCGCTTTATTGTCACCAGATGTAATGTAAGTAAGAAGGATGGCAGGTTGCCTCCGTGAAGGCAGTAAGCGACATGAGAAATGTCTCCAAAATGGTTATGTGTTGGAGTGTTCCCCTCGAACATATATCGTGGCACGGCCGAGCTGCATCTACGAAAGTAAGAAGCCAGCAAGTGAGGATCTCGCTGTCGACAAAGTAATAAATCCGTGTTCGAATTTGAGACGTTCCTGCCGTATTGTTTGCTTTGTTACATTTTAGAAAAGAGTGCAGGAAAAGGATGCGTTCTTGAGAGCAACCGAGCAAGGGAGCATTTCCCGAATGTCATAACCTGCTCGTAAAAGAAACAATGCTCTCATCCAAGGCCCGGATATTGGTGCGCAGTGCTGACTACGATTCCATTGCATACATGACATCCCAGTCTCAGGTCCCTATCTTGGGTGCTTACCAGATGTAGAATCTACCCCTTGAGCTGAGAAGGGTTGGGAGTGTCCCAGAAATCGAAGTACTGCCCCTTGAGAATAACCTAGCAAACGTTGGTTACAGCTTTCCGGAGGGAGGGAAGTATTGTATGGTTGCATAGGTATGGCGAAACTAGCGTTTAGTGCTACTCTTCCAGGCTACTTCTATCATTTGACACAGCCATCATTCATCATAGCTCGACATCATGATCACCATTCAGGTCCTTTGTGATTGTATTTGCTTCATTCGGAATCTACCAGCGAGGTGGAGCATTTGTATTCATGTCGCCCGTCTCAATCAAGTGACCGAATGCCGCAGACCATCAATCAATATCCCATGCGTCCAACTCCAAACCAATCCTCT
Organism: Rhynchosporium graminicola; assembly: GCA_900074885.1. NCBI lineage: Eukaryota > Fungi > Ascomycota > Leotiomycetes > Helotiales > Ploettnerulaceae > Rhynchosporium > Rhynchosporium graminicola. The sequence goes on from FJUW01000028.1 coordinate 341,785, forward strand.
TATATCGAAGATGGGTACAACATGATTCTGACCGAGGCACCGAAAGACTTAGGAGGGAGGTTGTTTCTGAACTTGGCGCGTACCATGCCGGAGTTGCCTTGAATCTGCATTAGCCCCAGTTTCCTGAATCATTCTCCCGCGAAACCTACCGTGTGTTCTGCTGATTGTGCCCCAGATAACTCTGATCTTTGATCCTCTAATCTCCTTTGACGCACGGTAAACGAAAGCGACCTTCTTTCCGAGGTAGAAGCTGAACAAATCAGTATTTCCCCATGCTTGATCCTAAGATCTAACGTACTTTGCTCCCTTGGTATCAGAGACACCCTCGATCTGGATCAAACTGCAGCCCGGGGTGGTGTTACGCTTGCCACGTTGGTAGCTGATGTGACGGCCCCTGCGATCACCATATGTCAGCTCCAGTGCTTCAATTTTCATGTTGTGCCCTCTCCTAGAGATCAATCGTCAAATTGCCTCTCATCCTTCCAAGTCGCTGTTGCTGGTGCTGGTACGCGATAATTCGGAGGATAATTACTCACTTCACATAGACTACGCAGGAGAGTTAGCAATTTTCATGAAGATACAGTCGACGAATGACGATTCTCCCACTCCTTAGATCCCAGCGATCGTCTTGCACAGGAGAATCTTCCAATGTCTATGCCATGGGAACAGAACTTACGGCGGTGTCCGGCTTCTGAAACCATTTTTGCTGAAATCCCCCGTACTTGTTGCTAGATTCGAGAGTTGACGGTAATATTATCAACGACACGTCCTGGCGAGAAAGACTTCGTTGGGCGGATTTGGCGTCGAATTGTCGTTGGCTGCAAATTTCAGGTTCCGGTTCAGATGTGTGGGCGTTAGCGCATCTCGCTAAAGCTGGGCCGGCCATCCAGCCAGTACTATCACGTGGGGCACCACATCGTGATCGGTGACAACTGTCAACAATCCGGCATTGTCGCTCAAACCAACGCAAGGTCAGCCAGACAAGAGATCCATATGTCATTTCGACTTCTGTTACTCTCCTTCGAATCAATCTTGGTCACGAGAGTTGGACTGCTGGTGTTCTTCGACCATGGCCTCACCAAAGCAGGCAGCAAAGCTCAGCCAGGTAACACTAAATCAGTCCTGTAACAGCATCAGGCCTAAACTGCAGGATAGAATGCCTCAAGGATATGTCACTAACTCGATGATCTCTGAGTAGTTTCTAGATTAAGATTCGATTCAAAGCTATGTACCACAATATTGAGCCGCAACTGATTAGTCACTCATTCAGAAAGACCATTCTTGATCTGGAGTCAAATTTGGAAGGACAGACTTGCAGTGATCACAAATAAAGCACCGAAAGGCCTGTGGTAGAAGTCATCTTCGGTGAATGCCGACCGTCATCAGTATGGATCGATCTCGGGGTTTAGTACTTCTTCGTTGCTGGAAGGCCTTCGTATCGAACCTCTTTGGCTCATTACGGACATCCACGTTTCTTCAACGTCCCATGGACTGACGTCCTTGTTGCTTGATTCACAATAAAAAGTAAATGCACCTGGATGTGGGTAGCGCAGACTCTAGCTCTTATTGGCTACACGATTTCGTACGAGGAGCATGCTGGTGGTTCAAACAAGATGCCGGAGATGTTGTGGTTTTGGAGAAACATACGGCGTCCATAATTCTGTACGTACTGAGTCCAAACCTTTACTCCGAGACCCCGTGGAAATCAAGACTCAAAGACACTACCGTAGATTCATTCCATGAGCAAGGCTGAGAGGCAGATTCCCTCGTGCTCCGATGCAAGGTGCTTACAAAGCAACTAGCCAATAGTAGATGCGACCTCCACTTGTGCCGCATACTGAGGTGCCCGTGGATAAAGTGGGAAAAGAAGGGAAACATTCTGTAAGAGAGGCAATTCCAAGTCCACGGCCAATCAGGAAATTGAAACTCAAAAGACATAGGCATATCCCTCTTCCCCTCTTCTTTGGTATTGTACGTAGGGATGCTCTGTCTTCTCCCGTGATTCTGTGAAACTCTGTGTACAGGCAGTTTCTGACCTTTGCCTTGTTGCTCTCATTGCGCCCGTCGTCTACTTGCTTGCGGAATCTGGCAAATCCAGTGGAATATCCTTGGGAAGACGCACTGCACGTTTGATTGAAGTTTACCCCGCGATAGAGCATTTTGCATTCGATTGCCTTGGTGAATGTTTCGAAAGGTGAAGTTTTGATACTTATAACTCCGTCACCGCCGACGCTTCGACCCCGCTACTGGCCGCTGTGCTGTACAGTAGCTTGCTCGCTCGAATTTATCATCGTCCTCCGAACTCAACATTTTCTCGACCTCGACGCAAACTTTCCCTCCTTCTCCACACCATCCACGTCTCCTCGATCGCCCTTATATCCTCGTACTGCCAGTTCTCACAAAATGGCGGACACTGTGATCAAGCCAGAGGAGCACAATGCTGGGTGAGTTAGTTGATTCCCCCCACTGGTCGATCTACGTCACTCGAAGTCAGAGCTTTGGTTTTACAGCAGCAATAGCTGGATTGCCTACATTACTACAGTGTAACTGCGGACTTCTTGAAGCTTTTTCTTGTGGGCTTCAAGTATCTCAATTGCATTTGACTTGACTTCTGCACGCGCTGTTACTAATCTCTCTTTCCCCACTAGATCCGTAGAACTCAAAGATAACACCGTTATTGTCGTGTTAGGAGCATCAGGAGATCTAGCCAAGAAGAAGACGGTAAATTTCCATAAAATCTGATCCATTCGAATTTTGCTAATGTTGTACGATTAGTTCCCTGCCTTGTTTGGCCTTGTTTGTCACCTATTCGTTCGAAGCTGAATATCACTAACGCGTAGACTGCCAGTACCGCAACCAATTCCTTCCAAAAGATATTAAGATTGTCGGATATGCTCGGACAAAGATGGACCATGAGGAATTCCTCAAGCGGGTCAAATCATATATCAAAACTCCTACCAAGGATATGGAACAACAGCTGAAAGAGTTCTGCGATATCTGTACCTATATTTCTGGACAATATGACAAGGATGAATCCTTCGAGGAGTTGGATAAGCACCTTGTGGAGCTTGAGGATGGACGTGAGGAGACAAACCGGGTTTTCTACATGGCACTCCCACCTAGCGTCTTCACTACAGTTTCCCAGCACCTGAAGAAGTGTTGCTATCCCAAGAATGGAATCGCAAGAATCATTGTAGGTGGCTCTCACTCCGCATTACAAACTAATACTGATCATGCGATTATAGGTTGAGAAGCCGTTCGGAAAGGATCTTGGTAGCTCGAGAGAATTACAGAAGGCTTTGGAGCCAAACTGGAACGAGGAAGAGATTTTCCGTATCGATCATTACCTCGGAAAGGAGATGGTAAAGAATATCCTGATCTTAAGATTCGGCAACGAATTCTTCGGCGCAACCTGGAACCGAAATCACATCGACAATGTCCAGATCTCTTTCAAGGAGCCATTCGGAACCGAGGGGCGTGGTGGTTACTTCGACGAGTTTGGTATTATCAGAGATGTCATGCAGAACCATTTGCTACAAGTCCTGACCCTGTTGGCTATGGAGAGACCCATCTCATTCTCCGCAGAAGACATTCGTGATGAGAAAGTCCGTGTATTGAGAGGCATTCCAGCCATCGAGCCAAAGAATGTTATTATCGGTCAGTACGGCAAGTCACTCGACGGAAGCAAGCCAGCATACAAGGAGGATGACACGGTTCCCAAGGATTCCAGATGTCCAACTTTCTGCGCAATGGTGGCATTTATCAAGAACGAGCGCTGGGACGGTGTACCATTCATCTTGAAGGCCGGAAAGGCTCTCAACGAACAGAAGACCGAAATCAGAATCCAGTTCAAAGATGTCACTTCCGGTATCTTTAAGGATATTCCACGTAACGAGCTCGTCATGCGTATTCAGCCAAACGAAAGTGTTTACATCAAGATGAATTCCAAGCTTCCTGGACTGAGCATGCAAACCGTCGTTACCGAACTTGATTTGACCTACAGACGCCGATTCTCCGACTTGAAGATTCCAGAAGCCTACGAGTCCCTCATCCTCGATGCTCTTAAGGGCGACCATTCCAATTTTGTTCGTGATGATGAGTTAGATGCAAGCTGGAGAGTCTTCACCCCACTTCTTCACTACCTGGAGGAGAACAAGGAAATAATTCCAATGGAATACCCATATGGTAAACGTTTTCAATCCTATTTCTTTGATACGATCCACTAATATATCGCTCAGGATCCCGTGGTCCTGCTGTCTTGGATGACTTCACATCTTCCTACGGCTACAAATTCTCTGATGCAGCTGGATATCAATGGCCAACCACGCAGACAGCACCAAACAAGTTGTGATTATGCAGCTAGATCTTAGAATCGGGGCAGGACAGATAGAACGAATTCATGTCAAGACTACTTTACCGCAGAACAATTGAACCAGCCCCCAAATCTTCCGGCATCGGACATCGTTTTCCCGCCAATTTCCTCCCTCTGAAGGTCTACTAAAGCATGTCTGCAAAATCACATTGGTTTATAATACGAGGGAACATTGGATGGACGATATTCAACCTATTCTCACACGTCTTCTCACTTTCCCACTCTCCTCTATTGAATACATTCTCTGTGGACTTCGCGAAGACTGGCCAATAGTCATGAAGGATGGCATAAGAGAGGGACCTTTGATCTCTTTTTTCACGTACGACAAGCATGGAATCGCGTATCTGCGCAGCTATGCCTTGAAATTGAGAATGTGTGACCATACTATCCCCTCATTCTAAATGTATGTGAAATTCTTTAACTCTTGCCTTTTTCTTATGATTTAATCTTTGTGAATCGAGTATAAGTCTCTCTCATTTGTGCATTCTTCTGTAAGTAGTAGTCACCATATAACACGCTGGGCTCATTCCTCTTCACAAATCAGATTAAGGCTCGCCATGTAAGAGGCGTTGCGGTCCGGTTGGTAGATCCGAAGTTCATAAGAGTCGTCAGGAGCCATCGACTCGAACTTCATAACATCTGAGGCTTGAGAGGCCTTATCCATACGAATTGGGTCGATCGCTTGAGCAACGTCCAGAATTTCATCACTTCGTTCACAGCATTCCCTATCAGGAAAGCGATGCACAAAAATAACGTCAATTCGATATACACATATAAACACGCGCAATGAATAGACAGGTATAATCTTTCCTCAAGAACAAACATATGCGATTTCAACATCCAAGCCTCTTAACGCCAGCTACCATGCCAGAACCACGCCACATCCTCACTCGTTCTCTGCTTCACAGGCTCTTGCCTGTCATCTTCTTCAGCCTCGTGGTACCTTCATAGACTCCACGATCGACAGCTGCGGCTACGGTTAGCGTTCCTCCGATGATGGCACAGAGCCCGGTTAGGAAGCCTGCGAGACTTTTGGTCCGCTCTTCACGGTTGATGACTTTCATCGGGGAGATGTCCTGTTAGATATATATTAGTCTCGTGCTTGAAGATGTAAGCTTAGGGAGACAGGGTGAGCTTACGTATGAGAAGAAGACTCCTGGAATACCACCGCGAGAGTGGAGTTTTTCCTTGTGGCCTTCTGCGGCATCGTCGCCACCAGTTAAGCTTCTTCGGTGGCTTGTGACGGAATACTGGTGAGTTTCAACACTGCCGTCTTCTAGTTGACCGAATTGTCCGAGTCTGGGGTGCTCGCCGATGGTATGACGGGCAGAGCTGTCCCATCCGAGAGGGAGATAGGAGGTTGGAACGACCTTGACGAAGTACATGAAATTGTAGGCAGTCTCCGCAGTGACTTGCTCCGTGTCGTCCAATGGGTTGATATGATGCGACGCCCATGGCGCCTGACCGTACGCCAACTTCTTCGTTACACTCTCTGGGAGTTGTGGGCCGAATCTCAGCGAATGGATTTTATGTGTGAAGACATGTCCTCCAGGAATCGGGGTATCGAAGTAGTTATTCAAATCGTGAACGTGCATGTTTCCATTACTGAAACTCCTTCCTGGCGCAATGTGGAAATTTCCTACAACCTTGTTGACACGGAGTCCACCTTGGATTCGGCATCCTTCCTTTCTCTGAGCGTCCAATCGTTCTCCGTAGTGTTCGCGCTCGCACTGCTCCACGTTTTCTCCTCGGCCAAATGCCCAGGATACACTGGCGTAAGCTTCCCGGACTTCCTCGCAGGTGTTACAGCAGCCGGCCTTCTGAGCGTTAGGAGGAGGGGTCGCTCCATAACATCCACCACAATAATCTGGGGCCAGATGTGTAGCTTGGTCATCAGCATTATGCCTAGAAAGACTTAGTAAACCCAATCGTCCGAGATATGGCGATAACTCACAAATCCAGAGATTTAATATCAATATCCGCGCCGCCTTCTGCTGCTGGCGCAAGTCTCACTTTGCTCACACCATGCATGACACCTGTCTGCTGCTCCCCAGACACATCCATCACATCCAGCGTCAGGAGCTCGCAAGGTATCCTAGGGAATGTAATGTTGAGATGGATCTCCATCTTCTGACCTATTGAAGGTCAGTAAAGTGTTCATGTACCCTGGTGCATCTATTCCTGCCTCGTCCTTTATCCACGATCAACTCTGGGTGGACCACTATCCGCCTGTAATCTGCCCATTCTCCCAGCGCCAGATACAGTACGATTAGCAGAGAAGCTATGGTGACGATTCCTCCCGAAGTCGTGCGAACTCGAGCCTCATCGACGGTCTTGGTAAAGGCATCTAGCCTTGTAAATCTCGATTTTGGAGGCATAGTGTTAGAGTGTTGCGAAAAGTAGACGGGATCTGGCTATTAGAGCCTCGCGGCGTTGTTGATAGCTTCGCTTTCAAAGATGCATGAATTGTGCGCAGCTCAAATCAATCAGCTGTACATAAATAAAGTGAAGACGTAATTGACGCAGATGTTTTCGAATAATCTGTTGCGCCGCAAAGAGAAGAAATGGGGATTGGGGATTTGCGAGTTCTGTGCTGGGACTCTGATAATTTCCTAAGGCCAGATCATTGTTCGGCACTAGATGGTTGTATCCCTGCTGCAGGTACCGGTAGCTGCTCGCATGCCTCTTTGCCTACTATATATAACCTGAGGTATTAAGCAAATGCGAGCTTCAAGGTATAGGCAAGTATCTCTGAGTTTCCATATTTAAGCAGAATTCTACAGGCAATGTCATTCATTAGATTGAGAATGCCTTGACATAACATGAAGATTTCAAGTTTTCCTTCTTCCTACATAGGTCTCGAATGTCTCGGGATTATTCAATACAGTAAGTAGTGGATAACAACAGCCTTGATAGGCGGCACCCACGTTCGATTGTCGCCTTAGACTGCGACCGTTTGATCTTCTTGATAGGAAACTATAACAGGACAATGGGTCTGCCTCGATCTATTCACTTTTAATCGCAGAAATCTGAGGACAATCACAATTGAATGATTCACTCACTGTCACTGACTGTCACTTGCTATCGGACAATATGACTGTTTCAGGCTAGTGAGATACGCTACTGCCCAGCTGCCGCACAGATGCGGCCGCTTCAGGCCGCATGACTTTACCTAGGCTTCAGCCTTGCTCCTCCCACCTCCAAGCTCCATATCCATCTCCACCTGCTCCTTGTCTTCTTTGATCGCAGTCAAGCTTCCTTTGTCCTATCTCCACCATCTTTATTTTGCTACACCGACATCTTCGTTCGTCTATACCAATACCTTCTCTTTTCAACTCCACACACATCTGGAGACCCCTTCTCCACCACGGTCATTCATCGCAAAAAAAAATTACGTCGAACTTGCGACACTCCTTCACACCACCAGGCGCCATTCCACGAGCGATTTGGTCTTGAACGAGGTACTCGGAACGTCTGATAACATCTTAGGAACCTCCCGCCTCCTCTCTCAGCGAATAGCTTTGTGACAAAATGCTTCACAATCCTCCGCCTCCTCGAGGCCCCCGAGGCTCTTCCCCGCAGGTTCGTGGTAGAGGACGAGGTGGAATACAAAAGCGCAGAAACGGGGGTCCAGCGCCAAAGATTGATAGAGATGGCGACTTGAATATGGATGCTGCTGTATCGGCAGCTGACAAGCCTAAGTCTGGTAATGGATCTGGCGGCAGAGGCAGAGGCAGAAATCCTGATCGCCCAGGACGATCACAGGCAGGTCCAGCCTCGCGACCAGGAGGAAGAGGGAACACCATTTCGGAACGAGCCAAGCAGAACATGATCCGCGGTCTTGGAGGAAAACAAGCAAACGTACTGGAATCGCGCATCACCGACGGAGGACTCCGCCTACAAGTTAGTGGTCTGAGTGAGAGCAAGGCCGCCAGCAACCCCGATGGAGGTCTGGAATCACTACTCGGATTCCTAGAGCGGAAGGCCAGCGGACTGGATTCTAAATCAAACAGAGCCGTGAAAATCAAGAAGGTATGTCCATTGTCTTGATGGTGGAACCGTGGAAGTTTACGCAGAGTCGCCGTCCCTTTGTGCTCGTTCTTGATCACCCACCAATATCGAGTCAAGGATAGACAGACATCCCGCTTCATGCCACGGCCTACCCTGCGATCGCTACCAAGGTGCATACGCCTTACTAACATAAACCTAGTCATCCAAAGCAGGTGACTCGGTCTTTATCACCGCCAGTCCAGAGGATATCGCTGCCATCCTCAAGCTAAACAACTTCAATTTCGCCGGAGCAATTCTAACCATCAGAGCTCTTGATGCCTCGGGAGATGCACCTGACGTCCCCTCTGCGACGTCGGAAGTGAAGGATCAATTGCGAGCTGTCTTGGCCTCACGATATGATGCTGGCCTGAAGCTGTTGAATCTATCTTCTCTCGTTGCTGATCCCGGACTGAACTCCATGGGCGTGTTCAATGGAAGCACAACTACATCCAAAATATTCCCAGCCCTCATGGTTGTTTGTAACGATCTCTTCAAAACAAAGAAAGAGAAGCAGGAAGCGATCGTCAGCGTCACTCTTGCAGACAACGCGCTCACCAAGGTCAATGAGATCCACATCCTGGCCGAAATGTTCCCAGACATCAGGAACATCGATCTTTCTCGAAACAACCTCGCAGATCTGAGATCAATCGATGCCTGGAGAAGAAAATTCCGCAACATGGAACATCTAATCTTGGTCGGCAATCCTATCGAGGCTCAGCTAGCCGAACTCAAGGACGAGATAATGAAGCGCTACCCAAAGCTGCACACACTAAACAACGTCCAAGTCAGAACTCAGGAAGAAGTCGCCGTCACTGTTGCTGCCGATGAAGCTGCCAGGAATCCCTTCCCTGTCCTCGGTCCCAACTTTCAAGATGTCGGTGGAGTGGGAGCAAACTTCGTCACACAGTTCTTTGCACTCTACGACAATGATCGTAACGCCTTTCTCGGACAGTTCTACGACTCTCATTCGAAGTTCTCACTCGCGATCAACATGACTGCCCCAAGAAGTACAGAGCTATCAGTACCCGTTCAGGCCTGGTCCGAATACACAAAGCATTCCCGCAACCTCCTCAAGGTCACTCACTTAAATACCAGAATGAATCGCCAGTACATAGGTGTGCAAGATATCCAGCCAGTCTGGGCCAGCTTACCTGCATCCCGTCATCCTGATCTCCATACACAAGGCGACAAGTACATCATTGAATGCAACACAGTCTCTGGTCTCCCCGATCTTACTGGCCAAGCTATCCACGGAGTAGATGGACTGATGATCACCATCCACGGCGAGTTCGAGGATCAACCACCAAAAAATGCCGACAAATCACTCCGCAGCTTCTCCCGAACTTTCGTCCTTGGCCCTGGAGCCCCAGGTGGTCCACAAATCCGAGTCGTCAGTGACATGCTTGCTCTACGTGCCTGGGCACCTCTCGCACAGCCAGTCGTATCACAGTCGCCACCACAATTACAAGCAGCCCTTACCCCCGAGCAACAAGTCCTTCAACAACAAGAAGCTATTGCAAACCAGCTTACGGAGAAGACTGGTATGACTTTGGAGTACTCGGCTATGTGTCTGAATGAGACGGGATGGGATCTTGAGAAGGCTTTTGTTGCATTCACCACGAATAAGGTGATTAACGCTATCTTCTGATCCATTAAGAGTTTACTAAAGATCTGTAGGCAAACCTTCCACCTAACGCATGGGTCGCTGGAATCCCTAGATAAATGTCACGGTAGGAGGGTAGATGGGAGGCAATCTTGTCTTGCGGACCTGGGCAGGGTGTGATAAGATTTGGGTGTGTTGGGAGGTAATTTCAAATCATTACGGACTGCTTTTATTCACTGCCACGGCAGACCAATCACAGCAGTGTAATGAGAAGCGCGGGCATGGTTACCGGACATATATTGCATGACAGGCACTGGAATTGTGCGTTTGTCACGGGGGTCTTTCCTTTGAACATCTTTTTGCAAGCAGGGAGTTGGGGTTGGAAGATTTACACTAGTCTACAAAGCGAGCATGATGGATGGTCATCAAACCAAGCGTGAAAAGCCGGATGGAAAAGGCGCTGGTTGGGCAGTTGCTTCGAAGTACATCACGGCTGGGTTATAGAGCGAAATCCCAATTAAGAAAATAAATAGTCTCTTCTCGTCATTTTCCCCGTCTAACTTGATGGTCTCATTCCCAAATCCTGTGGTGAAAGATGTCTTGTAAAAGTTGCCTGGAGATAGGTATGACACTTCCTCGGCATGAGAGTTCTGCTGCCTCTCAAGTCTTCAGAAGCTGGGGTGATGAAAAGCCTACTTGGAGTCCTGGAAGCCTTTGAAGGACTCAAATCCCCTGAATATCAGGTGCGTTCTATTCTTCCACTCGGTCTCGGAAGCAGCGAGATCTATCTTTTCCTCACTGTCACTACAAAGCCGAGACCCATGCAGGGAATCCATTGCAGTGAAAATCTAAGCTCGTAAAAATTGATGTGGCGACATCTGCGGAGTGTCATTTAGGACATACAAGTATGCGTTGCTGCTGAGTTGAGTTGAGGTCACTCACGAATCTCCCAAATTGCGGGGGACATTTGTTCAACGCTGCCAACCCATATCTTCTTTTGCTTTATTTCACTTCAGGATCTTGCTGATGGCGAGTGAAAGTGACAGCGTTATGGAGTTATGGATGTGATCAAGTGAAACGATTATGAGACTTTTTGGGACCGTGGGATGGGTATCGTTGCAAGTGGAGAGCTATGGACCTTTTTGTTTGAAAGTTAGGCTGTGAGGTGGAATCGATATGATGTTTTTGAAATTCTCACAGCTTTTTGATGAATCTGGGGATTTTTTTGGAGTCGGGAAGATCGGTGTTTAGATTTTGATGCTCGTATCGTTGGGAGAGGGTTTTAGGCTTTTCGGAATCATGTATGAGATCAGGGATTACTGGGAAGATACTGTAATTCCGAAGGCGTGGAATATGTGCGGTGTGTTCGGTGAAGCAGCTAAAGTTGTGGGTGCTTTACGGTCTGGGACCTTTAGCAAGAATCAAGACGTGTAATGGAATTCATGTAGCTTTCATGGGTTAATAGTAGCCGGCCCTGTGTGACCGTCGTTGTTGTGTTGCGTTGGTACGTTGGAATATAAAGGATTCTGAACATGCTTCCTTCCCTGCGGTTACCACGGCTGGCTCTTGTTACAGCCCCTCATATCAAGGATGGGTCTTCTCGCGTATTCATAGCAACGGTTTCATAAGGAAGATTCTCGTAACTTAAGAAGCAAGTGAGTAAAGTAAAGGAAGATAAATTTCATCTGATCCATACTATTGACCACTCATCTAACTCATTAAAACCTCGAACTATATTCTAGACACTAAAAGTTCAAAGGTATCATATGTTCTAACCAATTCTGCGTCATCAATATCCAAACAGCTATTTACAAGAAATCACTCGTTGCGCTCTTTCCCCTTCAAGGCAGCTCCCCAATGCCCGGTCCGCCTTGAGATTCAAAGCTCTCTTTCGCCTCCACATTCGCAATAGCACTTTGCAACGCACTCGTCAAATCGATATGAAACAACGGCCTATTCAAGCCATTCACCACAGCCGCACGTCCAGTCGTCTTAATCCCAACGTGCTTGAGATCAGCACCACTCGACAGCCCACTATCGCTATCAGCCGCAATCCCATCTCCGTGATGATCCGACCTCTTGCTCTCCCTCGCTCTCGTCTCCTCCAATTCCTTCTCATTCGCACTCCTCTCCGCCGCCTGGGCCGCCGAATCCGAACCTCCAAGCTCCGCAACGCTGAAAATAGGTTTCCAGCGATGTGTGGATGTAGAGTCTGGAGTCGGGTACCCGAACCCTGCGGAAACGAGAGCGCGTTTTGTCCATCGGTTGTTGATGGATGCGAAGTGCCAGTCGATGGTGGATGGAGACGCGTATTTGTCGAGTTGGTTGCGGACGTCAATGAGTTGTTGCACCGAGGTTATATCAACGTTGTTGACGGATGAGAGGTCGAGGATTATGGCTTTCAGTGTTGGGCGGTCGGAGTGTACTTCGGGGGCTTTGCCGCGGCGTGGTCCGGGGTCGTTCCTGAGGATGTGTTAGGGATTTCTTTGTGGAACAGGATGATTGGTGGAATGTGGAAAAGAAATACTTACCAAGGACGATCACCAGGACGTGGGTAGTGGTCGAGATTGGTTCGGCGTGTTGAGGCGAAGATGTGATTGGTCAGTTGATCCAAGTAGTGGTTTGCATTAGGATAGTTGAAGCCTTCGGAGAAGCGATAGATGAAAATTCCAGGGTATGGGGACTGCACATCGACGTCGGGGTTGGAACCATCACCGTGGTCAAGTGGCAGGAAGATGTTTCGGGATGAAGCATCTTCGTGAGCTCCACCGGAAGGAGCAAAAGTGCCGTTGTTTGGAAGGAAAGGTTTGCTCTCGTTGCCGACAATAGACTCGCCTACAAGAGAGTGAACCTTGACCTTACCGAGGAATCGTCCCTTAGCCTTCAACACTCTGTAAAGCAAGAGAGCTAAGGAGACACAGATGGTGGTGTAGATACCGTTCTCGATGGACGAAAAAACTGTAACAAGTACTCCTGCGAAGAAGATGGGTACCTCGAGAGGCGAAACTCGCCAAAACTGATAAACAGTGTTGGGAGGGGTGATCAGATCCCCTACGGCGTGGATAATGACTGCTGAAAGACTGGCACTTGGAATATAGAAGAAAACAGCAGTGAGGGCGTAGATCGCCAAAAGTACAACCACTGCAGTTATAACACCAGCAAATGGTGTTCGAACACCGGCCTTTGACTTGATGGCGGTTCGGGAGAAGGATCCAGTAGCGGGATAGGCTCCAAGGAAAGGTCCCAAAAGATTTGTAATACCAATAGCAACCATTTCCTGAGAAGGGTTGATGATGTAGTTGTTGATTCGGCCAAAAGATTTTGAAATGGCAATGTGTTCGATCAAAAGGACAATGACAGCTGATGGAAGATCGGAAGCAAAGATCTTGATGATTTTGGTGTTTACCACAGGAACGGCGGCAGCTGTGAAACCTCTCGGGACGTCCTTAAGAATCTTGAATAGCGGTTTCTTGCGGTGGTGTCTGTTTACAAGCCAACTAATCATCGTGTATAGGAGGATAACGAAAGCCGTTCGAAGGGTAGCGATGAAGAAGAACATCTTCTGCTTTTGAGGCCACTTTTTTGCAGCGAGACTGCATCCTGATCTGATGGCATACAGAAGGAAGAGAGCTGTTAAGCCCATCGCGGCATCGAGCGTCGTATCCGGAAGATGCTTAAAGGAGTTTATGATGACCTCGTACGTCGCGGCCCTAGTGTCAAACTTCTTCGAGAAGCCCATCATGGTTGGGACTTGACCGGCAATGATATTGATGGCAGATCCCGTCATAAATGCTGAAATAGATACCAGGGGAATAAGGTCGACGATCCATCCAGCTCGGATTAGACCGATAAAGACAATGATGGCTCCGCAAATAATGGACAAAGCTGACGCGATAGCCGGTCCGGAAATTTCAGGGTTGGTTTTGGCGGCTTGCTTAACGATTTTACCAACGAGGGTTGACATAACGGCAACCGGCTACTAGGAGGTCAGGACGTGTTCTTTCAACTTCAGTCAAGTGGACTTACCCCGATAGTGATGTCTTTAGAAGTCGCAAAGAACCAGTAGATTAAGACGCCCATGAAAGATGTATACAAACCATACTGGGCTGGTAGTTCGGCAAGGACGGCATAAGCCATACCTTGCGGAACGACGACGGCACCAATGGTGATACCTGATATCATTAGTACGTATAGAAATGCAATGTTCAGGAGATCTTACCAGCTACCAGATCACCAGCAGCCCACTGAGCGTTGTATCGAGATATCCAGTGCAAGAAAGGGAAGAGAGACCACAAGTAATTGCGAAGATCTCGTCCATTGGGTGCGGTTTCCCTAATCCAATCCATCGCGTGGGGTTCTCGCTCGACGTATGTGTCGGCGGTCTGAGTTGAGAAGACGGATTCTCCTCGCTGAATCTCGTCATCCAGTTCATTCCGATAGTTGAGCTTGATACCGAGTCCTTTGGCCAAGGCATGTCCCACTTTGCTGGAAGCCATGGTGACCTTGATCAAAATAGGAGTCCTTGCGATGAGGCTCTATTCAAAAAAAGATCGAAGATGAAACCAAGATTAACAGACTAGGTAGCAGACAGAGAAGCTCAAGGGATCTTATACCAAGATCTACAAGACAATCCCTAGATATAAGCTAATGGGCGGCAGCTTGTGGGAAGCTTATTGAACGGAGCACTGCGTAGACTGCGTGAGACAGACACCGGGGTCGAATGGTCCCTATGAGGATGAGTTCCAGAACCGTGGGACTACAGCCCTTGAATCGGGAGTGCCGTGTCAGAAAAGTCTGGGGTATGCCTGTGGGCAAGTCAAAAGCAAATATGGGCAGCTAAAAATGGTCCAGAAGAAGACTTGATATCAGAAGAATACGAGTGGTATGTTGCGCACTGCCACCAATATATTGCGTGCTTTCCCGACAGACTTGATAGGTGACTTGACGGCTCCGGGCCCTGGCTGAGAAAAACCAGCTTCAAGAAAAGGTTTCAAGGCTGTGATGGGCGATGGAGGTCTAGCTCAACGACCAAGATGTCGATATTATTTGATGATGGGAAAGAGAAAGTTCGACGACCGAGGATCGAGTCCTGGAGAACATGAACAGGATACCTACCTACCTAGGTATATACCTCAAAGCGACTAGGAGAAATCGGTAATTAGGTGCCGCAGAGGTCTGTCTGTACCGAAGGTACCTTTCTGAGCTTTAAAGAATTGATGCGACCAGTCCTGTCCGTGTTTAAAAAGGTTGACCAGACAGGGAAGACCCGACCGATACCATTACTGGTATGGTAGTACATCACCTACCTGGTGGGCTCCTTACTCCGTAGACTTCAAAGTCCAAAGAGGAGCGAGCACTAGTATAGATTGGGTAGTGTAGTGAAGTGTGGTGTAATAGGATAGTGAAATATCACTCTGCTAAACAGTCACTCGATGGGCAGATTTCTAGAAGCCGACGAAAGTGCACGGCAAAACACATTGTCTTGTCATAATGGATCTGTCGATGGTATCATCATACCTCTCTCACCGCAGCCATGCCATGCCATGTCCCGAACACGCCTAGCTCTCAATAGACCGCCCCCGGGACAGAGGCTTTCGTACAGTCGGTGATAATTAATGGATCTCAGCTGAGCAAAACATCACGATTCACGACCAGGAAGGATAGCGGGCATACAGTACAGTTGGAGGAGGTTCAAGGTTCAAGGCTCAAGTGCTCGTGGCGGCGAATGATATCTGTGATCAGCCCTCTCGGTAGTATTTCGGCGTCTGAAGGGAGGGGGCGACTCGGCGGGTCGGCGGGTCAGCGGGTCGGCGGGTATTGTAGAGTAGAGGAGGGGCAGACAGGCGCATCCATCCACATGAACGAACTAACCTTGGGCTAACTGCCCTACCTAGCGCCTAGGGTCGTTGGAATTTGCATACATAGTACTTTCGTACATACATACATACATACATGCTTGCTTGTACTTGGGTCCTTGGTTGGATACTTGATTGAGTATGCGTGCATGCGTGGGCCAAGCAGCTGAGAAGCTTGTCAAGCACGCCCATGCACTGCGGTTTGCATACTTCGAAGTATGTACCTTAGGTATCTCTAGGCACGGAAAGAGACGGTACGTTCTACAGTACAGTACCTACCTACCTACTACATTGAAAGCAAGCATGAAGCACGAAACGGAGCACCCACGGGAGCACTTCATCCAGCTGATAGCGATAACGATAACGATATTGTTAGCGATGACGATAACGATAACAAGGCTGGTGACCAGATCGCCTCAAGGAAGTTCAAGGAAGAAGATAATGTTACATACCTAGCTAGGATCGCTACCTTCCTACCTACCTAGGCTAGGTATACTTATCTCACAGTATTGTTTGCATGAGGGTTTACTTCTATCTCGGTCTATCCCATTCCCATTACAGTCAGTCAGTACCGATGAGAGATTGAGTTAGCCCAGATCAGTGTAGCGGCCCGCCGAAAAGCTCAGCCGTGCCTGCTTGTCTGCATGACAAGGCGGGCGGGACTCGACCCAGAAAGGCGACCGGATGGGATGGACTGCCAATCACCATCGACCTTCATGATGCCATCTCTAGGGTTGTCGCCTCCAAAGCACATCATTTGCATCTGGGCGGCGGCTCCAGAAGTCCAGAAAGGATGGCTGAAAAAGAAAGGAAAAGAAACAACAGAAGCCAGACAGCTAGAGTATCTAGTAGTGTCCACGGTGTATCCTGACATCCAACCCAAAGTCTAATTACTTGCCGAGATGTTTTTGTCAGGATCCAGGCCTTCACTTAGCTCCCCACTAGCTTCTCGAATAGAAAGGTCAGACAGCAGCATACACTTGTTTTCTAGCATCCTTTAAGATCGTACACAATTTCGGCCTTAGTGGGAGAGGAAGCTTCTAAACATTCCGAATGGCAAGGTAAACAAACAACCAATGTATTGTAGGATTGTAATGTGATTTCTGGATGTCGAATTTGATTGTGCGTTGTGGAACAATTGAAGCATTCCAAGAGAAAGTCCAAGGAGAGCCTCAAGCTTAACTGACGCCAGGTGTTCAGATTCGAAACTGGAAAGTCCGACAAGCTTTGAGGGAGAGGGAAGCATAGCGAGTCAGCTGGTATGGTGCTCATGGCTTTTTCCACCCAGTCTCAATGCTTCCACCGCATATGCGAAATGTGAAACCTCCTTGAGCCTTATGATACTGTTGATTGTGTTTGGGCAAGTGAACACGCGACTAGAGGGACGCAAAGTGCATATTTCGGTCTCACTACTCAACTTTCAAAGAAACCTAATAAACGAGGGTAGCA
The DNA here is from genome assembly GCA_900074885.1 of Rhynchosporium graminicola. Classification (NCBI taxonomy): domain Eukaryota; kingdom Fungi; phylum Ascomycota; class Leotiomycetes; order Helotiales; family Ploettnerulaceae; genus Rhynchosporium; species Rhynchosporium graminicola. The sequence goes on from FJUW01000028.1 coordinate 359,114, forward strand.
ATGGCTACCTCCTCGGAGAAGCGTACATCCTTGGTAGAAGCACATGGCCAGCCAATGTCGAAAAAGGAAGTGTGTTTATCTTAGGAGGTGTTCCTTCAGCTGGACTGTATCTTGATAGCTATAGAATCATTACATGCAAAACTGTATCCCAGTAGCAACAAACAGAGTCAGAGCAACAGAGTTGTTGGGCTTGGCGACTCAAGAATACCGAGCTAAAAGGGAAACATAAGATGTGACTTCACTCGAAGTGTAGGTACGAAAATTTGTAATTTTGATCAGAGTATTACTTGGAAGCTGCAACAGTAAGTTGGAACTTTCGTGAGAGGACAATTCCGATACCACCAAGCGCGCGCTGCATCGGTCTCGTTGGGATACATACCTCAAGGTACAATAATAGTCGGACCGCCACCAAAAAGTTCGGGGCACACTTACAGGAAGGGAAATGACTATTACGTATGTAGGTACCTGCAACGAAAATGAAAATGTGTATGATAAGTGATCATGAAACATTTCTGAATCGATTGAACTTTTTGATTCTTTTCGAGAAATAAATGCAGGACTTGCACTGCTTTGACAATCAAGTTTCAAGGAAAACTACCACACAGGAGCAGCTCTTTATTGATACCTCGGTTCTCCGCGTTGTTGCTAGGCTGACGCGAGCGGTCGCGTAAAGAGACAAAAAGCCGAACATCCAAGTTCAGCCTCAATTGCATGGGAGATAATCACAAATAGCTGTACCACTGTATCATTATTACCCCCTATTTTACATATCTCTTCAAGGAGAAGTAAACACGGATGGACTAGTGCGATCAACAAGAACCTGTCAACATGTCAACATCACCAACAAAACAAAGCATCCCGAAATTAGCCCCGCCAAACCTTCCACCCTCCCTCCTCAACCCACCATCACCACGAACACACAGGGCTCTTAGACGACTTCAATCCGCGCATACACTGGGCCAGTCGAATCACCAACCTTCGCTGATATCGCAGCAGCACAATCAAGTTTTGCAGAAGACCCAATCGCCGGCGAACAGCACATCGGTACCCCACCACAGTCGAGGACGTTCAAATAGTGATGCTACGAATATGTCGATTCCCACCCCAGGCTCTGCCAGCAGGCGGCCGATCCATCCAAAGAAACCGATAGCGGCAGATGCACTGTCTCTTGATCGGCTGGTGAGAGATGGTCCTCCAGATGGGGATGTAATTGGCGCATTAGAGAGCGTGAGGTTGAAGATACTAGATCAGGGAATCAAGAGTGATACAGATGGCATGGTATGGCTCCAGCTCTTGCTGCTCAAGACATCATCATTAAAATCTGTCTAGTCATCACTCAGAATTTACGTCTGGCTGATCCTGCTGAATGCCCCAGTCCTCGAAACCGACTCTTACCTCACCCTCATACATCGCGGAGCCTCTCCTGCCTACTCCAAAATCCGCAATGATACATTCCGAACCCTAGCCACCGATCCCCTTTTCCGCCGACGAGTCAGTGAAGCCAGTCTTATCCGTCTACTCAACGCAGTGGCATGGAAATTACATGATGCGAGAGAGGAAAGGGCAGAAAGTCTATCAAAGTCGACTAGCAAGTTCACACATACGGCGAATGCTCATGGGAGTCCTGAACTACAGAACGGTACTCCAGTCATGAAATCTAGAGCTCGAGCCCTCACACTCACAACGGAAGGATCTGAAGTAGGAACATCTGAGCCAGGGACCTATGTTCAGGGTATGAACGTACTGGCAGCTCCATTCTTATATGCAGCTCGGAGTGAAGCCGAAGCTTTCGTTGCATTCCACCGCTTTATTACGGTAGAGTGTCCTGGTTATGTTCGCGGTGCTATGGATGGTGTGCACAAAGGTCTTGCTCTCGTGGACAAAGTCCTCGCTATCGTGGATCCAAAGCTGAGTCTTTACTTGATCGGAAAGGGCATGAATGCAGAGTTGTATGCCTTTCCCTCGGTTCTGACTCTATGCGCTTGTACACCACCATTACCAGAAGTGTTGCGACTCTGGGACTTCTTATTCGCCTATGGAGCTCATCTCAATATCCTGTGTATCGTGGCGCAACTTGTGATTCTCAGGACTTCTATCTTGAGTTCTCCGAGGTATGTCAGCTTTTTCAGCTTTGTCTTCGTTCAAAGACTCCTCAATACTAACTGCTCAAAGTCCGACCAAGATATTGCGATCATTTCCACCTCTTCAAGCTGAGACTATTAAGGCTGTCACACTGTCTTTGATCAAGAAGATTCCAGACGATGTTTACGCTGAGATCGTATCTCACGCAAAATGAATCATGATCTTCGAACATTGTATGGAGTTTTGGGTCATTGAATATTGGCGTTGCCGGATCTAGATTGGGAAATGAGCTGGTTGTTCACTTGCGGCGCATATGGGTCAGGATGTGTAATAAAACTGTACTATTATGATAGCTCGATGAAAATGAATGATGACCCTCTTAGTTCTCGATAATCTAGGTACGATGCATTCCTCAAGGACACGAAGACTATCTCCTTAGTTTCCAGCCTCCCTCCTTGTATGCCCTTCACCCACGTGCATCGTATCAAACCAGCTCTTCTCGAATCACCAACCTGCTCCCACTTTCGAGCCCACGCAAATTCAACGGTCAAATTGTTGTCTTCAGAAAACGCCAAGGCATGCAATTCGGTCGTCATATTGACAATGCCCAGAGTCGCGCACGTGGAGCCCTCATTGGTGCTAAATTCAAACGCTGCAAGGTACCGCAAGAGAGATAACCGGGGGTAGTCGATCTTCACTATACACAACAACGTCCAGCAAGCGACCGACCGACTCGTATACTGCTTACTGCATTGAGCATTCAGCCACCCTGTATATAAATTCTTTCAATTCCCTCCCGATCATGTCGTTTCTTTTACCTGAGAAAATCAATCGTTCAAGTCCGCTCTTTTACACCAGCAACAGGAAAGTCCACTCGCTAAGCCTCAGTCTGTTACTCGGTATGGCGTCTGTATCTTCTTGCCTCATGCTGGCTTATGCTTTCTTGGGCTTTACGACGTTCAGTACTGTTCGCGCTGAGGTGCCTGGCAGTCCCGATGTGTCGCCTAGTTTGCAGGAGATTTTGAACAAGGCGCATAAGGCCCCGTTATATACTTATCCTACGAGTTTGACTCAAGGGATCATTCCTGTAAGCTATACTTGACTTTTGTGACATCCAGTGATTTCTTCTGTAACTGGTTGCTGACAACCTGAAATTCAGAAAGGTATTCATTCACACAATGATTGTAAGTTCTCTTGATGGCTGTGTCGTCGGTTAAGTTTACTAAAATGTGAGAATAGACTGGAGAGATGTGCCGTTCTACTCGGCTCTATCAGTAGGAGCCATATCGATCGAAGCTGATGTGTGGCTATACAACAACTCGCTCTTCGTCGGTCATGAGACCAGTGCTCTCACCAAAGAACGCACTTTCGAGTCTCTTTACATCCACCCCATTCTGGATGTCATCAAAAGACAGAACCCCTCAACGCCATTCGTAAACGAGAAGACGCTCAATGGTGTCTTCGATACAAGCTCAGGACAGACTTTGTATCTGTTTGTGGATCTGAAGACTAATGGTACAACTACTTGGCCATTCGTTGTCAAGGCGTTGGAACCCTTGTGAGTGTCTATTCCCCTCTCCTATACATGTGATATACAACACGTTTCCATTCGACCTTGAAACTTCAAGTACATGTATTTTGAGTATCTTCTGACGTTTCCAGACGCGCTGCCGGATATCTTTCCTCCACAAACGGCACTCACTTCAAGAGTGGTCCTGTCACCGTGATCGGCACAGGCAACACACCACTCTCGCTCGTCCAGCCAGTTCAACAACGAGACTACTTTTGGGATGGTCCATTGCTCACTCTTAACACAACTTTCTCCAACATCACTGCTCTCGTCTCGCCTATTGCTTCTGCGAGTGTGAGCGGTGCTCTCGGCAGCACTGTTATTGGGACAGGCTTGAACGACACGCAGCTAGCGATATTGAGAGGACAGGTTGCGACAGCTCATGCGAAGGGTATCAAGGTTAGATACTGGGATCAGCCTGGGGTACGTAACTTCCCGCCCTTGGGATTCAGTGATATCCCACCAGGATCAAATTTCCCTTCTCGAGCCTGCTTTCGATTTCGAGATATTGTGTTTGTACCATACTAACGCCTTGAACAGTGGCCCTTCAGTACGAGGAATGGAGTTTGGAGGCAATTCCGCAGCGAAGGGGTAGACTTGATCAATGTAGACGACCTCGAGGCCGCCGCAGGTTTCGGTGATACTTGGTAATGATGAGATGATTTAATACGTAAGACTAATGTAAAATAAGCCGGTATTCAACGGAGACATGATCGAATCAATTGACGTGTGTCCCAACCTCCGTTCGAGGCGAGTTTTTTGGGGCAAATTTTTTGTGATTTCATAGCAAGTAGCTATACTTGGCTACTTTTGAAAGAAATCAGGATGGTTCGGTATCAGTACAGCATGGTAAGAAACCAAGAAAGAAATCAATATTCGAAAGGCCTTTTAGCTCAACATGGAGAATAGATGAGATTGACTTCTAGGCTCCTTCCGTCAAGGTCTTGGCCTGCACTTCGTTCTTTCTTCACGGGCTGACCTCACTACCACCAAAAAACACTCTAACGAAAGAGTACCACTCAATACCATCACCCAAGCACCGTCCGAATGAAGGGTTCTCACAATCAATATTGATACATCTTTTAGTTGTTTGTAAACAGTCTTTAAATAACATTACTTTCCTCTTCTAGAAAGCACCCAAACCACCAATCGAGAAGGTACCGTCCTTTCTTAATCAGCAGAGCTGATTTCACAGTCAAGGAGGAAACTCAACCTGGTGGATAACTGGTAATGGAACGTGATGGTTTGACAAAGAAGAGATAGCTAATCATCAAGGCCCTGCCAGAAAATGGTTCGGGGTTATTCACAACCATGCGCGACGAAGATGCCAACATTTTCTCTGGTCACGCGCCTTAGACGATCCGCAACGAAGCTCGAAGCACATCTTCCATCTGAAGATTTTATTGACAGCGGCCTTTCCTACGACCCTTACGACTCTTGTAGCGATACTCAAGATCTGCAGATCACTCTACCAACATCCCGAATCTTACGTTCAGCTAGCACGAGTGAGCAAGCCACACGTACCACGCCGCAAAGTTCGAGAAAGAGGTCTTTGCGATCTGCTGGTAGCCCGGAGCCGGTTTTTGTTAAAGGTGGTAGTCTTGTCAGTCCAGATGATGCCAAGAAGAGGAAACTTGAAGAGTTCCACAATGTAGAGGATATCTCGAGCCAGGACAGCAACAGCGACAACAGAAGCTGCAGCATTGGAGCACGAAGTCTTGGACTTGTGACTCTGGACAAGTCAGACTGCTTGCACTGCATGTCACTTGATCAGGAAAGAAATAGGAGGAAGGTGCAAGATGGTCTGCCGAAATCTTTCGATTCGGGCTATGTATCAGAAATTGATCTTCCGACAGATTGTATCAGACGGTTCTCCGAGACCGATCGACAACATGACTCTAGTCCTTTTCAGAGCCAGTATGAACGGAGGAGAAGTAGTCTGACGAGGAGGTTGAGTTCTGCGAGAGCTATGGAGAGGAAACGAACGTCTTCAAGCTCACCTCCGCTTTGGAAGAACACACCAATGATGTCGAATCTGACCATAGATGAGAAACACAAGCCTACGAAGCTTCCCCGCCGAGTACGCTCACGCTCACCACCTAGAGATAGGGATAGCTCTGAAGCATCGGCAGAGTCTCGTTTCAATCTCGATGAGAGTTACAGTTCTGCGGACGATAACCGAGATCCGCGTGTCAGTCTGGCCAGGAAGGAGCAAGAAGACCATGCGTTCGAGCACGAGACTGGTATTCAGACTGAACAAGATATTTGTCAATCCCAATATCCTTCAAACGATGACGCTTCCTTCTCTAGTCCAACCATAAATTCGGCTTTGCGAGGAACTCAGAGATCTCCGGTTGTTGCGACCAATACATTGAAAGGTCGGAAGCTCAGTATGCCACGCATATCAAGAACGCCACCACATTCAACGCCGATCAACACCGTCCTAGCACTATCTTATGCACCATCAAGTACACTACCAGCGGACGAAGGAATTTCCCACGTATTACATGCAGAGAAGAAAGCCTCGAGTTATCCAACATCGCCGCGCTGTTTCGAAAGCATCAAGGCACATCAATACTCGACGGCCAATATGAGAACTCTTCTTGAGCTCGAGGAGTTCAGACTTCCATCGCCGGCTATACCTGTCGAACTTCCGCTAGATTCGAGTATACCTAAAGATACTTAGGATGCGCCGCCAAAGGAGAAGTATTACACCTTTGTCATCGTGGATGGGCAGGTGGAATTGTTTCTGTGTTAAGTTTAAGGATGTCAATAAAACATGAAACTTAGGCGAAAGTCAACAAAGGAGGAAAAGAGGTATTGTTTGGTTAGGGAATGTGGTCTTTCGCGCGTGTTGCTGGCGAGGAGTGTAGAATGGATGAGGGGTGGCTTTCGGATCAAGTCGGTTCGTGAAGATGGAACCGGGTTTGTTTGCTCGGTAGGAGAGTGCCGTTGTGTCGTTACGTTGTCGCATTATACAATAGCCTTAGAGGATACCATAGGTAGTCCTTCGCCACAGATCAACGCAAGAAACACACTTTTACCAAGTGTACGAATTGAGGAAAAGCCAGTTTTTAACCGATAGTCCTAGAAGGATTTCTCTGGGATAAGGTTATTATGTCAGTAAGCATGTTTGTTGAATGAAATCCCGTGATATTCTGGTTGGTTTAATATCGAGTTACGACTCTGAAGAAAACGCTTTGCAGGTCATCGTCTGAAAAAGACGCACTCATGTAGTGTCACTTTACGCAAGTCACCAAGAATAATGTTGAAAAGAAACCCTCAATCAGTGCTCACGCCAGAAGAAAGATGCGGACTCATCACTCAAGCTCTCTTTCATTAACTAAATACAGCTACATCGGCGTTATTCATGACCCAGCCAATCCAATTCAGAATCAGGCATGCTTGTGTGCCATACATAGGCCTTGACCAGGCTCATAAGACCATTCCAGTATAAAAAGGAAACCAGGGTTGATTTTTAGTGAGTGCCCGTATGGATCGGTCATCCACCGATCCGTCGGTTTCTCCAAGTCTCTGAAACCACGCCGATGGTGGAGGGTAGAATGAAAGGAAAATAAGACAAAAAGCCCTCCTGTAAAAGAGAATGGTATCATCGCTGTACTCGCAAGTTGAAGAAACATGAATCTTGTCATCTGCGCCATGCTGCGCCCGAAATCCTAGAAGAAAGCAAGCGTACAAATGACTGTTTGAATGTCAAGTTTGAGGTTTTAGGAAATTAGGTGTTTGTCTGTCTAGACAGGTGATTAAAAAGTCTAGGGTTAAGAGACGTTTTAGAAGGTGTGGGCGCTTAGAAAGCATCTTCGAATGGGCAGTCAATGCTATCGTGTCCCTCGCGCTCGCAAACGCCGCACCATTTATCCATGTTAACGACACCACTCTCCTTTCCTGCCACCGGGCCAGATTCCATAGGATTAGGCATGATTCTGACTGGCGGAGAAGATTTTTGCAGGGAAGAGTACGAAGACTTGTTCTTCAAAGGTGAAAGAGGGGCGGGCTTGTATTCATCGTGTGAGGGTTTGGGCGATAGACCCGCCTTCACCACGTCCTTGCCATTGAGAAGGTGGTTGTTTTCTCGGGGCGCTGAATTATTAGGACTGAACATGTTTGTGCATGTCAGGATGTCGTGGCCGGAGGTCTCGCAGAGTTCACAGAAACTCTCATTGGTGGATGAGTATGTGTCGCTTTCGGGCATGGTTTCGAGAGTGTTTCCTCTACGGTGGCTTTCAGGTGATGCTCGCGAATCCCGATCACGCCAGCTAACGACAGTTCCCTTCGAATCCCTGATAGAAGGGGTATCTGGAGTAACAGTTGCTGTGCTTATAGCGCTAGCCCTCTGGTTGGTTCCGTTGCTAATAGTTCCCCTTCTTAGCCGCTCTACCTCACGCTCAAGCTCGTCTTCTCTGTTAATCCTTGTCTCAATAGTGGCTCGTAATTCTGCCACTTCTCTTTCAAGCTTTTCGCGGGCTAGACGGTCGTCGATAGAGTCTATCCCACCATTGCTAGCCTTGCGACGCGAGGCACTGTGTCGGTGCGTAGGCGTCTTTTGTGTATCTCCATTCGAAATTCCCGTATCTGGAATTGCATCTCGGCTCAAGGAATGTATAATTGCTTTCAAACCACGGATCTCGTCGTCACGTTGCTCCAATTCCTTGGATAAAGACCCAGTTTCCCCATTAGCACTACCCACGTTCATGGCAGCGGCAGCTTTCTCTCGTTCACGTCTCAACTCGGATCTAGTCCGCTCTACCTCTCCTCGTAAGAACTCGACCTCTCCGCGAGCTTCGGCCTCACCACGTCTGGCATCCTCCAAGCCTTCTTCGAGCTCTTGCACAAGCTCCTCCAATTGCTTCAGCTGTCTTGCGACGCTGTCAACATCTTCTCCTCGCTCTGCAAATTCTTTGACTTCTTGCATCAAATCTTCAACCCTCTTCTCGTAGACCCGCTCGGTTTCTGTACTGGCTAGCTCCAAGGTATCGATCGTACTCCTGAAATCAGCTCGGTGGGCATCGAATTCGGCAGTCAACATCGCAATCTTCTCATTCTTCTCCCGTAACATTGCTCGTAATTGTGCTGAATCTTTACCCTCCATTGATCCTCTATTCTGCCTGCTCCCAACTTCTGGCGAATTCATTAGAGCCTGGACTTCAACCAAGCTATTCTCCATCTCGGCTAGACTGGAAGCCTGCTCCTTCAACTGCTTGTCGCGCTCTTCTAGCTGTCCACGTAATCTATCGACCTCGTCATCGTTATTTGCCCGAGAAGCAGACCGCGAGGCAGGGCGCATCTTCGTGTTGAATAAGGAAACAGAGCCGAGGCTTCCATTAGTCGCTGCTCTATTTATTCCGAGAGGAGTAAGTTCATCGGCGCTGTAGTTCATAGGAGCCTGGCCCAGAGCAGAGGCACTTCGAGGTCCAACACTTGCTTTAAATGCGTTTTTGGGCGTGTGCCCTGCTTTCTTGCTTGGATCCCTCGAATCTTGTGTTCCTCGAACACTCTGACCGAACTTTCCAGGAGCAGGGCTTCCATATCGCGTAGGCGCTTTCGAAGTTGGAGTCCCTATCGAAGGTCTCGAGCTTAATTGGGGCTTTCGTAAAGGCGATTCTGGTCGAGGCAGAGATGGGCGAGACTTCTTGATCTGAGGACTTGCAGCTCTTCCGGGTCCCACTGACTGACTGAATTTTGGAAGGGATGGAGTCGGAGGTGTAAATGCCCTTGATCCCTGGCCAGCTATCTTGAAGTTTCCGCCTATCGAAGGTGTGGTAGGTGTGAGAGGAAATGATCCTTCTTGGGACGATGGAGAGCCTCGTCTGAGCGCTCTATTAATGGGGAGAAATATGCCAGCTCCAGCTATCATAGTTTTGAAGTATGAGATCCTAGGCAAATCATTAGCACAAGGAGAAATCTCACCGTTTGTATGTCTCACCCGTCAACATCCCCATTGTTCTTTCCCCGACCGGCAAACTCTTCACTCAACTCCACCCCTGCAAATGTGCCTTTCTTCCCTTGTACCGTTCCGATGAACTTCACGGTACCATACATGCTTCCCGGAACATCTACCAGGTCTCCAACTTCAAGATCCTCTCCACCTCCCGCGCGGGAGGGTGTAAAGGGCGGCATTCTGGCGGCTTCCGATTGGTCATCTAACGACGTATTCAAGCTGTATCCCAGACTTTCATCAGGAATGCTTGATAAGGTGGTAGATGTGAGGGCGTTCAGGGATTGTTTTTGCAGAAGCGCGTGCGGCCGGGCGCTTGAGCCAGGAGACGCGCCTGAATGTTGCTTTTGCGAGGAATAGACGGCGCCGAGGTTTGGGGACGAGGCAGAGTTGATACCGTTGAGTATCGAAGGTCGCGGTCTTGCTAGGGAACGTCGTGTTGACATTGGGGGCGCGGGTGGATGTTTTTGTTTGGGCGGTCGCTGTGGTGGTCCGCTTCGTTACTAGGCTAATCGATTATAAGGTACCTAGCGAATGATGTAGAACACCAGAATCCAGATTGGAAAATTATCTCCGATGACCGAACGAAGATTTGAAGTCAAGCAAACCTTGGACAACTTTCCTTCTCAGGCAGCAGATCTTGGATAATCGAGAGGCGACCTGTACTTAAGGTAGTCGTGATTGAAGGGGATAGTAATTAAGTAGTCGTGAGTGACGGGAGACCGTCGTAATTAAGTATCTAGGTAGGTAAGTATGGCAGGTGGTAGTAAGACGTCGAGCGTGGCTGCGATGATTGGTCTACTGTAAATGAGCCGCTGTACCGCCAACACTAGGTACTTAGGGAGTTGGAAAAAGCATATGAAAACTCAGGTATGTGCCTAGGTACTTCAGTGTATGGTCCAGAGCAATTCGAAACTGGAGTCTGAAAGAAATGAAGAGGGGAATCAGAACGAAGCTCAATCGGTTGGTAGTTGAAGTATATTTCAAAGGCTTGACGCTGGCTGAGCTCAGTCCTATGCTGCTGGTCCACACACCAAACCATCCACTACATCCACATCCACATCCACATCCACATCTATCCACGTCCCTCCATGGAAAAGCCCTGTAGCCTGCACAACAGACTGTGGCTGCAGTGAGCGCGGGACGGCTTCTCGTCAGATCAATACATTATCACCAATGAACAATAACAAATCTCAACTAGCTGACGCCGTTTCATAGAGTAGAGCACATTGGGCTTTTTGATCACGGACTGCCTGCAACCATCAATATGAACGACCAGCCTGGCTCCTGATCATGATACCAAGGGCAAGAGGAGTGATAGAGTCTTCGTCGCTTTGTTGAAGCAATTGATCTTATGAGACACGGATGTTATGTGGTGAAATCTTGCTGACATTCAAGACATAGTCATTCAAATGCTAATCTGTTCTAGTACAGAAAGTATCTACCTTTATTTCAGATGGTATTCCGCATCTCCTGTCTCCGTTGACCTTGCTTCATGCCGCTATCCCAGCTTTATCACATCTCATCAGCTCGTCTACTCCGTAGAGCACAAGCTGCTTGCAAAACGTGCAAGAAGTCCGACCCTTGCCGTTATCTAGAACGTCACCTTGCCATTGCATTGTTCGATGGTGAGTACAAATTCCGTGCCTGTATGAGACAAAACTAAAAGAGCTCCCAGACATTTCGAACCATTCGATCCTTCATCACATCAACAAACGAACCGGCAATACATCGTCGATCATGATTTGACTCCGCCGGGATTTTGGAAACCGCATGGCTTACTTACTAGTTGAGAAGGATGTCCGCGCTTCATGCAGGTACAGCAGGTGATCAGATTAGCCGGCCACCAGCCTGCACTGCAAAGTCATCACGAGTTTGTGGTACATGAGAGAGTGTAGTATAGTGACTATGCTTTTCACAGTTTATACTTGTGCCAGAAAGATCTTAATATGTTCAATGGCCGTGGTTTAGGTTAGTTCGGGCAGACCAGAATGCCTTGTCTTAAGACCTGCCTTCGCTCAGGGCGGTCCATTATTGACACGAAAGTTTCCCTATATAAAAATATCAAGGTAGAATACGCTACAGTAACACAATGTGCACATTCACTCCAACTTCGATTGATGAACTAGACCGCTCTTCAGATATTGTGTATACCTGTCGCAGAGTGTATGTAGAATAGTCCATCCCTGGACCACATCTGCGACCAACGGGCATAATTACTTGTTCAGTAGGAAGTCCTAAAAATCAAATTCCACAGCATAAAAGAACAGCGCAGTAGCTCAAGATAGTAGTTCCTCGATTCAATGATGTATGAGACACTCTTTCTAGCTGTCGATTACCTGCCGATTGAGGCTCTGAAGCAGATTTAAGCATAAGAAAAGGCTTCAGAAACGTACACTCCCGTACGTCAAATCCGCAAAATACACGGAAAATACCAGATTCCCAAAGCTGAAGCCATTACGAACAACCCTTAATCTCGGGACTTGAACGCACTGATGATGCCAATCTGTATCCTGTTCCGATGGTTTGGAAGGAGCTTTGGTCTGGTGCTGGTTGTAGCTTCGTCCGAGCACAAGGAAATTATCAGATGATGGCTGGAAGCCGATGTTGACCCGTAGAGAATCTGTGGAGGAAAAACCTTAGTATCTCGACGAAGCAACAGCATTTACTACTGAAGCGTTGTGTTGCATTCGCGATATACGAAGGAAAGCTGAATGAAAGGTAAGTATTGGATGAACAAGAAACTTTTCAGAGAACAAAAGAGTCTGGAGTTATCGCGTATCTTGGTGACGTGTAGCCATACATGTCAATTGAAAGAAAACAGGAATGAAGAAGGTCTAGAGTCGGGGCTAGAGCATTCCGAAGCTCGAGTCAAATACATATGATTGACCTACTGGCCTAACGCTTGAATTCGCAAAGGGAGCAATCATTAGCCAGATTGAGTTCGGCGGCAGACATTCGATTTTGATAACTTCGTAATTGTCACAGGCAGATGAGGAGGTATCTTTTCCCCAGTCCTACAAAATATGCTAACATTTCAAGCTATTCTTGATACCACCTTTTTGGCTTGCCTGGCACTCGCTCAGCGCATCAGGAGAGCTCTTCTCTCAAGCAAACTCTGAGAAGGTGACTGCAAGATTAAGCAACTCAGTGCTTGCGAATACAGGTGAAATGGTGAAATATATAGACTCCTCAACGAGTCTTTAGTAGCCTCGCTCACGGCTGAAGAACAAATTCTAGTTAGGCTAGTTGTGTACTCAGTACAAGATAAGTTCGGTACCTATCATACCATCTTCTCAGAATCGATCAGAAGGTCACAAGGCCACAAGGCACACACACATATCGAATCATAACAGACGCATGCCGCTTTATTCGCTAAGCAAGTGACTGAGAGGAATATATTTCAAGGTTCCAACACTAAACTTTAACATACGAAACTACTTACGGAGTAGGAAAGAACAGCGTAAGAGAGTGTTCGATTCGGATATAGAGGAAATATAGTCTACATAATGTAATATATAAATCGTGTGTGAACACTTATAGCATTAGAGGTGATTATAGCTTACAGGATAGGAAAACTCGCTCAAAACCAGGTAGGTTAGTAAAGTGGCATCGATGCCTCATACAGGGTTGATTTCGAGTACGGACGTGCCTTGGTGCCTCATGACCTTTCGATATATTTCGTATCTTTGGAGGTACTGATAAGGATTTACCATGCGATTACGCTACCAAAACTGGCTGGGAAAACTGTGACATGCAACAAATATCCAAGACCTTGTGAAATATCGACGCTAGACCCTGCACAGAGTGCAATGAAGGTGCATGTCAAAGTGCAAAAAGCTCTAGAAGAGATCAAGTGAAACTGCGGAACTGCGGCCCACCTATTACAGTTCATTGAGTTGAGTAGCGGGCAGCTTATCTTTGCCCATGACACAGGTCTTTCTTCACAACCACCTATCAAGATCCAACAATACCGCCTTGTGGTGACTGCCACAAGGATTTCATTACAGAATGCTAGTACCTGACTGTCCGGATCTGTCCCAGAGGCTGTTGGTGCGTCATATTGCTGCTAGATGGCGCGCAGATTGTAGCGTAAAATGGTATTATTTGGAGCAAATTATACCATTCACCAAATAGATGAGAATCAATTTCCCATCTCATTACTTTCCCTTCCTCCGCCAAGTTTCACCCCTCCATTCATCACAGCTCTATCCTGCACGTGTCGCTGTAAGTTCCCTCAGCCATCACCTGTTGATTTGCTGTTTCACCTTTCTCTTCTCTCTTTTGACACCCCCACCACATACCTCAACTCGCCACGCTTCATCATGTACGTACCGGTAGACAGCGGTGATCTGGAGCTCCTTTCCCCCCAATGCTCGGTACTGTAGCTGCCCCATACCACATGAGACACGCCATGAATGCGCCATGCAGGCTACGAAAGGGCAAAAGTATTACAGCCAAGCCAAGCCTCGTTCACTTCTGCTCTCATGATCTCCGAACTTCCCTGCTCAGACATCCGCATTATTACACTTGCTCATCATTCAAACCTTCAATCTTTTCTTTCTTCTAACACTTTCACAACAGAACTCTTCGACATAAACACTCTAGAACCCGCCCTAGACAAGATAGAAAGTACCACGATCGCCAGCATGAGTGCCAAAAACAGCACGGAGGTCGAGGTCAGTCATGGTCGTGGAGGTATGTTATCATCCAAAAAAATACATAACAGTTTAGTGGCTAACATATACTTACAGGAGCTGGAAACATTGGGCCCGATACCACTCAGTATATCACATACCTCATTAGCTATAAGAAAAAGCTGATGGTATTCTAGGTACACTGATGGCGAGATCGTCCGTGAAGGAGTCGCTGGACCGCATGGTGACGGAGCTTTCAGCACTGGACGTGGTGGAGCAGCCAACATCGGCTCGCCAGGCATGAAAGCCACGAGGAGAAAAGATGACATGGCTATTCCAGAAGTTGCTATACGACCCAGCATGGAAGACCAGACCTTTCATGTTGGACGAGGTGGTGAAGGAAATGTGCACAAGCCTGACCCGCCAGCTGGTCCCAAGCACCCCATCGGATTTGCTGATAAGTTGAAGAACAAGCTCTTCAAGAAGAAGGTTGTGGAGGAGAAACCAGTTGTTACCGAGACTGCTGTTTAGGTAGCCAAGCGTTGCGCAGTACAGTCGTTGAGTTCATAGATCGATGCGACGGAGCGGAGTGATTGAGGAAGCAAGAACTTCAGGGAGTTTGGCTGCTAATTCGTTGATACTTGCTTGCCACCAAACTATGCGTAATTTAGTCTATTTTTGGACTAGCTCAACTCAGGTAGGCTCAACTTTGCGGCTCGTTCCTCGGTTGTTGCAGGTAATTCTGAAAATGTGTGCAAGATTAGACGCATCGCGGACGAAGGCATAATTTTTCTCTCAGCTCAACGCACAATTTCAGAAGTTTCAAGTCATTAAAGATGTAAATCTTAATAAAAGCTCCATTACGTCCACTTTCAGCTTAGAAAAACCGGCAGTCGCTGTCTCAATTGCTCATAATTGCAACTCCGGATGCCAAGACCAGGATCTAGCTATTAGCGCGATCTCTTTCGCGATTTCCACTACCAGCGCGTCTCCTACTCATGTAATACCAAACATCTCCCCTCATTTACGACTTTCAGTGACCTCTAGACTTCGCTGCATCTCTTCTGTTGAGCACGCGACACCTAGCCTCAAATTACCTCCAGCTCCTCCCCCCACGCAAGTCGAAGGAATTGGGAAAAGCAAACTGCTGATCGAGGAGTTGCCGTTGCATCCTACATCTCTGCTCCGCGAAAGTCGCAACACATATACCAGCGATCGAGGCAATATCACAAATAGTACGCTCGCATTTGCTCCACGCTGTTTAGTTCTCAATATATTTGCCACGATTGCTGCCACAACTCCTCAGCAGAAACATGGCCCCCAAACATGGCATCAAAACAGAGGAGAGGCTTGTCAAGCGGGCAAAGAAATCTACCACATCCCGGTCTGAAACTCCGCTTGATCATGGAGCCAATTTCCCGTTTAAAGTCGAGTATCCAATCATGAAAATCGATGGTAGTATCAGCCTGGAGCAGAAAGCCATGATGGACATGGCTGAATTTCAGGTCAGCCCGTTCATAGCTAAAGGTGCTCGGGCAAAGGGAGAGCTGGATCAATACTATACCGTCACACCGCATGATGAGTGGGAGCGAATGAAGAAGTACAATAATTTCATCAGTAAGCAAATAACTGAAACTGAACGTTCCTGGCTAATTTTTATTGTAGTCCAAGGAGAGGCTTATACAAACAGCCAATTCGTCTTTGTCAGGGGAGAAGATACGCCGAAGGATAAGGATAATATAGAAGGAAGGCCGAAAGACTTTTGGGTCGCGCGGATTTTGCAAGTGCGAGCCAAAGATCCTCAACATGTCTATGCACTGGTAGGATGTTCCGCCAATTTAAAAATGTTTCTCCATACTGACTACAAAAGGTTACCTGGATGTACTGGGCAGATGAAATCCCCCCTCCTGTTCCTAAAGCAACAGACCAGGTCACCAAGGATACCGGACGCCGAAGTTATCACGGAAATTTCGAGCTGATCGCATCAAATTATATGGAGGTCCTGGATGTTCTCTCATTTGCAGGCAAAGCCGATGTGTACCATTGGCCCGAGGACGACGACAATGTGCAAACAAGATTGTTCTGGCGGCAGACTTACAATCGGAAGACTCTCGAACTCTCGGTGAGTTTTTCCTGCACTGTAGAGTACAGCTTGCTAACACTCATTCCAGCAATTGAAGAAGCATTGTCTCTGTAGCGGCCATTACAATCCTGATGTTCCGATGTACATCTGCGACAATTCAAGCTGTAAAATATGGTTCCACGAGAATCATTTGATCGACGACCACCTAAACAAAACATACCGACGTTTAATCGGTGATGATGTCACCAACGGAGATGCTAAACCGACTAGTAAAAAATCTAAAGCACCAGTCTACAGAGCAATATTTAAGGCAGTCATGGAAGAAAATGCCGATGGTCCTCCGCAGATCGTCGTCACAGATCTGCGGAAAGGTGCAGATCCACAGAAGTGGCATGAATTCCTCTTATGTCCGAAGTGCGATACTCCGTTTGAATGATTTAGCCACAGAATTACTCTGCTTCATTGAACAGATAACTTCTCCCGCCGTCATCAATCAGGCTCGGATGTTACACGCCATGCTTATGCACTCCACAATTCCTTACGAGGAAGATATTCCGCTTGGGGAAGAGTCATATAAGCATGGGTTTTGAGCCCTTGATTATCCCGAAGAGATGTGTTCCTTTTTGTAGCATTTGGGACTCGGTTTTGGTGACCGCCATTGTTGCGCCTGGTCATGGTACTTCGCTTCCCGCTCGCAAGTATCATCCTCCCATGAGCACTTATACCCTTTTTGCTTCCGGAGTTTGGCGGCATCTGAAGAGGCTGCCTTAATGGTGTTTTGTCAGCTGGCGTGGAAAGCCATCGTGAAAGACGAGATCAGGACGGAAGATGGAAAATCTACATCAAACAGGAAGCTGCGCCTCCAGGGGACATTATGATTGATTCGCGCAAGACATCGTGTCTACACTTCTATAGCCATCTTAATGAGGCTGCGATGTGAAGTTTCCCAACTCTTTTTATACAGGTCCATAGTGAACCAATATCTAGCACACGTTCTGATGAGCATGTTATACCAATGTTGGTTGCCGCACACCAACTTCCCCTGCCCCAGGCTCCCAAGTGCCATAGTTGAGCTTATGCAGATTGCAGAAAGGTACGGTTAGCGATGTTCGCTGCTCCCTCGTGGCTTTCCATCAAACGAGGTACTGTTTGCAACTTGAACGCCAAAATATCACGCTTATCTCTCAATGAAGTCTCCATTCAATGTCCTCTTTCTTCCTTCCCTCTTGGATGCCCCGCTCGCGTGGAATTGGCAGCGGATATAGGTGCCGAAGGTGGGTCAGCTTAACAAAAAAATAACTCTGAGAGTGCCCCCAGAGTCCTTCTATTTACCGTCTTTTCTTGCATTTGTTTCTGTCCATTCTGTCTTGAGTTCTGATTGATTTTAGTGGATGATGGCCGGTATTAACGAGCAATCTCGCTTGGTTGTTGATGTGGAGAGAAGGCTTATTGACGATAAAAGTAACGTTGTTGAAAGAAGCGGTAGCTCCGATATCGCAGCACCAATTCCAGCTAAGAACAACGAGTCTTCAAAGCTTGGAACAAAGAGAAGTCATTCGACATACCAAGACACCTTGAGTGTGGCAGTTTCGAAGGTACTAGGTCAAGTATTGAGAAAGTCGCATTTAGAGCCTTTAGTCGATGACCTACCCCCAGATGGAGGACTACAAGCCTGGGCTACTGTATTCTTCACTTTTCAGACTGGTTTCAACACTTTTGGGTTCCTAAACAGTTATGGCATATTGCAGAATTACTATGTTACGATGTTGAATTTACCTCCATCAACAGTTTCGTGTAAGAAAAGCCTCCTACTACTTTTAATCCTCAACATAATTGTAAACTCCTGCCAAACAATCTCTGGCAGTTCGCTTACGACAATAACAGGGATTGGCTCCTTGTATGCCTTTCTCATGTTGGTGCTCAGAGCTTTTGCAGGCCGCCTTTCAGACGCTGGATACTTCCACCAACTCTTTTTCGTCGGCACTACGCTCCAGATAATCGGATTCTTCACGGCTGCCATATCTACTACTTATTGGCAAATACTTCTCGCACACGGTGTCTGTCTAGGTATCGCCGGCGGTCTCATCTTCGTTCCCACCATGAGCATTGCAGGAACGTATTTCTCGAAAAAACGCCCATTAGCACTAGCTATAACTGCTCTTGGAAACTCAGTCGGTGGGCTCGTCTTCGCAGCCATTTTGCAGAATGTCCTCCCGAGCCTGGGCTATGCATGGGCTATGCGGACTTGTGGGTTCGTGGTCATGGCTACGAGTATCCCTGCGAATTTTGTTCTGAGGCCTATGAAATTGAAGAGGGCGAGAGGTCTGATTATCGACTGGGGAGCTTTTAAAGAGTTGGCATATTCGTTGTTTTGTACTGCTATTTTCTTGACCTTTCTGGGAATGTGGGTGCCTGTGTTTTATGTGAGTATCGCTTTCCAGCTCTTTCACGTGGGGAAGATGTGCTGACCAGGATAGCTTGGATCCTTTGGAAGGAACATTGTCGGTATTGATAACAAAGCCGCTGCTTCTTTGATTCTGATCATCAATGGTGTTGGAGTTGCAGGACGAATTGTGCCTGCTCTTCTCGCCCCTAGGCTTGGGCCCTTGAATCTCATGATCCCGCTAACTTTCCTACCCGCTCTCATCCTCTTCTGCTGGGCATCGGTGCATACTCAAGCTTCGCTCCTACTCTTCGATATCTTCTATGGATTCCTGATGGCTTCTGGTCAAGGCATGTTGCCTCCTTCGCTTGGGAGTTTGACTAAGGATCTATCGAAGGTGGGAGTCAGGTTTGGCATGGTTTTCTCGATTTGCGGATTCGCACTCCTCATTGGGCAGCCGCTTGCCGGGGCGTTGATAGAAGCTAATGGGGGTGTTTATCTATATGCTCAGATGTATTCCGGGACTTGCATGATGCTGGGCGTCGTTTTCATGGTGGCAGCCAGGACGAGGATAGTTGGGTGGAATTTGAAGGTTAAGATATGAATAAATTATATCTAGAGAAGATGGAAAGTATGTAGCCAAATTCTAAACAAATCTACTCGGATTCTTCCGTCGTTAACCAGCAGAGAGATTCTAATGCGGCAATTTACAAATGGTACCAGCATGCCCTCATGCTACCGTCATGAGCCACTGGCCATGATAATCCCAAGCTTTCTTCCGAATTCATGGATGATCTGTCGTCGAGAAAATATTTATCATCTAGTGATTCTCAGCTTCGACGTGACTTGCAATGATCGAGACAGTCTTATATTGTCGATCGCTCGACGATTTCTGGCTCTATCTGATCTGCTCCTCTACAAATACTTATATCCCAGACTATACGACGAGTCTCGCAACAAAGTAGTCCCTGGTTTCTTTCGATATCCCGAGAACTAGTAGCTGCAAGTAGGGATAGATCAGCGACTGCGTGCCTCTCAGCGGTCTACTCAGTACTCATAGACCATAAACTGTTTGACGACAAAGAACATTTGTGTTGGCAAGAAATTCGTGGGTGGGCTGCAGAGACTCAGAAGAAGTTATAGAAATACGTGGGTGGAGTAAGAAGACCTAAGACGGGTTAATACGCTTAGATAGCGAACGACCCGTGCAATCAGTATGATAGAAGCAATTGCGAGATGTGTCTAATAAACGACGAGTGGGACAAGCCTCCTTTGTTGTACTGGGTAGAACAAACTATCCTTGACCCTCCTCACATCCTCGAATTGTCTACTACAATAAGATAAATGCAAAAAATCTTCTCAGCGCCCTCTATCGTAATCTTGCCCCCAGTATCAAATAATGGAAGAGGAAAAAAGGCAAAAGAGCAGCCAGGGCTGAAAGAAAATTTCTTCAAGGGAACTTACTTCCTACAACCCATGAATTGCGATTGTGTTGTCGACCGCGGAGACGGGGAGGAGGATGAGGTACCGTGATCATTTTCAGTTGTCCATTTGACAAATTTTCAAGTCTGAGAGCACTTACGGGGTGGGCATTGGCGGTAGGCGTGTGGTGTTCACGCTTCGCGCTTAATAGGTAGGTATTGTAAACATGCTGGGGTTTTAGCGAGGTGGATCATGATTGTGGAGGTCGCATTACGAAATTTAATAATGATATTGGATGTTGTAGGCTTTCTTTTTGGCTGTAGATAGAATTCTGAAGGAGTGAGTTGTCTGTAGACCTGGTGTCATGTATTCGTTCTACTACATGTGACATGTATATTAAAACTGTCAGATGCCTAGCTAATTGACCGTGATGTATAACTAGACTTCATTCGGTAACTCCGCACCCCTGTCCCGCCACGTTACTTTTTGATGTGCCCTCATACCGACCGACAATACAGTAGACCGAGCATGCACCGTCGCACTCCCCTGTTCTCTGGTTCGGCTTCTTTGATATGGCAGCGACATTCAAATTTATTTCTCTCAATCATGCAACTCCCAAAAGACTACAATCAAGCAAAGCTTGTGACAATTGTCGTCGGCGGAAGAAACGATGCATTCATGGAGACAACGCTTCTCGTCATTCGACGCTAGACCTCGACGATGAAGTTGCATCGGCCGATTGCCAGGAGAACATTAAATCTCATGCTTCAGTACCAGACCGTTCGTGGACAGTACAAAGAGGGGTGACAGATGGAGCTCCTCAGCTGCATGGCCGAGTTCCAGGGCTGGAGACCGACTCCCCTACTGCCCAGAACCCTCGATTTATTGGTGACCTCAATCCAGAGAGCATTTTCCTGGCGGAGACAAGCAATGCCACAACTCGTGGAGTTTCTCTGGATGATAGTGTCGGTGTCTGGTGAGCGTCATTCTCTCCGATGTACTTCTCTTGCCTCCCAGCCCATTGAAAGTGGTCAGCTGTTCATCACCAAAATTCTCTCACGTCCCTCTGCCCCCAAAACACCAGGTATATTCTGTAGAGCAATTGATAATTTTGATAGGTTGAATACCTCGATCAGAAGTCATGGCTCTCAGAACACGTCTCATGTGTTACACTCACCATCACATCTGTTCTATCGGTCTAGCTCAATTGTTCAGAAGGTCCTCGTTCCAATGCTAGAGCAGGAATGTATTTCCACCATTCCCTGTTCAGAGAACCTCGGGGCTCTAATAAGAATTTACTTCGATAAAATTTACCCGATACTGCCTTTTGTAAGTGAGAGAATGCTACAAAGTGCCCGTTTAACAAAACTGGAGCGTGTTGCTCTGCAGCAAGGTATCTGCCTCGCTGCCTCGAAAGATATTACTGCTAGAAAATATCTTACTCTTAGCGATGCCACACCTTTGAGCTGTAGGGAGTTCGGGGAAAGATTGTCTGGTGCCATGAGGATCATAATTGAGACAGGTCTCGTAACGGATAAGATTGTGCTTATTCAGATATTTGCTTTGCTATCGCAATTCATTGACGACCCACCCGGCGAAGATCTGTCCTCTCAGTGAGTGGCCCTTAAAGGTTTTATGTAGCCCATCCAGGCAGTATCTTGATGCAATTTTTATTTTCTATTCTCTAATATAGTTGTTGGAAATTTCAGCTAACATGATTAAGGTATTGTATGAAAGCAGTACACCAAGCACAATCTTTAGGTTTGCATATCAAGGGGCAGGAGGAAGTCGATGATCAGGGCCAGACGACGCTGTTGTGTTGTATCTGGGCGATGGATCGGATGAATGCAGCTTTCAAAGGACGGCCAGTCACGATGCATGAGAGGGATCTTCGGAAAGATCTAAGTTACTGCCTCCAAATACAGGATCCAGCCTTTCGTCTATTTCTTGAAATTGTCACACTGTTGGACAAAGTTATCGGGTTTTATAGGCCTCAGTCGAATCCCGGAGATGCCTTCGTGTCGGATATGGAATTTCCTGCCTACGAGGATATTGTCCTAAAATGTGGCGGTTCACTGATTGGAATGCCGGCTCTTGGTATGGTCTTCTCGACACTCACTCTCTTACCAAGTTTTCATCAAGCCGCTGACTATCAATAGAATCTATCGAAGTTTTCTATCATAGTGTTGCAATCCTATCATGCCGCACCCGATCCTGGATGGACCCGGAACGGTCATCGACAGCCTTTCTTCGACAAGGTCTATCGACTTCCGCGTTATGCATAATATTTGGTAACACGCCACAAGAAAAGCTATCATTCTTTCCATTCATACCTTATGGCATGTCTCTTACTATGAGCATTGTTTATCGTGAAATGAGATACAGTAAACTTTCAACACATCGATCTCGAGCTCGTAACCAGTTTCAGATTCTTTGTGACGCCTTGTCAGGACTGGAAGATGTATTTGGGTCTGCTTTGACGACTGCAGCAATGGGAAGGAAGCTGTTGCAAGAAATGGATCGTGTTTCATCCACAATCCCCTCTTCAGAGTCTTTGCCTTTCAACAAAATGCCCGCCGCTGCTCTCGGTCAACAGCATCAAGCACCAAGAGAAGCGGCTCAAAATGGTAAGATAATCAGATATTGCAAAAACATATGGGATGCTTGCTGATTCGCGCAGATCTAACAGGATCCTCAAATCTGGACATTGACCAGCCTGATAACCTCATGTGTAATCTCGACTTTCCGAATCACGGCTCTATAACAGACATCAATCTATTTGGACTTTTCGATCCGGCTTTTGATCTCGAAGGATTTGATGCATGTCTGGAGGGTAACATTAATCCTGGCTTCATCTCAGGGCCACAATGAGTTGAACGACACAGTGAATTACAGCCAGTTTTCTCGGGGAAAAGCTTTGGACTTCCCTGGCTCCAAAAGGCAAGTGGATCCGACGACGCACGTCAGCCCTAGTGGTAGATATGTTCTACTTTGTTGCAATCGATATGACATGGGCGAATTTCCATGGTTACTGCCATGAAATTGCTGTTTGCCAGCATTTTCAGCGTCTGCTTTAACTTCAGATTCATACCTACCTTTGTCGCTAACTGAGACGAGGATGAGTAATTCATCTTGAAGAAGTGGGCGATATCTGACCATGGCTTCTTTTGGGACGAGGAGGAGCACCACTAAAAGGTTATATTACGCATCCAAACTTTTCATCACAAAAGAGTCAAGCATACGCCGATCAAGCTCCTGGTTGTTTCTTGATCAAAAAGAGATTCCTCCCGCTTGGCCCCTTTGGGCAGGCTCAGAATTCTCCGAGCGATGCAGAATCACTATTACGATACATACATGAGACGGGTGATAAAAATTTTGGCTTGATATATATCGTCGATATGACCTTCCTTTTGAGCATGTTTTCTCATCTCCTGGGTATTATTCTCGCTTAGAAGCCAGCATGTTTACCTATTCATCAATTCGGTCTCTCCACAATGATAACGGAAATCAGATTATAAAGCAACAGAATTTATAGCCGATACCTTTGTATCTCATCACTCCCCGAAAGACACGGTGGTAGTTCAGACCTGAGTTGCACCGCAAGAAAACAGACGGATCGGAGTCTCCTAATCCGGAATCGCCGATGCGGGACCAACATTTCTGAAATCAGTAGGCGGCGACGGGATGCTACTTTGGAAGATACCGCAAGTCGATTTTCCATTGGAAATCTGATATAAAGAGCTGCATCCTGTCAGCGCCGTCAATCAAAGTTGTCGTATTTCGTATATAATACACAAGAGCAGCCAACCATATCTATGATGCTTCCTGCAGCAAAATCCTCCTTGAGATCGAGTCTAGTCTTCAGGTCCCCGAGACTTGTCCGCCACGTTGCGAGTCAGACGGCCTCAAACGCAAAAGCCGAGGGTGATATCTCTGCAGTGTTCCCATCTCTTTCTGGAGTTGAGATAAAACCATTGCCCGATCGTTTCACCGACGTAAAACGCAAACTAATCGATGGAAACGAGAAACGTCTGACGGGAAGTTGGCAACGCCTTTTGAAGCAACTTGCGACTGAAAATGCAATTGTTAAGGAACGAGGTCCAGAAATCATTCCGCAAATCGAATTCGAGAATTTTATGCAACCTTCCTCAGATTTTATCGGCGAGGTCAAGAAGCGAGGAGTTGCTGTTATAAAAGGTGTTGTCCCAGAGCATGAAGCTCGGGGATATAAGGATGAAATTGAAGATTACATAAAGAAGAACCCTTCGACCAAAGGTGTGCCATCACTTCGTTGTATAATACCACTTCACAGAGATCTCTAAAATGTTCTGCTGCAGCTTTTCCGAGTGACAATCCCCAGATTTTTGAGCTGTACTGGTCTCAACCACAGATGAAAGCCAGACTTCATCCGAATGTCATCTTGACACAGACGTCACTGATGAAATTATGGACTTCAAAAGACAAGGATGCACTAATTTCAACTTCATCACCTCTCACTTACGCAGATCGACTTCGGATCAGGCAGCCTGGGGACAATCAATTCGCTTTGGGACCGCACGTAGATGGAGGAAGTGTAGAACGTTGGGAACCCAACGGATATGGGCTCGGTGGTGTCTACAACAAAATCTTCCAAGGTCGGTGGGAAGAATACAATCCATTCGAGTCCAGTGCACGAATTCCAGCAGTCACCGATCTTTATCAAGGCCCTGGCGGTTGCTCGATGTTCAGGATGTTCCAAGGCTGGTTGGGACTCTCTCATACGCGCCCGCGAGAAGGGACGCTCTTGGTCAACCCACTCTTGCAGCTTACAACAGCGTACTTCCTTCTTCGACCATTTTTCGATCCGGTGCAGTCGCGAGATGCCTTCACTTCAAAGAATTTCTCCCAATATTTGAGCTTTGAAAACTGGAAATTGAAGACAGCTCAAGAGATGGATTCGGCGCTTCACGGCGCCAATCCTGGGTCCAGCCAAGAGTTCAATGATGTGCTTCATCCACACCTCGATTTGAAGACTAGTATGGTTCATGTACCCACGATCAAGCCTGGCGATTTCGTAGTCTGGCATTGCGATAGTGAGTAGTTTCCTTGGTAGAAGGGACTTGGAGGCTAACTTGTATTTCTCGCCTAGCAATCCATGCTGTCGACCAAGTTCATACAGGTAAAACAGACTCGAGCGTGATGTATATCCCAGTATGTCCAGTCACAGATTTGAATTCCAAATACCTGGTACAGCAGCGAGAGGCTTTCGAGACCGGAAAACCTGCACCTGATTTCCCAGGGGGAAAAGGCGAGTCGGATCACATTGGAAGAGCGACTACAGAGTCCGTATTTTGCGACGCAAATGAGACAAGCTTGAGCACAATAGGCTTATCGAGATTGAGGACTTCGGAAACGGACGAGTTACCTGGTGCGCAGAAAGTTATCGAGAAATCGAATCAGCGACTAGGATTCATGCGAGGAGTCAAACAACTTGCATAGTAAAGGATATACATATCGAATCGTGTGCTCCCTCTAATGTCAATCATATCTAAGCGCTTCGTCCTCGAATAATGTGCCACTTCCATGTCGGTCGTTTGATATCACGGTGAACACACGCAGTGCTCTGATTTCGGCCTTTACCGGTCTTTCTTTGGTTGTATCTTTCTTTATCAGTGCTTTTGTCGATTGGAGGTGGAATTGGTTCAAGCACATATCCTCACCTCCAACCGATGTCGAAACAACTAATGGAGCAAGCCGTGGCTGTAGGAAAGCCGCAAGAATCTTTCTCATCGGGTTTTGGAGGGCCCTTGCACTCCTCCCACGAGTGTTTAGGTGTCGGGGTAGACAGGAGATATTTCAATTGGAGTTGTCGATACACTTGTGCACACTTTGAAGACGACGATGCCTTGGAAACAAGTGACAGCGAGTGCACTGAAGTGAATCTTAAACAGACTCACGATCAGGACAAAATTGAAGAGAAGGAACTTTCAAGTAAGACATTGCTATGCTGAAATGCCTCTTGCGCAATATCGACTAATATGTGGGTCCTGCTCGACCCCCCTCGCTTCAATCTCGCCAAATTCAATAACAATACATTTCTTTCTCGGATTCCCTTTGTGCCCTAGAGAGCTATCCCTGCAACAATAATCAAAAGTCCCATTGCGCTACCCAATTCTGCCTTCTTATTTGCAACCGCTGCGCCAGTGTAAGCAAGCAAATTGCCGTTTGCCGTCTTGGTTGCGACCGCCGCGCTAGTAGTATTGACACATGCAGACTCCGTTGTTATCTTATTCCCAACTTGTGATTTCAATTCGGGAGTCATACCATCAATATCCAGAGAAGATTCTGATACGTTGGAGATGGATACAACTGGACTTTCAGCAGTTGCTGAAGCCAACTGAATCTGAACAGTGGAGGTACTCTTCAATGACCCCTCTGGAGTTGATGCTGATGCTGAAGTAGCAGATATAGAAGGAGCAGATGTTGACACTGCCATTTGGCTCGAGATGAGATACGGGGCTAGCAAGGCGAAGTTAAGGCCGGCTACGCATGTTCCTGGATATTCGCCCTTGGTACGACGTTAGATGGTGTGAAAGGAATGTAGGAAGCAGCTTACGTTCGTGCAGCAGAATCCAGCGACTGGTGCACAGAAGCCTCCAGCCTTACAGTATCCATTGTCCATCGAACAACAAGTCTACAAGCAATATGAACTCGGGTGGCTGGCCTCAGTCGTAGTGAGATATACGTCACCTAGAGAGGGATCATAGCAGAAGAGGCTGTCGGCACCACCGCATGTGACGGAACCTCCGCCATAAGTCTCCAAACAAGAAAGCAAAGCTCGCTTGGATTTGAGTCCCTTGACAGGACTGTGTGTTGTTACATAAGCCAGGGATGTGATAGCGGAGGAGAACGTGAGGCAGAATTTCATGAGATTCTTCATAACGTAGGATACGAGAGTAGAGACGGATATATAAGATGCTGAAAGGACTATGAATAGCGACTTGATGAGAATTTATTAGAGAGTGCATGATTAGTACTCTTATACACGAGATATAGCATGAGATACAATATTTAGGGATACTTGAAACTCCAAATTCCTACAAAGGCAATTTTGATTTTCTGAACCGTAGTGGATGAGAGCATAAAAAATAACCCTCGCATCTAATTCAGACAATAAAGAATTGAATGGGAGATTTTCCTAACCTCCTTGATTATCGATCACAGGTTTAAGTAAAGGGTAAGATTGCCCAAGCGAGACCATCCCTTCGTCGTCAAAACGTAACAGAAAATAAATTGATCCGGGGTAAGGCATTTTCGGGGGAAGTGATTTATTGCCATTCAATATTGGCAGCTAGGAATACAAGAAGGACTCCAATCATGACACAATATTCGTAATTGTAGAGTGAAAAGAGGTATCCTGAATTATCATATAGACTTCGCATGTTTGCGAGTCTCGTATCTGCTCAGTAGCCACCCCTGGCTCCCCCCTTATTAGCTCCTCAGTCGACTGGAGATCTGCGTGATCTGAGCTCCTGCATATTAATTCAGTCACGTTTGCATATCGTTTCTTCTCGTCTATCACATAGGGTCAAATCTTCGTTTTCTCGCTCGTGTAGCTTACAGAGGTGACAACTATTCTTGATGCGACTACGTAAAACTCCCGTAGGGATAGTCGCCGCCTTTATTACCAAGCAAAGCCATTCTTAGCCCTATGCTGAAAGCCGAAAGCAGGAAAGTCTACAGGAGGTTACTGCTAGATTACATGCGGAAACGCCGGTACTTGGACTCGCATATGGGATAGAACAAATAGCTTGGTACATCAGGGGTTTTCCACGTGCGTTAATAGCTATGGTCAATTTCTAGTTTTCGATATACGGGTGCCAAGGGTTAGGCTGTACTTTATTAACTGCGATGTGATAGCTTTGATATACCGAGGTGTCACGCGTAGTATTACGAGACTGATCCTAAACTTGAAATATGATCGAGGCATATACTACTATCAAAATATCCTCTTTTTCACATGGATTGAGACTTAAAATTAAATCAGGCCCACCATAACTAGGATCTGAAAAGGCTCCTACCATCATAGTTCCTTTGTAGGGAGGCGAAATAACTTCCACGTTTGTCCCATTTATTGTCCCTCAAACTTGAGCAGAAATGCATTTTCCAATATTGCACGCGGCTTTCTATTGTATAAATATTCTCAATGCACAGTGGTGACTGGTCACTGGACAAAGGTGTCAGTCGGAGGCGTTCAACAATTCCTACGTGGGCAATTCGGATTTCTTTTCTGCTGCTTACCTTTGGTACGTGTTGGACATGCTACATTGATGGGACATTTACTCTGTGGCCCAAAACGTTACAAAGGACGGAGATGTCTCCTTACTAACAAACTCTTCTTGAGTACCCACTCATCCCTTTACACAATCTCTCTCTGTGCCACCATCCCTTCGATTCCATAGCCCGTTTACCCAGCTTCAAGTCTCATCTTCAACAATTCAATTCAATACTCTTCCGTTTCCTTCGGCATTGCTGCTGCTACCAATGCCGCCGCCTTAAAATGGGCAACAGATTGGTGTTAGAGGAGTATATTTGCTCCCTTTCAAGATCCGCCACTTTAGTCCCTTGGCCGGCTTCAATTCAGCGGCACCAGCCGCTGCAACCTGGTCCAACAATCAGCACACCAACATTGATGCGGACAGTAAGTTCTTAGGCTACGCTGGTGTAACTGAAGCACTAGCAACTCAATATATCTAAAGTCATCCCACTTACTACTGGCTTCACTCCAGCCACCCTTGGTGGTTTGAAGTAAAACGAGGGTCTCGTCGCAAAAAATTAACAATCCTATGCTATCGGCATCGCTCCAATATTCTTTGGAGGCTTTTGAGAACCTGTCAGGGTAGATATTGGCCCGGATCCTCTCTATAAAATCACATTCCAGACTGTCTGAACCAATACCCCGGTTAAGAGGTTGACTGGACTTGCTCAGATTGGTGGAAGAGTCTACCTCGGGACTGAAACTGCTATTGATGATGTCGTTCGATTCCGTACCATCGGTTACGCCGCACCAATCTAAGGTGATCGCCTATCCAGGAAGTAAATGGGGGAGGGAATGGTGGCAGACTATGTTTTCTTTTGTCAGAAAATGTGTGCTCTGATTCTTGTTGTGATGATGTAAATGGATGTCCTAGAGGCTCAGCTATCTTTGAAATACTTAAAGTTCACATGGAAGAGATGGAATATGGTGGTCTCCTGAATCCGGACGTGGCGTTGCAGCGTAGTTGATCCAGACATGACATATGGTAAGATGTCTATGTATTCAATAGGAAAAGGGAGCTCGTGCTGCTTTTAGAATGGAATTTTTGTTGCAGCATTTGTGCCAGTGGCCATAGGACTATAGTTCTTAGTTTATGACCTTCGAGTGTTGAAGTATATCCATATACCATGATTGACATCGGCGTTCAACGCGTGATGAATTTGAGATTCGATATATCTGTCACCACCGCGCGTATTCTGACATCGATGTGCAGCCTAGATCCCCAGAAAAGCTTCATACTGTGTTCTAAGTTCACAAGCTAGACGGTGAAAATTTGGATCACTAGCAGGAAGAAAAAAGCATCGTAAAGGTTTGTTTATTTAGTATCTTGATGATAAGCGAGCCATGCAAGTGTGGGTCCTGAGAAAGCGGTGCTTTTACCACCCTCCAAAATTTACATGTACTTTCCGTCAAGACTCAACGCAACCCAACCGAATGGACGCACTTCGGAGAAAATTCCCGTACAAATTTTCGAGAAGAATAGTCAAAGGTATCAAACAAAATGCAACTCAGGTCGCGAAGTGGTTCCAAACCACGTTGTCAAAGTGCCAGACCTTAGACTACGTCGAACTTCGTAACGGAATAAATAGATGAGGGAACTGCTACTAAGTTTAGTGCGATGTATATGCACAATCTACAATCTCAGCGGCAACAACTGTCATCATATGAACCTATCGCAGCCACCAGCCGAGCAAAAACTGGTCTACAGTGAATTTTGAACTTCCTGGCCATTTTAAGTCCCTGGAGCACTCAAGCCTGATTCTAAGGTACAAAATATCCGAGAGGATATATATTAACAGGAGTGCTACCTATCATAAAACTGTTTTCTGACTTTAGCTTTTTCGATTCGCTTTATCTCTTCAGTGGAAACAAATTCATGGAAATTCGAGCGGATTGTCTTACACGCGTTATAAACTTGCTGAAAGTGGCAGACTAGCAGTCTCCCAGCTATGCAGTATTGAGATCTCAAGTCGATTGTAGGTATCTAAGCTTTATGTACAAGCAAGCTCAAAGGCAACCTATCATAAAATACGAAAGTTAGCTTCATATTACCAGCGAGACTACCTCAACCACCGCCAATAATTCAACACTATCCTAGTATATTACCACCTTTGGAGACATCAACAACCAAATTTCCAAAGAACCACAGGCACATCCCTCCTTCCCAAACTCTCGCCGATAAATCGGCTTCCCGCACCATATTACCAGCAACATCCATTTATCCATATCACCCGGCTTATAACTCACGGGGCCTGCTCAATGCTCGACTTAAGCAAGCAGCCACTTCTCCCCAGTTTTCTGCATTGGGACGATCATCCCGTCATAGAGGTGCAAAATATAAATTTTGATGCATAGCCTCAACTACGTAGGTGACTTTCGCGCCTCAATTCCTTCGAGGCAGATTTCGCGGCCGGAATAGCCGCGTCACGGTGTGCGTTCACGACAGTACAGACGACGTGCATGGATTGGAGATGCGGGTTGCAATGTTATAAAATATCAAGCTGAATTGAAAGGTGGTAGATTTCTTATGTTCATCGATTCCGGTTATGGATTGATATTCCATGCAAAAGTCAGATAGATAGGAGAGTCACCACAAAAGAAAAGGTAGATAGATAGATCTGCGAAAAGCTTCGGTTTTGACAATCGTTTGAAAGGTGCAAACAAGCAACACACCCCCTCTTCAAACACACACTGGGCATCTTACAATGCCGCAAATCGTCAGCCCGTCTGCTGATCTCGCACGCACGGACAAGCAGTTCCGCGGCAAGGGAGCTGGCTAAAAAGGTTCTGATATGCGACAGAAGCGGACGTCCGAAAACTGCGTCTGCATATGCACATATTGCGGCTCGCTTCACTCACTCCCAGTCGCCCTCGCCATACAAAGCATCGTAAGGCATGCTTGAACAGAACAGAGCTGCAGGAATTTGACATGGTTGGGCATGAAGTGGAGAAGATGTACTTCGCAAGCAGAGCCGTTTAGAGAGGAGTAGGAAGTCAAGTGGGAAGGAGGAAGTGGCCATAATTAGCAAGAGGGAGATGGTGGGTAAACAAGCGAGCTCGAAACGGATGGTTTCTTGATAGGTTTACATGGGAGGTGTATGCGCGTTCCTTGTTCCTTAGCCGGGAGGATAGAGGTTATATTTGAAAGACGATGTGCAACAGAATGCATGTATGTGTATTCAGAGCTGCTTGGAGAGGATGGAGGGAGTTCCCACCGGGTCTGGAAGACGTTTGACGGGGTAATGGACCGGGAAATGCTTGGGAGATGGGAAGGGAGGGTTGTGTGGCTATATCCTGGCTTGGTAACATAGTGTCGTGTATAGAAGTTTCACAAACCATGTGTACATATAGGTAGGTGGAATCACATTTAACTGAAAACTCCGCAAACAGTCGACAGCAAGCAAGAGTCAAACTTCATAGATACCCATCTCTTGAGGTAAACGAATGACATTAAACATCTATTCCATCATCCATTTCCAGACCAAATGCTCCGACGCCATCGCTATGCCCAAAATAAATCTCGTATTTAAGCGATAAAAGATCTATCAGTACAATCCGCACCCGTTATCCGCTCTAGCAAAGGCACCCGTGAAAAATTCTTGCATAGCCACATAATGGAACAGAATACCTCCAAGCACAGCAAAATGCCACAAGTTGTGGCTACCTCCAACATAATCGAACGCACCTGGACACCACCTTTCGGGAATCTGGCTAGCATAGACGACAGCCCCGACCAGGTAGACGGTGATGCTTTTCGTAATCGGTGCGTAGAATTCCCATGCCCAGGCTCCTCCCCGATCGAGGTTCAGCTGTAGTACAGGAGCAAATCCCGTGGCACCCAAGGTGACATAAAATGCGACTCGTGCCCATGCCATGTCGGCGCGGTTGAAAGTCGGATGCCAGGGAAGAATGACACCGCCAATACCGAGGGTTGCTGTGAGAGTCATGTAGATCCACCGACTCACGGGTTCGCAATAAAAGGCGGTGTACTCAGTCGTCATGATCGAGGCCGCGATCAGAAGCGAAATTCCCGTGTAATCCACGCAGGCAAAGCGTTCCATGAGCGTTTGGTCGGCTACACTGTTCATGGTGTGCCACATGGTACTGCAGACGAGACATTTGCAGGCCGCAAAGAAGAAGACCGCGGCGATGCAGACGTCTGTTTTCGTGCTGACGGAGAAATTGACACTGGTGGGGTAGAAGTAGAAGGCGATTGCCAGGACAATAAACAAGCCAATAGCATGTGACCAGATATTGACCAACTCGTTCGAAAGTCCGAACACAGACCGTACGCAATCGACCTTGGATTCCGTAAATCGATAGCCCTTGACAATATGAGGGTTTACTCTCCATGGTACCGGCAAATCCTCATATCTGATCAGACCGTGTTCTCGTGCTCGAATGATGGCGCTCTGAACATGCTCCTCCACGGTTTCCGCAGCTTTTCGAGCCCTTTCAATACCTTCATCAACCACCTCTCTCGCTCGTTCAATACCCTCATCCACCACTCTCCGTCCCTCGTCCATCAACGTCCCAGCCGCACCTACGAAGCCCTGCTCCCTCATCTTGTACGCCCTGGCCTCGAAATCCGATAGAATGGCTTCTAGCAACCCAATTCCAGTATGGACCTTGTCACTCATCGTCTCTTTAGCCACTAGGGCATCCTGATATCTCATCTCGACCGTCTCAACCATAACTCTAGCTCTCCGTCTGCCAGCCCCAATCACCTCTCCCGAAACCTGCGAGCAGCGCGCCCGCACAGCCTGCAGCGTAGCATAAGCGCGCGATATTCCAGCATCGAAATTGAGGTTCCCGTAGTTCTCCAGGAAATCCAGCCGTCGTTCTAATTCCGAGAGGAAAATATCCACCTATACGTCATCAACTTGTGTTTGTAATTCAGGAAAATGTTGTGAGAGTATACCTTCAGCAGTAATCTATCTTCCCCGTCCATTCCTGGCTCAGTGCTTTTCCTCCGCGGGTGAAACGAAGAATGCCGTCTCCTGTAGATGGGCTTACCCTCTTGATCGTCTTTCCCAGTCGCAATAGCTGACTCGATTTCGTCGTATGACTCGACGGTCAAGGAGGGACTTGTGCACACCATCGTGAAATTCTTCCGCGACATTACTGGGCGGGAGTTGTACATGTGAAGGTGTGATAGTGGTGGGGTTGTCCGCGGGGTGTCTGCAGACGTCGTCTAGCTGAAGAATTGTATGATCGTAGCAGAACAGAGAATCGCACGTGCGCTAGAAGTGAAGCTGAACGGCGTTGTACACTGGAGTGGAAAGTTGGTTTAAAGCAGTCATGATTGCACCGGGGGGCGGAAGCGCAATGGCAATTCGTCGAGATGTTGTGTCTGAAAGTCGGGGGCGATCCTGGGCTGGGATGTGGATCCACTTCTTTTGTTGAGAATCGGTAATCTTTCGGCGCGGATGAGCTTGGTTTGCGACTCTGGGCATTAACAATGCCACGACTGAGTAATATATGCGAGATTCCTTAGACAAGTTCAAACACAGTTCAACCATTTGTAAAGCACCTGAAACCAATGCTTTTTATGATAT
The DNA here is from genome assembly GCA_900074885.1 of Rhynchosporium graminicola. NCBI lineage: Eukaryota > Fungi > Ascomycota > Leotiomycetes > Helotiales > Ploettnerulaceae > Rhynchosporium > Rhynchosporium graminicola. The sequence continues at coordinate 393,101 of FJUW01000028.1, forward strand.
ACCGTGCGATGATGATCCCTAGGCGCAAATGTTAGAAAAGCCGACATCGTTTGGGAGACCAGGACCCTGTTTTTCTTTGGCATGTGGTTTTCCTCGGCATGTAATAAGCCAATCACGTTGCTCTTGGCTCGTACTTGGCATTTCCTTATAACCATTAGGGAAGGTATTAAGAGTTTCTCTCAACGTGATGGAAAAAGTGATAGCTCAAATGAGCAGCACTGACACATAGAGATTGGCGTGTAACCTGGACTTCTTCAATGTGCCATTCGTGATAATTATTATATACTTAGTATTCCCACCCCCAAACGCCTGACTATACACATCAAACACAATTGCTCGTTTGATCCTTCAAACCTTAACTTTTTCTCTCTTCTCCCACTCAACCACCGCCGGTGCTAGAGGTCTCGAGAATAGACTCGTATAATCAGTCTCAACAACCTTCGAGCTTCCATCGAGGTTCCTGAATTTGAAATATCGTACCATGACAGCTGTGATAGTGATCAGCTGCACATTGGCAAATTGCTCTCCGATACACCTATGTCTACCAGCTCCGAATGGAAGGTATGGACTCTTGGCACCCTTGCTAATAAGACCGTATCCGTAATCGTAGCTCTCTTCCTCGACCTCAGTACCCAGGACTCCACCAGATTCGGGGTCCCATCTATGGGGCTCCCACTTTAGCGGGTCAGGGAAATAGGTAGCCTCTCGGCTGGAAAAACCAGGTGATGCGAGGAGGACGTGTGAGGTTGGGATGACAAACTTAGTACCTGCAATTGGCATAGGGCTCTTGACTTTTCGCATGATGGAGTGGATAGGAGTGTGAAGTCTCAGGACCTCCTTCAGAACGTTTTGGTGCTTGGTGAGTTTGGCGAGATCTTCGTATTGTAGGGCTGGTAGATCAGATCCGAGCACTTCGAGTTGCTCCTGGTATAGCTCCTCCAAGATATCTGGTCTAGCGGCAAGTCTGAGTATGATCCAGGTACTTGAGGAAGAGGACGAATGTTGTCCAGCCATGAGCAGGGCAATCATCATGTGCGCGATTTCCATATCCGGGACCGGAACTCCATTCTTGTAAGTGGAGCGCATGAGCTGGGACATGATGTCCATATTGTCGAGGCTCTTCTTGTCTTTTCGGCGCGTCTCCATGATTTCCATGTAGGCTTTGGCGACAGTTCGCTGTGCGTGGTCCCGTGCGCGATTATGGGGAAGAGGAGCCCAGTGAAGCATAAAATTTATCGGGCTAAAGCCCATGTCGAGTGCGTGATATAGCTCAGCAAATGAGTGGTCGAATTTGTCTCGGCAATCCTTTCCTTGGAGGGCGTGAGAAGCGGTATAGATTGTGATTTCAGCCATTTGAGCAGGAATGTTGACAGTGCCTTTATGCCCCTTGAATGCTGCCGAGCCCTTGATAAATGTTTCGACTTCGTCCTGAATGATTGGAACGTAAGTCTTGAAGGCTTCTGTGGTAAGTCCGATTTTCATAAACTGCACGCGATCCAGTCAGTATTTGATTGCCACGATTTCTTAGTATGGTTTCCACGCACCTTCTTCTGCTCCATCAATTTCGAGTTCGGACAATCGTAAACCACATCCTTTCCAAAGACTGGGGTGGTCAGGACCGTGTAGACCTCCTCCGCATTAACATCCTTAATCTTTCCATTGAGAATGAATTCGTTTCCGTGGGTACCAAGGTACACAGTCGTCTTCTTGCCGAGCAGGATAAAGGTAAAGACTTCGCCATACTGAAGTACAAGTTAGAACCATTTCTCCCTACTGCTAGACGTTCTCGAGAGGAAAGTGAACTGACTGACCTTTGCCTTGTTGTCGAAGAAGAATTTGTAAGGGTCAATACCGTATGTAACTGTGCTACCAATGATAGGGAAGAAGTGGAAAACAATCGGAGGCTCATTGGGGTTCTTGAACAGTATCTGGCTCAGGACATTGAGAATAACAGAAACGACCAAGAAGGCTGCGAAACCAGCGGCGATCACAACGCCCAATCCGCGCTGCGAGACCTGCTGAGCCAGCGGGACTGTAACAGCCTCAAAAATTCCCATTTTGAAGACACGCCGTGGATTCGTGCGCGTGCCTGAGATGTAAAGGAGGAACAGGAAGTGAAGAGCGTGGTTGGGCGACTGAAAGACGTGCCCCCTAAGGTAATTATAGATTTTAGGGACCTGCAATCCAATCTCCGCGATTGGCTTGTCTCGCTCGTGTCTGGACCTCAGATTTCGGAGCGATTTCACCACCTATGCAAACTCCACATAAACACAAGAGAATATCGTGCGTCTTCCAATTTATCGTACTATATCACGGGCAATTTCAATTACTTGTGGCTTCGCTCGCTATACAAGTAGGTGAGTGTAATCCAGCGAAAGCTGATGTTCTCTTTTTCGTATTCTTATTCGCAAAACACTTTGCAGGGGTCAAGCTGTTGGGTCTGCGTCAGCTTAGGAAAGGGAATATGTTTGAAAAATATTTAAATACACGGCAAGAAACTCGGTGAAACATGTCAACTTTTGGTGAAAGTTATGAAGGCTCCGCTATACATATGCTGGTACTGTAGCTGGAATAATGGTCCTGCAGTCAATTTTGGCCAGCCTCTCTTTGATCCAGAACGTCCAAGTACTCAATTCGTTAAATAATAAGTAATTCCCGGCATAGAAGACCTATGATATACAATTGCCAGTCCATTCCGTCCATACTAATCCTCCGCCCAGTACATCTATGACCAAATCCCAAGACGCGGTACCTTTTTCACAACACTTCCAACAGATTTGTTCCACCAAATCGCACCATTTATTCAACAATCGAAAGCTCTTCCTTGCGATTTTTTGCAAAAGCGTCCTTCCACGTATGCCAGATAGTCTCAAGTTCCTGAATGTACTCCTCATGAACTCGATCAATCTCCTCCTGTCCGGGCTGAGCACTCTGCTTCACTCTAATTGGTCTCCCAACAACAATATTCAACGGTCTCCGATACGGCATGAGTCCAACATCGTAATTAAAAATACCCCTGGCATGAAACAATGGAATAGTAAAACCAAGTAGCTTCTTAACCAAAAGTTGGAACTTGTGGATCTTGGGATGCGAATCTGGTTGCAATTGATCGTATAAATCGTTTTCTCCAAATGCCAAGACGGGAACGAGATCGGCTCCTGTTCGGATGGCCATCTTGACAAATCCCTTGCGGCGCTTGAGGACAAGTCGTAATTGATGTGGCTGAGCATCTAGAGATTCTCTAGCTCCTCCGATTACGATGGTAATGCCGCGTCCCATGCCCTCCTATATCACAGTCACCACTGCCAGCTAAGGCGGCAAGTATAAAGATGACTTACCTTGTTCGGGCCTCCCTTAGAAAGTAGATTCTCACATGATTCTCTTGAAACGGAGGCGATGCCCATGGCTAGAGCGTAATCCCTGTATATAGGAATCCTGAAGTTGGAATCAAGTGTCAAGAGAGTGTTCTTGATACCGGGAAATAGCTGTCCGAATCCAAGGGATTCCGTGGCAAAAGCTGCAAAGGCACCTAATGATATGATGCCATGAGGATGATAACCGAATATGTACTTTCTAGTTGGGGGAAGCTCCTGAGTACGGTGTAGTCTTGCAGGGAAGTAAGATGCAAACAGTGACCAGACTGGCGAAGATCGTAGGAATTCCGAGCGATGACTTAGAGTTCCAGAGGTTGAAGCCGTAGATAACATACAGTATAGAAGGTACGGTATCAAAAGCGGCCAGAAGAGCGGTATGGCGCAGAGGAAGAAGAACGTCGACACGCAGAGAGCGATACAAAGCGTATGCCAAAGCACCACAAGGGTTTGGAGACGACGCTGTAGAGGCACATTCATGGGAGCCCATCGAATCGCACTCTTCTCCCATCTCTGGCCAGCCTTTCGGCCACTTGCAAGTCCGTCTTCCTTTCGTCGATTGAGCGCATCTTGTTGGCTATCACTCCTGAATTTCTCAAAGGTGTCATCTGGCTTGATGCTCACAAGCTTGGTGCCATTCTTCTGCTCCTTGAACTTTTCGAATACAATCGTGTTATCATTATCATCCTTCACTTTAGTTTCCTTTCGTGGCAGATCTCCACTTAGCTTGCTCTTCTCGTTAGAAGACCCTTTGTCTGCAGAGTTGTTGCTGCTCTTCGAAGTCGCTTTCCGATGTTTATTTCGGGGTGGAGTCCGCGGGGTATCGTCGAGGCCCTGTACTCGATCAATGGCATGCCAACGACAACATATTTTAGATACACACAGTGGCAGTGTATTCCTGCTGAGATACCTTTCTATCAACACTAGGTCTCTCCTCCTTAATTGCCTTCTCTTCGTTCTTCTCCTTCGCGACCGGCGCACCCGTATCAACGATTCTCAAAACTGGAGCAGCGTGCTTCCCTGTCCCTGTACCATTCGTACCAGTTATCCCGTTCAAATCATTCTTCCCATTTTTAGCCTTTGCTTCATTGGGTTCAGGTTTTGGAGCTTCCTCTTCGACAGCATCGGCGTAGCTCTTGGGTGGTAGATGGTTCTCTTGCCGTTCCTCTGGATTCGCAGGCTCAGCATTGAGCGGCGCGCTGGTGGTCGCAGGCATCGTACCTTCTATCTTATCAGAAATGTGTAGCAGGGGTTACATACAGGGCGGCGCGGGTGCGGGGTATCTTGCTCTTGAAAAGCCTGGATAGGTCGTGGAGAAAGAAGTAGTTACTCAAACGCAAGTTGAGGATGCTGGAAGTTACGAAGTAGGTTGGGTAAGGTACCTAGGTAGCGTTCGAAGGCGCTGTATTTGGGCGATGACGTCTGGATGTCCAGGTTGTTAGCGGCCTCGACTTCGGAAATGCACGCCCCTCCCGAAACAGCGGAAGTCCAGACTTCGATATCACATGTGAATAAAATAATATTTGCTTGAACATCCTTGCATCTACCATTCCCATTTGCTACTCTTATCTAACCTAGGTAGTTTTCTGCAGAACTCATGTGGCTGCAATATTGTTGAGAGGTCCAGATTGTTGCACATGCAACCATTTAGGGCCGTCATTGAAGAATCATGGCAAACTAAGATAGAAAACTGGTGGCTCCTGAATGGTAGTCAGGGATAGTCCGTCTATTGCTGAAGTTTTGCTGGTATGATGTCCATAGTGTTTTTTTGAGATATGAGAGCCGTCTATCATGTGGCACTGCTGAAAATCCGGCATGGTAAGAGGAAAGATGAAGTAAACAACCCCTCGACAAGCTAAGCAGAGAGAGTACGGGGGACATTTAAGAGCAGCTTCCAAGAATGTTATCATACCATTGCAGAAACAGCAAAACAAGTATCTGTGGGATATATAGACAGGTAGTAGTACAGGTTGCTGAAAAGTGCCCCCACTCCAAAGTCCAGTAGAAATTCCCCCTGTGTGAAAGCTTTCCCGTTTCGCCCATCAATGGCAAAGAGAGGAAATGAACGATATCATGGAAAATGATAGAACCAGCGAAAGTCATTATCTCTTTGAGATCGGTATGATGCTGCCCAACCCAGATATCTCCCTCAACGCCTTCGCCAACTGTCCATACGTGTACGTTGTAAACAGAATCTCATTATCTTACATAGAATCTCGCTAACGCACGCCAAGCAGAAAATATTGTACGCCAGAAGCCGACATAGAACACTGTCGTGTGCTCGCATCCTATGGTCAATATTGTTACGAGTTCTCCTGAAGAGGTGGCTGAGGAGGAGGATTCTGCCCGTTGACTTGCCGTCTCAGCGACATGAGTTCCTCCAGGAGCTGGTTGAATCTGTCTTCCTGGCTCTTCTCGGTATTTTCCATGGTCTGGACCTTTTCAGATAACATCTTCACTTTATCCTCTAATTGTTGAACGTAATTCCAGACTCCTCGATCCCCAGACGCGAACAGATTGTTATTGTTATCACCATTCGCAGAGCCTTGGTGGATGGGGCTGCTTGGGTATCCTCGTCCATGAGTAGAACCTCCTGGAGGTTGGAACATGGTGCTGGGTGAAGTAGGCCCTGGAACCGGGTGACCGTGGGAACCATTGATAGGGATCGATTGATTTGACGACTGACTCGGCAGGGTAAACCTTTGGTCAGGCGGAGCTAATCCTGCAAGAGCAGGAAGTTTGGGAACAAGAGAAGTGCCATGGGGAGTTGGTAGAGGCATGCCGGGAGACATCGCCGGAGGGGAAGACCGTCCGGATTGTCTTCGACCAAAGTGCTGTTGTTGAAATTGTGTATTGAGACTTGGCGATCTCTGCCTGTGTATAGACGAAGGGTCGTGTCCAAGTTGATGGGAGTGCATACCCCCTGGGCTGAGAGGCTTTGGGCTCTCCGTCATGCCACTCTGGGAAAACATCGAATTTCCTCCGGTGCTCAGAGGCATCGAAGAGATACTTGTATTGGGAGTATGACCGCCAACTATACCATTTTGCATGCTCGGAGACGTTGATCCCGAAGATCCACCTCGGTCAGCATTGGGAGGGTAAAGGCCACCAGAAGATTGGCCAGGTCGGGGCCCAGCGGGCGGATATGTACTTGGACCACGAGAATGAGAGGAGTAACTGTCTCCAGTGCCAGGGCCAGTTACATGTTGAGCCTTGATACTAGGAAGACTAAACCGGCGACGGTCTTCCTCGGTCATCTCATTCTCATTGGGATGTGGTGTTCCGTTGGTGTACATAACTCCATCCATCGTACTATCATCACCATCCCCAGCATTTGAACCTTCGTAATCGTCCTCACCTCCAAAGCTGCCCATACTGGCTCTTCTACCTGCGCAACCTCCTTGTCCTTTACTGTGACGAGCAAGCGCATCTCCACGTGCGAATTTACGATCACATTTTGGGCAGATATGCGGCCGTTCCCCAGTATGTAGCTTCATATGACGCTTGAGATCGTGCAAGCGTCGGAACCTCATTTGACACGTTTGACAGACGTAAGGCTTTTCTTGACTGTGCGTCAAAAGATGGCTCTTGAGGTTGTGATGTCTTGTAAATTCTGTTTCACAATATGGACATTTATGCTTCTTCTGTGATGGCGATCTTGGTGCTAAACTCTGTCCAGGCATCGGCAAGCTTAACCCGCGAGGTGGCATGCGAAGGTCCTGCTGAGCAAGTACGTTTCCTGGAAAAGAAAGGGCCCGATTAGGTTGCTGCTCATCACCAGGTGCTTGCAGCATGATATTTCCGCCAAGTCTCGATTCGCGAGTATCTGCATCTATAGCACTCGTCAGGGCCGCAGGACTCGCCACAAGAGTCGAGCTTGCAGTTGCAGTTTGCGCTGAACTGCCTAGACTTGCGAGACTGGTTACGCTTGCTGGGCTGGTTTCCTGTGACGTTTCAAAATGCATAGAACTAGGAATCGAGATGTCATTCCCGGCTGTAGCCAATCCTTCACTTAGCGTTGTGGTCGCCATCGGCGCATCTTGCGGCTTACTCATTCCCGTACCACCGCCAGCCATGAGAGATGAGAGCGCCTTGTGGCCTGGGTTTTCACTCATCGCGGGTTGTTGCCTTCGCTGGTTCTCCTCGAATCTCCTCCGCTCATCCATCAAAGCAGCCTCTCCGGTAAGAGGCATCGGAGTATATCCCGGGGAAAAAGTCCCTTTGAATCGTGGGGATTTGGGAGAAGGAGAACCTCCCAGCCCAGCATGCGCGATCGAAGTCAAATGTGCTGGGACAAGATCTGATCTGCCTCTTTTCAAAGATTTATTTCGCGCCAATTCGGATTCAGTGGAAGCGACCGGTTCGGTCGGTGCCGTACTGACTAGAGGAGCTGAGACTCCAGCTTGCTCCGAGGCCATGAGGTTGTTGATTTTCTGCTGCACGAAAATTGTAGAATCTCTGTTTCAATCGAGGATGGAGGGGTCGCAAGTCGTAATTATAAGACTGTGTATTCCGAGTCAAGTAATTCTGGCGTCAAAAGCGCATTTCGAGTCCTAAGCTTCACAGGGGGGCAACGGCGTTGACTTCGAAGTGCAACGCTTCTTCCTGACAATTTCAGCGGCTTCCGGATCGCTTGTATGTCCTGTTGTTGAATTTGTCTGCTTGCGCATGGAAAGCCGTGAGGACGCAGAGTTTGCGCGCAGCTTCGGAAAGTGATAGAGGAGTTCTGCTTTACTCTCTACAACCTCGCTGGACATGTCTTATCTGGGTTCGACGACAGCTCAAGCAAGTCTAAGCAGGAAGCTGTGCATAGGATGAGGCAAACGGTTCGATGGAATGGTGTGAGAATCGTAGTGAGTTGAGTAAGTCGAAGGCTAGGGAATTAGTTATGTATTGCGCTGAGCCAGAGCCAGAGCCATGAGGGCGTGAGTGGTGTAGAGTGGAGAGGCTCGAAGTTGTAGTCGAAGTTGGGAAGTTGAAGTCCTGTTTGTGTTTGTGGCGGATGCGATGCAGGTCAGCGAGGTCAGGTTACCTATTAGAGTGTGGTGTGGGTGTGGGTGTGGGTGTGGTGTGGTGTGGTGTGGTGTTGCTGGTCTGGTCTGGTAGGAAGGTGTGCAAGCAATTATATGTAAGCAAGCAGGCAAGCAGGCAAGCAGGCAAGCAAGTAACAAAGCTGAGTGAAGGCTGAGCTGAGGGAACGAACACTTACTTACTGTACTGGATGACGGAGTTTCGATTGTGGCTATGCAAAGATGAGTGGACCAGGGCGACCTCCATCTATCTGTAAGACCCTGACACTACTACCTAACCCCCCCTGCTCGCTCGAATTGCCTGCTCATACTTACATATAGCCCTTGAAGCTGCGGCGGCGCCTTCTTCGGAAGCCAGTGAAGCCAGTGAAGCCAGGGAAGCCAGGCCAGGCTTGAAATCTTTGGCAGGATCTTTCTTGATATCTTTCTTAATTTATTTACCTACCTTACAGTACCTACTTAGCAAAAAAAGAAAAGATGCTCAAGGAATACTACGTGATAGACAAGAGAATGGTAGGTAGGTAGTATTCTGGGACCGATCCACAACTTGTTGTGCGCTTTACTTATACAATGCTTTCTCTCAGATGCCCGCCCCTTCACACCGAGACAGTCTCGCTACTTTCAAGTCTGAATTGGATTGCATTCTCTGCGATTGGCCTCGCCTATTCAACGTCACCGTCAGCTAAGGTAGGTAGGTAGGTAGGTGGGTAGGTACCTTACTAAAGTAAAGCCAGCCTCAAATTAACAGTGGCACTGTGAGAGAGCTAATGAGGATCTCGGGCAATGCAGGTATAAGTAAAATCCGCAAGCTCTGGAGAATTTCGACTGTCTGCAGGCTGCAGCATGAGCAGCAGCACGGTTAAACTCCAGCAGCTGCATGTCAATCCAGCTTTTGGCTGCAGCTGTATGTTGGAAAGCGCAGCCGCCCCCCTGGAGCCCACCCAGCCTTCTCCTATAAGTAGGTACATACTTACTTGGTAGAAGTCCAATCTTCTACTGAACTTTGCAACGGGAGTATGACAGAGCCACGCAGATTCCAATTGAGCAAAGCAAAGCAAAGCAAAGCAGAAACGTCTATACCACCGTACTTCACTGGTTCGGATCACACTTCCTGGCTGCTGTTTCTTGGTCCAGCGACTATTTACCGATTCTGCCTGGCCTCACGAACCTAAAGATCCTTCGTCGGCGATTACAGCTTGTGGCGCGCGCTGGAGTTATCCCGCCACCACCACGCCAAATTCAATCCTCTCCGGCCGGCCTGCTTTTCCCCACGATCTTGCCACATCTACAATACCTACCTAGCCCAGAGCAAGGCAAAGCTTAGTGGAGCTATCCGGTCTGACGTGCTGCTTCCGAGTTCTGAGAGTTGTAAAGGCTGGTTGACAGGGTCTGGTGAAGCATATCAAACGAGCATTACTATCACCTTCGTAGCTGTAGCTGTAGCTGTAGCTGCATTGAAATGCAGGACATGTTTCGATTTCCACCTGGACATCTCGAGAGCTGCAGGTTGGTCATTTTCAGCACTAGCAATAGCCATGTGACGAGGGATACAGTTTCGGGGAATATATTCTTTCTGTGCCTGCTAAGTCCGAAAACCGAGCGTCACTTTGCTGCTTGTTACTGCCGATGAGCTGCGAGGGAGCGGATCATTGGCATGGGACAACTCCGTCAGGTCCTTCAGGTTGATCTCTCGGGAAGATCCTTGCGCTTCTAGAGAGATACAATACTATGCGCCACATCGTTCCTGATTCTCGAATATCATTCGAAACAGCTGTCCTTGGCAAGCTTAGGTATCTGGCCTGAACAAAACCTAAGGAGTATCTCTATGTCAAATTGGATAATATAAGGGAAACATTCTCTGGGCCCTCTTCGTGACTCTCGTCGAAGGCAATGGCTCACCCACGCGACAATTTCAGGATTATAATTATGCACATGAAGAAAGCCACGATACCACCACGTTTCAATGTCCGGGGCATTTGAACACCATCATTGGACAAGATCTAAATCCCTAAAAGCTTCGTAGCGCACCCAGCAACCTCGTCGTCTCACTTAAGCAAGCCAGGCTGAAGATGCTGGTGATCCAAAGAAACTTAACCACTTGAAGGTTTTCAAGGTCGCAGTTTACCAAAGGAGTCAGAAGCAGCTGACAATCACGACATCGTAAGCGAGGTAGGTGTAAGGCACTGCTCCCGGTGGTGTAGCCGTATCTTCATTCCGAGTTTCTCACACGCATCCATTTGTACTAAAGGGCTGAAGCCATCCCAAACACGTAACGGAGAAGACAGCCACGCTGATACAGCCAGAGGATCCCAAATTCCAATACACTTCTCTCGTGGGAAGCGATGTAATTCGTCTTCTAATCATTGAGCCTGGCCAGCCAGCTTTTGATGTCCACTGCAGCCTAATTCACACAACCTTATCAGAATGCCACGATGATGTTTTCAAGCATTTCACTGCTCTATCATACATTTGGGGCGAATCTACGCAGAGGCGCAAAATCTTTGTTAACGGGTCGAAGTCACGAGTAACGTATTCGAAGCATCACATGATTTGCGCTGTATAGATGTGCGCTTCAGGCTCTGGGCAGATGCTATTAGTATCGATCAATCCAACTTCAAAGAACGAAGCTCACAGGTTGGCTTAATAAGACAGATATACTCATTTGCCACTTTCACTATCATCTATCTAGGGAAGTCCAATTTGGAATGTGATGAGGCAATAGATGCTATCGTTATATCGAAAGTCGACGTTCGCCTTTATCAGATTATCGTGGCTCAGGTCTTGACTCGGCCATGGTTTACTCGAGTCTGGATTTTTCAGGAACCGGTTCTATCCTGGGTATCTTTTGGTGCAATGTGGTAAGAGACGCGCTAAATGGGACGATGTTTACAAAGCTGTTGTCAGTAAGGATGACGGGAAAATACGACGAGCGATCCTGATTGGGGCTGAAGCTGATTTCGAAGAAGTACAAGAAGAGGGGATTACGGTTCAACGCGAGGAGTCTGAAAGCGGAGTTCAGATGGAGGAAGAGGGTAAAGAAAGACAAAATACCACTGAAGCTGTGCGGAATTTCTTCAAAATGAATGCAGCTCGAGACCAGAAGAATGGTCCTCCGACCATGCTCTTGGTTCTTTCGGCCAGGCGAGGCTCTGGAGTCGCGGATCTGCGTGATTTTATTTACGGACACCTAGCTATCGCCAGCCTTCTTCCAAGGGAAACATCCCTCCATGTCTGACAATCAATCATTAACGCCCTGTGGTGGATGTTTTCACAGACGCTGCTAGGAACATTGTCCAAACGCGAAATGACGCACATCCGGTGTACGTTTGTGAAAAACTCCTCTATCAAGCCGGGGCTGCTCGAAGTTCCGCTCATCCTCTGAATGAGCTTCCATCCTGGGTGCCCGACTGGTCATTACCTGTCTTGCCGCTTGATATCTTTTCCTCCACACGATCTACCGCTTCGATGGGAGGCATTTCAATTCTCGCGTAAGAATGAACGGAAAGAGCCTCCTGTACAGCTTCTTGGGCCAAGGGTCATAAGTGTTCGGTTACTGCAGATTGGGCATGTGGATCATATCGGTAGAGCCATGGGTGATCCTGATAAAATTTCCGATCTCCTGCTACTAGACGTAGTCAGTGATGTGCGTAATGTCCTCTTGTCAAGCGACCGAGTAAGCGGTTCTAGCATCGCAGTTGATGACAATTTTGATACGTTACAATTCGCGTTTGAAAGGAAGATTGCGTTCGTTGAAGGTGGCAATTGCCTTGTTCTAAAGGACGTAGAACCCGGGGTTTTCATCTTTGCCCTTCCACTCCCACCACACAAGTGGAGTTGTTTTGTTTTGAGGGTGCTGGCAGCCGAGAGCAAAACACTTAGTCAAGGACAGCAAGGTTCTCACACAGCCATTACACCCTTGTTGGTCAAGCCTTCATACGCTTTGCATTGCTCGATGAGGTAGTGAGAAAAGCGATGGTCAAAGTGAACGCAGAGTTACAGCGCGCGTCCAAGGAAGTTCAAGGGGGAGTCAAATAGATGGAGCAGCAAGGAGTTAACAGGTACTTTATCTGCAGAACAAGCCGAGCATCTCGTCGCGGAAGCATTGCGGGACTGGGAGCCTGGAGAGGTAGTATACGTTCATTGACTTGGATCCAATGAGGCATGGATTATGAAGCTGATCCTGTACGTCTTATATCATTCAGGTGGAACTAGCGGGGTCTCAGGGAAATCTTCTAAATTATATGAAGCTTGACGAATATCATAAACTGCTAAGTATCCGTGGGGAAGTTTCATCAACAAAACACGCCTATATCCTTTCAACAACCTAGTGCATCAGCACCATAACTCATGCTCCCAAGCTCTCCCAACAGTAATGAAGAACCACCACAACTTCCAACAGATATCTCACGCAAAGAAAACGAAACAAAACACATTGGCACTTCTTCCTCAAACACAAAATCCTTAGATTGCGTCACAGCTTCTCAAGCATTCTGTAAAGACGGCAGAAGATTTTCAGATCTTACTGGAGAGTTCACTAGAACCATTCATAGAGAGTCTAACCCACTTTCAATTGATAGTTATTTTTACCACCCTCGTGCTCGTAAGCGAATTTTAGCGTTGGTCATGCAGAGATTATTTACTGAGTCAGGGAGGCACGTGTCATTAGCATGGTCACATTAGTATATCTGACTGTTGGCTTGGGCTACTTACCAGTAGGTCTGTGGATTTCTGTAGAACGAAGCTTGGTAGCTTTATGATGGACGAGTCCTGTATTTATGTATTATGGAACTATACCTATTGAGTATCATAAACTCCTCGGCTCTTTCGAATTAGGTTGTCTGTGTAGGCCGGAAGAATTGTTTCGATTCTGACAGAAGTAGAATCACTGTTTAGCCAAGACTTTGAGAGATTCTCGAGGTACTATAGAAATTAAGCATGTCCCGGTAGAGATTTTCTATCAGTATCATGCTCCTATCCCAACATCGAAGTCGCCTAACGCTTCGCTAGACACAAGTTGTACCCTGTTGTCTGCCACGCGTTCAGCAGAAAAAATCAATGTAAGAAATGTACCAGATCTTGCTATCCAGAGGTCTATTGAAAAAGAAAATATCTGGCTGATTAAGCAGGGTTCTCGCTGACTACCTCCTCTGGTGCGGCCTTCTTTTGCTCCGGATCATAATCGCCATCATTCAACTCGAAGACACCCTTCTCACTCTTTCCAAGGCCGCCACCTTTCGTCTATGAAGTGTCAGCAGATGTCGACCCAGTCAAGAAAGCAAGAAACTAACCTCAGTGAGCTCCCACTCCACCAATGCAGGGATATCAGCTTCCTCTTCTTTGCCAAAATCAAAAATCCTGAAGTCTGCATTCTCGAATCTTCTGGAACAGACACTTGTTCGTAGGAATCCAGCATGGGAAACAACAGCGACGACCTTCTCTGGTCTGTTTCGCAAGAAATTCCTTGCTGCTTTGCCGCGGGCTGTTAAGCCCTCTCTTGTGCACTCATAGATGCCATCGTTGGTGGGAAATTTTGGGTCTACTGTCGACCACTAAATGGGGTTGGGGCAGTATGAATAAGCGTGAACATGATATATTGATTAAGTGTGCTTACATCGAACTGTGGCCACTCTTTCGCCATCTCCGATATTGATGATCCGGTATCACATGGCTTCGCAGAGTTTTCCTGGAATTCTGCTTTTAGGATGACCGGTACACCTCTCTTCATCAGCCAGCCGAGTCCTTGCTATACACAAGTAAGGATATTGTAGCTAAGCTGTGGTGCAAGGCAGGCAGGTTGAATAGAGTAAACTTACTTGAGCAGTTTGGAGGGTCCGTCTCATCGGGCTGACAACGATGAGCTCGATCTCCTGTGCCAGAGGCAGTTCATTCTCTAAATGCTTTGCAAGTGCATCACATTGTTCACCGAATCCTAGCTCGGTGAGAGGAGGGTCAGGAATGGTGTAGTCTCGTACGATAAGTTAGCTTCCGGTACGATGTGCAGTCACGATCTAGACAATTATGTATATAATTTCACTGAAGCGGTGTTAGGAGACTTATTTGTGGCATCTGTATATGTTAGTCTACACCCCGAGATGTGTGGGGGTATCCATTCCAGGATTCATGACGTACTATGCTGAGCTTGGGCATGTCTGATGAGAACAATAGTGGGTGCCATTTGGGTGATTGTATCAATTTGAGTATGTTCGAAGATAGTAGAACAAGGAGAAGAAGGAAGTCTTATATATGAGTAGGACTACCGTAGGTAGGTAGCTAGTTATGACTGGAATGCTGTCGGGTAGAACAAGTGTCTCGGATATGCATGGTCCCCACTAAAGCGCTGGCGAAGCGGGAGTCTGGCCTCAGTCGCTACCGCCAGCAGTCACTCTCATCCTAGGAAAGCAATTGCTGTTCGGGATTGTCACTTTTGCCAAAGTCGTCAGCTAATTATATGACATTGAAAGCCTATGACGTGCAACAAAGCATTCCTTCGAGGAGCCAAAAGTGGCCCGGCTGAACTCCGGATGCTGCGCCGCTATCGATAAGAATGTGGCTTCCCGATCCCGCTTAATGATCGTCATTGTCCTCCGTTCTCCCTTCCGATCCAGTTCGACGAAACCAAAGCTGCAAACAGCATTTAATCCACTGGCTGACACAAGTTAATCCACTGGCTGACACAAGAACGTCATCAAAGCAGAGGGGTACGAGCAGCCAGCAATGAGCTTCAAATTCTCGGCCGCCCATTCAAGCCGGATAAAGAAATCAAGCAAACCACCAGCCTTCAAACGGAACTCATCAAGCTCGTCCTCTTTCTCCGCTCTACCCCGTCGCAAGCCCCTTCAGAGGTCTGCTTCGAAATCCGAGAACATAGACCATGATGAGGAGGATGACTTCTTTGGAGATAAGCTGGATGATATCGGGCTTGTCAAGAGTCTAGCTACGGATCTGACGTTACGGGATGTGGCGCAAGCTATATTGTATGTCCGAGGCAGGATGTGGAATCCGATTCCCGAGCAGAGGGCTGGCATGAACTCGACGCGTGTAGCAGAGGTCTTGAACTTCAGGGCTTCACTGCCGCCGATTGTTACGGTTTCTCACATTCAGGCACTGCTGAACTCGCCGACGAGTGTGGAGAGGGAGATAGCAGAGTTGACCAGAGGAGGCACGATTCGCAAGGTTGTGGTGGGAGGGAGGGGAAGTATGGGAGAGGCATTGATTATGGTCAGAGATTTGGATGAGATGATAGCGAAGAGTGGAGCAGAAGAGAGTGTTAGAAGCAAGTTTGTGAAGCTGTTGCATGAATTCCCTACGGCGATGAAGGTGTCGAGGTCACAGCTGTCCGTGGAGGAAGCAAAGTCCCTTATGATGACTGGGTTTTTGACTACAGCTACGCCAGGATGGACTTCCAGCGATGTTTATTCGAGACCTGGAGATGGTATGAGAGGGACTATGACATCTCTGAATAGCATCTCAAAAGCTGCATCCGGATCCCTTGCAGCGGTAGGAGGCGAGAATGCAGTCCACTCTGCTGGAGGAACTGGTGGAGGGGTTAAGGGCCCAGGATTTGGAGATTACTCCATAGCTGTTCCTGCGACAGGACCTTACCTCAAATTAGTAGCAGATGCAAGAGCCCATCTCTTGTCCCTCTTATCAAAATCAAAATATCGAGAAACCGCAGAATCCCTGCTACGTCAACGTTGGGACGGAGGTATTGCTGCTGATAATGCCGCGAATACAGCGAGGAATAACAGAGGCGAATTTGGTGTTTTACCTGGGAGGACAAGGAAATGGAAACAGTTCCATGGGATGTCGTTTGAATGGACATTAGGCGAGTGTGTCGGGGCTGGAGTGGTGGAGGTTTTTGACACCCGGAGTATTGGTCGTGGCATCCGCGCTTTGTAAAATAAATAGATTTTGGTGGTGGGAGTTGTCGGTTTGGGAGCGTAAGATGATACACTAATTCACGTTTGAGATGATGTGAACCGACTTCTGATGATATGCTCGGAACCTTTAGGATGAGTCTCCATAGAAGCGAGTAAGGAGACATGTATATTAAAATGATGCTTGTAACAGCGGAGAGGGAACCAGTTTACAAGGTGAATTGCATATGTATATGACATGCAGTAACTTCTTAACCAAAAACGTAATAAAACAAAATAAGCGACAAAGATCCCTGAATTCGGGAATTATTGAGAGGACAATACAGACAATAAGGTCTTTTTGCCAGGGGTCAGATCAGAGAACATTCTACAGCGGATACATCATGCTAAGAGACTGACTTTAATACCATGGAAAATCCCATAAACACTCCATCTAAAAAAGAGACTCTGCTGCAGCTACTTCGCTCATGGAATTTCGCCCTGAATCAACCTGACCTCGAGATACTAGGCCCCTATCATAGCCTCATCCTTGAATCTTGTGCCTTATGGCTCAGGTGGAATACCCAAGAACACCCTTACGAGTTGGCGCCAAGAGGAATTTCCGAGTACGGCAGAAAACATCTCCATATTTGTGCGAAAGGACCCTGATGTGGAGATGTCACTGTCAGCCACGCAGATCTTGTCAAAGTGTGCGAACGCGCCTTGGCTAGAAGCGGCTTCGGGAATTTGAATTGAATCAGCCTCAAGCTCGGGACGACAATCAAAGAAGATGAGGAGGTCCGGGAACAATAGTCGTAATTCAAAATTCAAGATCTTTGATCGTCGTCGATGGTATTCAGCTCAGCCGCGTGCCGGAAATAACAACATACCTTACTGACTTAAACCGACGTTGCATCAAGATGATGCGCAGCTCTGCACCACTTACATCTAGCGAGGTCCGAAAGTAATGTCACCCATCGCCTTTAGGCAGAACATGGGCGGCGACCACTCCGTTCAAACAATCAGATTGCCCATGTTCTGTCAAAGAGGGAATCAGGCAAGCCATTTTCACATTCTTCTAAATTTCGAGGAGACTTATCCACAAAGGAGCGGTTTTCTACAGTCTTGGACCCTGGTAGTGAAGACTTCTGAAGCTCCGGTATCATCAGCGAGATGGCCAATGAAGATTCGAAGGCGACTGTCCCGAGAATTAAGCTCCTTGTTGCATTTCTCACCAGGCCTGTTTCGTCGTCCAATGATGCCAGGAAATGGGGGCTTCTGTTCCTCCCGTGCCACGAGAAGCCGTGCTTCAGCGTCCCGAGCCTCGAGCGTTCTCTCATGCTTCGAGGTCTGTGGTCCAGTTATTCCAATTGTTGGATTGTGTGGAGTTGGATCGTCCTGAGATTGAGATGTTGCGGGAAGGTGCGGAAGTGCAGGCTAGTGGACAAGACTATCCTTCCTACCCATCCTCACCATTGTGAAGTGTCGTGTCCAATCCAAGTAAGTTTCAGTACATCTTGAATACAGTGCTAAGTACCAGCCGTACTTCTGGGAAAACTATGTGCCGTCTTATTGATAAACCATTTCAATTCCAACTTGGCTGAGAGGAGACTTGGGGTCACCTCCATCCATCCATACAACATGCATGCCAGCAGGGAGGGAGGAGGGAATCAAGAGGAGAAGATATCAGCCACCGGCAAAGGCCGTCAACGCAATTACTTAGTATTTTTTTCGAGGTAAGGCGTGAAGGATGTCCTACTGTACGATGATGGCAGGTAGAACCAACACAAGTCAAGAAAGTTAATACTGTAGTTCACCGGAGGCAAAGTGAAAAATCTACTGTAAATCGTACCATGATCTGATCTGTGGGAGAGGATAATTCCCGAAGGCTTCATCAATCAGTACGTCCTCGGTAAGGTACAGATAGATAGATATCTGGCAAGGTAAATAAACCAACACCAAGCTACTCGCCTCGATCCGTCAAATGTTCGCCCCTTCCCCTTTTCCGTCCCTCTTGCTTCCCTCCAACGTCCAATCACATCACATAGTGGTGTCCTCAACCCAATGCAGCCGGTCAGGCCATATTAGCCGGCTATTAAACCTTAACTTGAAGCTTGTTGTGTTGACTTGACTAACTCCGTAGGGAGCTAGGTAGGTTCCATTAGCTCGGCCGGATTCCTGTCCTGCGCATCATCTGCATCTGTCGTGAACTCGTCTGATCTGACAACAAGACTCCAGCTTCTCCAGCTTCTCCAGCTTCTCTCGTATCTTCAATACCAACATATGTGTGTTCTTCGTTCTTCATTCCTCAGGATTGCATGATCTGTACAGTACTCATCTACAGTGCCATTGACTCTCTTGATCTCGGCGCCGGTCCAACACCCAGCACAAGCACTGCACAGCACTGCACCGCACAGCTTAGCACAGAGCTATCCACTCCACAGCCACTTGCACCACAGGGACCAGACTACAGGGACTACTTAAACCTACGAGCCTAGGTGATTTAGGTAGGGATTTGCCGTGCCCAACCACGCAACCCGAACCGACTGCCCGCCTGTCACTGGCTCATCTACCCAGCATTCAGCATCCAGCATCAATTTCATTTCATTAACCAACTCGAGATACATCCCGGTAGGGGTGGGTGTATCTTCCAGCACGGAACGTGCATAGCATAGCATTGTATTGCATCGCAGCTGCACTGGACTGGATCGAACTGCACAGCACGGTAACCCATCGCCATATCACTTTGATACCTCCGGTATCTTTTTCGGCCTCTGGCTTCCACATTTGGCCTCCAACCGTTTTTGCGACATCGACCCGACATTCACTTTCTGAGAACCCACTGCTTTCGTTGTGAGCTTCCTGAGCTTCGTCAGCTTCTGGACGACTTTGTGCGCAGTCGCCCTCGAGAATCCTGTGCGACCTTATCCCACCTGCCATTCCTTCGATACCAGCCGTTCGACGGGTCGCGGCATAGAACAACCGTCCGACAGCTTCCATTATCTCGTCACTTACCAGTGACAAACCCAGCTCGAAGACGACACCATTTCTGGGTCATTACCCAGTTGTTAATCGCTGCACGGGCTAGAATCACAGTTTAACCACGAGGCAACTGGAATTCGAAAGAACTACTTCCAGCTCGAATCATAATTGGGAGAGAAGCATC
Organism: Rhynchosporium graminicola; assembly: GCA_900074885.1. Taxonomy (NCBI): domain Eukaryota; kingdom Fungi; phylum Ascomycota; class Leotiomycetes; order Helotiales; family Ploettnerulaceae; genus Rhynchosporium; species Rhynchosporium graminicola. The sequence continues at coordinate 412,524 of FJUW01000028.1, forward strand.
GCAATATCTTGGGATCTCGACTGCAATTGGCTTCGACACGGAACACCTCTGACTCAAATACCCGCGGAACACCGCGTGTCTGGAAGGAGCACCTGGGATCAGAACCACCACTACCCCGTCCAACATCGACGGCTGTCAATGCAGAAAATATAGCTTGAGCCCCCGCGACTTCAGGTTCACTCAACCAAACGGTTTCCTGCATATCTTGAAGGGGATTGATTGTCAAAGAGTGGACTGGAAAATTTCGCCGATATACGGGATTCTTGTGCGATCCAGGTACCGTACGTGAGTTGTAGCTTCGTCTTCCCCCCACATCGGTACACATGAAAGATTGTCTGTCGCAATGAAGCTTCTGTGGTATCGATCATCTAGTCTCCTCATCGAAAGTAACACGAACCAATTGCAGCCACTGTTCAGATGCAAGCGCACTGACTCCGCAGAATTCAAAACAGTCTGATGTTCTTAAGGCATATGGGATGGCATATTACGTCGTTTCACCTTCTCGGTGGAGCGGGTTCTGGTCTTGATCTTTGTAGGATCATTGGATTGCCCAATTGGACAGAATCTGCTGATCTTCCGGCATATTTTTTCTGACTCTTTCTCCAGACACGAAACTTCAAACTTGAGTTTCTAGAGGCCAAGTTTCATGGGGGGCTAGGGATCTACGCTTGGTAGACCACTGGAGGGTAACTGCACATCCCTATATTATCGATTGGTTCACCTACACATACCTGTTACTACAGCTCCTTTATTCAAAATGCAAGCCTCCATACCGCGGCCTTCCAGGCCGTCCTTTGGGCCACCCACAACAGCGTTGCCTGCATTACCAGTATCGAAGACGCGCAAAAGCACAGGAAATGTTCCCTCCTGCGATCCGAAGCCTGGATCTTTGACGCCAAACCCACCGAAAAGTGGTCTTCGCGCCCCGTCTGCATCACACACTGGAAATTCCACCACGCCAGGAGGAATTAGAGAAAATGGGACCACACCAAAAGCGAAATCAATATCAACACCCGGAGTCAATGCCGCTGGGAAGACCATTCGAAAGACCATCAGCATTAACTCTTTCCCACAGCCCCCTCGTGGCATTCGTACCATAAGTCTGCCATCAAGTCCGTTGTCTGGAGGAGCTGGAGGTAGTGCAATATCCAGCGCAAGTGGCAGTAGGAGGGATTCAACGGATACAACTCCCGGCGGAATCAAGGCTCGAAAAGGAAAGACTGGATCGAGCCCGCAAAGCCAGAGCCTAAGTTATATAGGTAATATCACTCCCAGCTTGCTCAACGGAAGTGGTGATAGTAGGTCGATATCCAGCGGACCAGGGGCCCGAGGATCAGATGGTCTGTTAAGCCTCCCCTCGCCACCACAGAGCCGTAGCTCATCTGCGCAAGATTCATATTCTACCTCAGCGACGACATTCGAAGACAATGGAGATGGCGCTCGTGGAAGGGAACTTTCGGCAGATGCTACGGACGAGAATCGCATGTCGAGACCGGTCGAAGGCAGGGGCAATGTTATAGTGAGCGTGCGGGTCCGTCCGGATGCTGGAGCAAACGGACAGCCAGCAAAAACAGATGGCGAATGGATGGTAGATGGCAGGAGGTCACTGGTAGCATACAAGGGGAAAGAAGGAGGAGATTATTATTATGGTATGTGGAAAAATTGGGTTTTGAATTACAGGTTCTGACCAATACAGATAATGTTTTTGCCACACACGACAACAATTCGAAAGTTTACGATTCTTCTGCAAAACGACTTGTTCGAAGGGTAATGGAAGGTTACCACGGGACCGTCTTTGCATACGGAATGACTGGAACCGGAAAAACATTTTCCATGCAAGGAACTGCGACATCGCCAGGTGTTATCCCTCTCGCCATCACAGACATATTCTCCTACATCCGTGAGACGCCTTCACGAGAATTCTTACTACGAGTAAGCTACCTGGAAATCTACAATGAGAAGATCCATGATCTTCTGAGCGCCCCGGCAGCTGGAACTGTCCCAGGACCAGGGGCTCCACACCAGGAGGAAATAAAGCTGAGAGAGGATAGCAAACGAGGTGTATATGCCAGTCCTTTGAAGGAAGAGATCGTCCAGAGTCCTACGCAATTATTACGAGTAATTGCAAGAGGGGATCATGCTAGACGAACGTCTAGTACACAGTTCAATGCCAGAAGTTCCAGGAGTCACGCAGTCGTTCAGATTGTGGTTGAAAGCAGGGAAAGGATTCCTGGTGGTGCCGCTATGGGGGACAACAAGAGATCAGGTCTCCTTCCCGGAGGTGTCCGTGTTTCAACCCTGAGTTTGATCGATTTGGCGGGATCTGAAAGAGCCGCCGAAACTAAGGAGCGCAGGACTGAAGGTTCTCATATCAACAAGAGTTTGTTGACTCTTGGCACTGTTATCGCTCGACTGTCAGGTGACAAGGATAAGGATGGCAAGCCTACCGACAAGGATGGGAAGCATTTACCATACAGAGACAGTAAACTTACCCGCCTTTTGCAGGGAGCATTATCCGGAGACTCGCTTGTCAGTATCCTCTGCACGATTCAGATAGGATCAGCCGGCAGCGCTTCCTCACAGAATACTCACACTGGCGAGACGCTCAACACATTGAAGTTTGCATCGAGAGCGAAGAACAACATTGTCAGTCACGCTAAGAAGGCTGAAGAAGCTTTGGGAGCTGGAGGTGATGGCGGGTCAAGGGTTCTGCTCGAACGTTATCGAATGGAGATCCTGGAATTGCGAGGTCAACTTGACGGACAATCAAAAACGAAACATGAAGACGACGACGACGAAAGGGAACGTGAAAAAGAAGCCGAGCAACGTCATGAGGAGCAGATGCTAGAAATGCAACTGGCGAGAACAGCTTTAAAGGAACGTATCGAACATCTCAATCGCCTTATCCTCAGTTCAAAATCGACAGGAGTGAATGCCAGCGGGTCGTATTCTTCACTTGGCATGCACCACAGACTGTCGGCTATGGCTTCGAATGGCCATTTGTCACAAATGTCCATGCGATCGTCCATGGCGGCTTCGACTGCCGGGAGAAACTCCCTGGAGCGCACGGCATCCATGACCTCGGGCTCGACGATTGGCGCGGTGCCCAATAGCCAACGATTATCTGGGGAACGTATGTCTGGTGGGTCTGCCGAGGAAGAAGATTCGATGGGAGAATTTGGAGATGGAACTGCATCTCTTCAGGCTCAAAACCGTGCACTACAAGCAGATCTTGCTGATAAAACACGCTATTGCCAGACGCTGGAAAAGCGACTCATTCAAGCGAGGCGATCGAGCCATTCAAGAGCTTCCGTAGGCTTCTCGAACGCCAAGTCTAGCCTTATGGGAGGCGAGGACCATGGTGTTGCATTGTTACTCAAGGAGAAGGATTCTGAAATCGCTGATCTTCGAGCTCGACTTGACGACAAAGATCGCATGTTGGCCGCGCTTAGAAGTGCCGCGAGATCACGAGATACAGCTGAAGGACCTCGAGCGTCCTTGAATCTACATTTGCTGGAGAATGGTCCTATAAGTCCAGTCTCTGCTCGTGCTTCACAGCTTCTCGATAACGGTCCCCTTTCTCCTGTTCTGGCTGCAGGTCCCGTTGGTCTTCTATCTCCCAAGATACGCAAGCGGACGAAGAGTGTCGACGAGTACGTGTTTCTCCCATTTCCAGTGCCTCATCTATTTCATGAGACATGATTATCCTTTGCCTCAAGACGTTCTGGCATGAGAAACTGCTAACGCTATTGCGTGTAGGATGAGCAAGATGCTCGATGAAATGATACAAGATCGCGTCGAGAGCGGGCAACTGGTCAAGGGTGCTCGTGGTAGCGTCCGAATTGCCAACGAACGAAAACGCGATGCACTCGCCGAGTCCATGATAGGCGCTGATGACAAAGGCCCATCGGCGGTACCTTCTAAGGTGCCATCGGTTCCGCCCGAGGTGTAATAAGGTCAACAGTGATCTTTGTACGAATTGGTTTGGCGGCAACACTTGGTTCCGTACTTGATTTCCGGCGTTTGGATGGGCGAGTCGCATTCCGGTGGCTCAGTCCCTAATTCTGCTTCCATTATACCCCCTTTTGCAGTCCGTTGTTGCCTCATATGGTTATTTGCTCCTCCTTTTGTTTGACTCTGATTTTGATCTGGGCTTCGGATGGCGGCAAGAAAGAGGTAGAAGGAAACACACTCGGTTCGATCCGATTTCGACAAGAAAAGAAGGAGAGGATGCGGCAACAGTGCTACATTTTGATATATCAGGCCGTGGGACTGGGATCGGGCACACAGCTGGAATTGTATTCGATGGAATGGGGTCGGGGTACATACTCGACGGCGTCCGGGGCTTCAATGGGATGGGGATTCGGAACGCCTAGCGATGGATGGGTAGACGATCATGTTAATATCTCAGTCGATAGATGAGCTAGCGAGGTCAGGAGGAAGATAGATGAGATGAGATGAGATTATGTGATATAATCCATCGATCCTGCGAGCGAGCGAGAGAATTGAGAGCAGCGATTAGCGAATAATGAAATACATTACGAGATCTCACAGCTTTCACGGAAGGGTTCATGCATCTGCATCAGTAGGATCCTTGTCATTTCGTTTTGTAAGCGAGCAATTGCGCGTCGGTCGATTGGTGTGAGTATATAGAATGAATATGCTTCGGTCCGTCGGGACGGGGGATGAGGTTTGAGGATAGATATCATAAGAAGCAGGGGAAAGATATACTACGAGTTTAATGACCGACGAGAGACATGTAAGAAAGTAGCAATAGTGCGAACGAATCTATTTTTCGTTGATGCAGCTCTCATTTCCAAACGGCGCGCTTGGTCCAATCTCAGGTATGACGTAGGTATGTGGAGTTTGTAGACATCGGGAGCTAGCTATGCTGTGTTTGGAAGATATGATCGATCATCTGACTCTTTAGGTAGGTAGAGATCTTCTTACTGACTTATCCCGAGGGAAGACTCTTTTCTTAGTTAGTGCTGTGTTCGGGATGGAGACTGTGTACGTTGAGGATGGAGTGGAGAGTAGATTGATGCGGTAGTTGATTTGACTGACTGACTGACGGACGGACTGATGGACTGACGGACTGACTGGCTGACGGACGGACTGACTGGCTGACGGACGGGCTGACTGGGTGGGTGTGAAGTACGAGGTTTGTTGGAAAGGGAGGGGAGGTGTTTGTTTGTCCAACTGACAGGCCGAATGAGGGTGGGTATCTGGGGGTTTGTGGCGGGTGGGGAATCTATTTGCATCTTTGCGCGTTTGCATGCTTGCAGGTTACGAATTCATCTAGCTAACTACCTGTCATTTCTCGCTTTCCCGCAATATTACTTACTCCGGACGGACTGAGCTTGACCTGTTGATGTCAATGCCTGCTGCCTCTTTCGGATCGCCTTTTCGTTTGCAGCTCTCGGACGGGGTGAGGTGAGGTGAGGTGAGGTGAGGTGAGGTGGGGTGGGTGGATAGGATAGGATAGGATAGGATAGGATGATCAGGATTGGCTGGCTATATTTGGAATTCTGAAAATGATACCTTTGTGAAACGACACGATGGAGTCGTGAGATGGATGCTGTGCATGTGTTTGCAGCAATGCGTGGTGGCGGGGATCGGAATTCGAGTTTCAATGAGTAGGTCGGTCGAAAAGGAAATGGTGGTCGTGTGTGCGATGAGATGAGATGTGATGTGAGGATGTTTTGCTTGGTTGAATTGGAGGAGGGTTCCGAGTTTGTGTTTCGCACGTCGTGTGATACTCGTGGTTGGGATAGATATCCGTGGTTGGGATAATAAACCCCCTACCTTCCCTCTCTCTCTCTATCAGCACGAGTCTCATCATGGGCACGCACAATTCTGGGTATGGGTTTCTTTATCCTACCCAAGGTACCAAGTACTGTAGGTAGGTGTGGTGTGGTGTTGGCTGGGCTGGGGGAGAAGGGAGGATCACGACACACTTTTGTGTTACTGACGTAGAAGATGTCGCTTGGAAGTTTGTAATAAGTAAGTCAGTCTCTCCTTGCATTAAGGTACCTACCTAACCTACCTTACCTGGGTTTACTGTCGGAGGTGCCCATTGCTAAGGTAGTGTTAGCCGATCAGATGCACGATCACGTAGGGAAAAGAGGGAGGGAGGGAGGGAGGGAGGTAGATGTCAGGTATAATTAATTACCTGAATTAGATAGATGTAGTTGGATTTTAGGTAGAGATAGAGAGATAGATATGCATGCCACTTGATCGTAGGACGGACGGACGGGACTACTTTTAACTCAATCGACAACAAATCTCCGATCTCCCTTGTTGGATCCATGATCCATGATCCATCCATCCCGTCGTCTCCTTCTGCCGTCCCAACTCGGTGGGTGAATGATCTCCCTTCCCTTCATCTCCTCAAAGCTTGTCTCTTCAAATCTCCAAATTTGCGTGTTTGGGATTAGGCCGGAGGAGGCGGTCCTTGCAGTTGTACAACATCCATCTGGTCACATGCTGGACGTTTTGTTTGGCTTGTTGGCTAGCTGGTGCTATTGGTTGGTTGTTGGGCGCACACAGTTGGTCCCTGGTGCGTTGGTGCGTTTCAGGATTGCTGCTAGGTGGGGGAGGGATGGGCGTGGGGCAAATGACAGTGGAAACCGATCGGATGATGCCTTCTTCCTTACAGGAAGTACCGTCAGTACCTTAATTGAATACCTAATGTGAGTGAGTGATTATACTTTGACTCGTTTGGGTAGGTATCGATGTGTGTGTTTGGCATGGTACTGACTGGACGAGAGAGAAAGAAGGATGTGGTAAGAGAAACATACGGTAGAAAGGAAGTCAGTCAGTCTACTATGAGCATTGCAAAGAGTTATGCCACGAATAATGTAAGACTCATACTCCATCCATCCATGCATCCGTGCATGCCTTTACTATGCACCTGTGGCTATGCCGAATCGTGCATACCGTATTGAGCAAGCAAAGCACAGTCAGTCATTGGTGGCTTTCATTTCATTGGCATGGCATTGCATTGTTGCATTATTCAGATCTACGGGCATCTGTCTGTCTGTCTGTCTGTCTGTCTGTCTGTCTGTCTACAAGTATGTCGGTCGGCGCGGCTTCTTCCATTTTCATTATCATTCGACGCCGACGCCGACGCCGACGCCGCCGCCGCTTCCGTCTCCCCTGCCCTGCCCTGCCCGGCCCTGCTGTGCCCTGCATTGGGCCACTCGGAACCCCAGCAGACGGGATCTACCAGACGCATGATCTTCGCGCGAGTCCCGAAGTGGCCAAGCGCTGATCCCGAATCCTTGCACGCTACTGGAGTACTCCTCCGCACCGCACCGCACCGCAACGCAACGCAACGCACCGCACTGTCAATCAGTCAGTCGGCCAGCAATGTATCAGGTTGGTTTCTACGTCCCTGCCCGACCGATCCTTCTGCTGTGATGGAGGGAGGGATGGATGGAGACCGGTAGATGGACGGACGGATGGCTGGTATGAGATGAGATGAGATGTTCAACCTCGTCTGTCATCTTTTCTCTCTCTCTCCTCCTCTTCCTCCTCCTCTTCCTCCTCCTCCTCCTCCTTTTCCCCTCCTTCATTCATCCTGTCGCTTGAGTCTTGACGAACTCTATCAATCAACCATTCATTCAACCATTCAACCATTCAACCCAACCAACCACTCGAGCTCCCTCCCCGTTCGCTGGCTTTCTTACTTTGTTTATACTTTCGCCACTTCTATTCTCGTACTCCACTGCTGGGGCTGCTGCTGCTGCTGCGTGTAGATCTTGCGCAGGGAAACAAAAGTTAAGAGAGGGGTTCACATCTAAGTTCTAACCTTCCTGGCTTTCTGGCTTCCTGGCTTGACTGGTTCAACCGTCTTCCTTTCTTCAAACAAACCTCGCCGGCCTCACGCCTTCTCAATACTCTTGAGACATCTGTGCCGCCTTCACCGTCTCGGATCTCTCCCTCGACCTTCCCTATCAACTCCGCATTTTCCACTCGGGTGCCCGCCAAGGATCTCCAACATTTAATTTCCGTTTGTATTTTCCGATTGCTGGAAGCCGCTCTTGCTCACGCGCACTGTGGTGGCGTCCGAAACTGCAGATCAAGCGCTGCATTGGCTGCCTTTTATTGTCCGCTCCGGTCCTGATTTCGTCCTCGACGTCGACTTCGACCTCAACACCTCGGTTCTAGGTTTTGAGGTCCTTCGACTATTCTTCTTGTGCTGGCACGTAATAGTACGTCCAACGACCAGTCCCTCAACGACCAAGTCGACCAGAGACGTTCTCATTTCTGATAATCAATTCCAAAGCTTCATTAATTCTCCGACTTTCTACAGTACGACCTCTTTGGCATCAGATTCGATACTTCTTTTATTTATTTGGCTGTGCCATACACATTCAAATGCCATCTTGTCTGGATTTGAAAAATCCCATCACGCACGAAAATATGATTCTCTCATCTCGGAAACCTCCTTATCTGAGCTTAAGGCCTGGCAAATACGATGGCTCGGATCGAGGTCCTGCTTCTTCGACTTCGTCTCGATTCAGCTTCCAAAATATGATTGTTTCTCCGCCACCTTCTCCTGGTCTTCCAGCTCTAGTCCCCAGGCATGGCAAGCCTTCGCCCACACACACACCAAGAAGATGTTTGAGAGCCGTGTGCTGGCTCATCGGAGTATTGGTGGTATTATACACAGGATTGAGCTTCATCAGGATACAACTGGAAGATGTTAGACAACCAGTGGGGTGGGCGACACATTCGGGGGAGGAATATGAGATGGTTGGAGAATCTGAGCTCCCAGACTTCCCAACACCGGTTGTAGTTACGGACAAGCGAGGAAGGACGAAATGGACGGTCTCGATTCCGCCGGATCACCAGTTCCCTCTGGAACCCAAGATGTACGCCGAGATATGTCAGCAGAACATGGAGGTTGCGAATCATGTAGCGGATTTGCATGCCTATAAGCAGAAACAGCATTTCCATCATGGGTATTACAACGTTGACAAGAATTTCATGGATGTAGCTGAGGCGGAATTTTATGGATTACTACCAGGGCCCAAGACGAAATCGACAATGAAAGTTGGTGGTTCGCTTGTTGGGGTGAATGTCGATGACTTGATCGAGTCGAAGGTTTGCGAGAAAAGTCTTACGTTTGTGATGGAAACTTCGGATGCTGGACTAGGGAAGACTTTATTGATGATGTGGAGTGCTTATGGTTTGGCAAAGAAGGAGGGAAGAAGTTTCTTCATCGATGATTCCAGATGGTAAGGAAGTTCCGGACATCGATGCCGAAAGCGTGCTCAGCTAATGAATTCCAGGGCATATGGCAAATATGTCAATTACTTCGCATCGCCTTCTGTTCCATCGTGCCGACCACCACCAAGTCATGAGATGTTGCCCTGTCCACACCATGCGAGACATCTCATCGTATCAGCAGCAACCGCTAGCCATGTTTTCGGAGGAGCCTTTACGGACCAGTTTGAAGATGCCCGCAAAATGGAGGTTTACCGACAAAAGCCTATCTATGCACTTGCCCGGGTCGGCTACGAAGCACTTTTTACACTTAATAACCAGGATCAGAAATACGTTGATGATCGTACTTTGTTTCTCAAACAGAAGACTCTTCGTCCCCCACCAGAGACAGAGAATGGTATCATAATTGGAGTACATGTCCGCCATGGAGATCGACATCCATACGAGTTTCAGTACAAGGACGCGTACGTCCCACTGGATCGCTATGGCGATAAATCAAGAGGCCTTCTCTATGATACATTCAACAGCTCGGGACCAGACGGAGACGAGAACCTGATGGCAGAGATGCACAGTGTATTCATCGTAGCATCCGACGACCCAGACGTCTACGCCTCGGAGGAATTCTCTCATGCGTTGCGAGCACAAGAATCCATCCGCCTGGCGTCGAAACCGAGCGTCAGTACTGCCAAGCCAGCAGGAGGCGCGATCCGCAAGTTCGTTGACGAGAGTGTTGGCTGGGAAGGCGGGTTCTTCGCCGGCATGTTCTGGAGTCTAGGGAAGCCGAACACCGTACCAGTTACGGCTATCGAAAACCCGGTTACGAATGTACCACCCACGAATGAAGCGCTACGGCTACGACAACTTGTCGGACGAGCATATCTCATGGATCTTGCCGTTCTTGGTAAGGCGAGTGATCAGTTGGTATGTACGATCAGTAGCACCAGCTGTAAAATCCTGGCTGTTATGATGGGATGGGAGGCTGCTATTGAGAAGGGTAGATGGGTCAATATCGATGGGCAGTTTGATTGGAGAGGTATTGATTGGTGATTGATTAAGAGAAAGAGAAAGGCTGGGTCTTGGATCAAAAGCATTCGCATATTCGATGAGCGAGTTTTCCCTTCTATGTGGTGTTTGGTTCTTTCTTTCATGGGTTCTTGGATTGTGTGATATCCGCATTTTACGAGCGTGCGAGCATGCATTGGTATGGAGTTGGTGGTTCTGGGAAATCGCATGATACACACTCGTTTTTTTTGGGGGGGAGGACTTTCTACGGAGAGGTCAAGACGATGGGGGGGAGAGGAGACGCGTTTTATATATAACGATACCGTGAAGGAGAGATACGTTCTTTGGAGGTAGGAGAAAGCCTGGGGCTTGGGGAGATGGATGTCAGTTTAGATGACAGTTACGAAAAATACATTCACATATATTAATTTTATAAGACTTGAACCCGAAAAAGAAAATCTATCTGACGTACTTACGATCTGCTTCGGAAGTTTCCAAGTTGAGATGGAGAGGGTCTTGGAGATGGCCAGGCAAGTGCTTAGAGATAGGTGTTTAGCCAGGATGGCCTCGCTAAGCTACGCTAGCTGCGCTGACTGCTCTCGGGTCAAGCAGGCATAGATAGCATCCGGCGTAGAGAGAGAGCATATGAGTGTCCAGATGGGAAAGCTCAAAGATAATGAAGTGATTAATATCACGTATACGCAGTGTTAAATTACTGTATTCAATTGGTAGAGGACTTTTCTGTGTGCAGAGCCATGCATCTCATGTTTACTTCGCTTATACAGTTACTTGTTTTGGTTTCTCGACAGGATTTCCTCCCTTTTTCTACAGCCGCGGAATTCACAGCCGTCTCTCAGAATCCACAGGATACTCCAAAACCCGACCGACTCCGCGTACGATCACAATCAAGCACTCGTAGTATCAACCACAACCTTCAACACCAAATTGTCCTCATCATCCTTCACCCTGCCCGCCATCGCAAACGCGTCCGGAATCCTATCAAAGCCGCTAAAAGTCTGCGTCACGAGTTTTGACAGATCGGGCAGCAGAGGATTGTGACTCGACACTAATTTGATGGCTTCTGCGTACGTGTTGGCGTATCGGAAAACGCCTACGAGATCGATTTCGCGGAGGGCGGCCGCGGAGATGGGCAGGGTCTGGATGGGTGATCCCATACCGATGAGGAGGATTCTGCCACCGGGCCGGGTGGACTGTTGTTATGTTTAGCGAGTATTTCGCTAGATGGATTTGCAAAATGATAGGCAGGGAGGAGACAAGGTAAGTACATACGTAGATAGCAGCTTGCAAACAGCTCTCCACGCCCGTACACTCAAACACAGCATCGACTTCCTCGCCCCCATTCTCCCCCTTCGCCAACTCGGCAACTTCTTTCGCAAACGCCAGTTTCTCTTCTATGCTCTGTGGTCTCTTCATAGGGACTACTAGTTTCGCGTCGGCGAACTTGTTGGACACGGCGAATGATACGCGCGAGGATTGGATGTCGGCTATGATTACGCGTTTGCAGTTGTAGACTTTGCACATTGCGGCGCAGAGGAGCCCGACGGCACCGGCGCCGAGGATTAGGACGGTGTTTTTGGGAGTGCTGCTGGAGTTGGGGCTGGGGAGTGCAGAGCGGCGGAGCGCGTGGATTGCTACGCTGAGGGGTTCGAGGATGGCGCCGGTTGTGAGGGAGACATTTGAGGGGAGTCTGGAAGGGAGTGTTGTGTTAGTCTACATCTTCACCCTGTGGATTTGAATTATTCTTTCGACTCTCACTCACTTATGACAATACACAGCAGGATGATTGATCCTTTCCTGCAGCGTCCCCTGGAAATGGGGAAAGCTCTTCGCTGAACTCCTGAACCTCAGCCCCTTACAGATATTATACCTTCCCTGCGTACATAACTCGCATTCCAGACATGGAAGCCCGACTTCGAGAGCTACTCTGTCGCCGACTTGGAGAGAAGTGACGGATGATCCGATTGCGGTTATGACGCCGGAGGATTCGTGACCGAGGGTGAGAGGTTCGCGTACGATTATGTCGCCGTTGCGGTAGTGGTTGAAGTAATGGAGGTCAGAGCCGCAGAGGCCGGTGGACTGGATGGCTATTTGGACTTCGGTGGAGGAGGGGAGGGGGAGCACACGATGTTCCTAGAGCAGATGTGAGTAAGTAGGTCTTCTTTCTCGAATGGAAAATCTGAGAAGGTTGAGAAAGACAAACGATTTTCAAGTCCATCACTCCATGCAGCACTGAAGCAATGACTTCTTCGCCTTTGGTGGAAGTGTCGTGTGCCATTTTGGGCGATATCTTCAAGTGTACCCACGTAGGTCGAGAATGGGATTCAGTTGAAACTTATGTAAGAGAACCACTCAACGAGCAATGCTTGATGTGCTCTGTACCCTTCTCGTATTTAGTTAAGTTTAATCCGCAAAATGGTTGATGACGTCCAATACAAAACAAGAGTTGAATTCATTACAGAAAGTGTCTACACTCGGGCGGATATACGCCGATATACATATTCAAAAATGCTACAGGCATGTAACTTTTACCCCTCCTCTCCCCATCTTCTGACACCGAAAATCACCACCCGGCCTCTGACGGCTGTTATTTCAGTGGATGATGCGCTGTGGACCCCCACGGGCTTGGAGCGTTACAGCGACCAGAACAGGAATTAACCCCGCTGGGGTAGCCGCTAGAGATGTGAATTCCAGGATCGGAGTGAAGCTAGAGGAGGGGCAGTCTGGGATGTGAACCTCGAACAGAAATACAATTGTTGATTAACCGCTGCGAATATGTGCTAACTGAAACTCTGCGGCTATTGATTCCTATTCAGTTTTGCACTCCAGCACTGACAACGTATAGTCTCTACTTTGAAAAACAAAATCACTTTGGGAGAGCATTTACTCAAGCATCAAGCAAGATGGCAGCTTCAGCAACTATGGCCATGTTCTCACTGGAAGGACAAACAGCACTCGTTACCGGTGGAACAAGAGGTATCGGACAAGCAGCAGCCATCGCTTTGGCCGAATGTGGTGCAGATATTATTTTAATACAGGTGTAGTTTACCCTCACACTTCCATCTTCTATATCGTCTCCATACTCTAACAATTGAAACAGAGAGACCGATCCAATACTGCGACTCTCCAAGCAATTGAAGCTCTAGGACGGAAAGCTACGATCTATACTGCGGATCTTTCCTCACAAGCTGAGGTCAAGGCTCTTACACCTGCGGTTCTGAAAGATGGACACAAGATACAGATCCTGGTGAATTGTGCCGGTATTCAGAGGAGACATCCTTGTGCGGAGTTTCCGGATGAAGATTGGAATGAGGTATAACGAATGTCTTGGAGATAGAATGATGCCTCTGACGATATGAGTAGGTCATCCAAGTCAACCTCACCACAGTCTTCACCCTCTGCCGGGACATTGGCGCACATATGCTCTCCCTCGACCCCTCATCCTCCGGCCGACGAGGCAGTATAATCAACTTCGCATCTCTCCTAACGTTCCAAGGCGGTCTCACAGTCCCAGCATACGCCGCGTCCAAAGGCGCGGTAGCACAGCTCACGAAATCGCTCGCGAACGAATGGTCGGCGAAAGGCGTCACTGTGAATGCTATTGCGCCGGGATACATCGCTACGGAGATGAATACTGCGCTATTGGCGGATGAGAAGAGGCTGAAGAGCATCAGTGAGAGGATTCCGGCTGGGAGGTGGGGTGTTCCGGAGGACTTTAAGGGGAGTGTGGTTTATTTGGCTAGTAGGGCGAGTAGTTACGTGAGTGGACATGTATTGGTTGTTGATGGTGGGTGGATGGGCAGGTAGAGCTTGAGGTTACCGTTGGTCGTACAGGCCATTAGTTAAGGTACGGTTGCTAAGTGTGAAGAGGAGAGTTGTGAGAAATCCATTGAGTATGCTCGATAATTACGAGTTCCACTCCAATACAGTTCTCATATTTTCGCCAGACTTATCATGGATATCTTACTGTGAAATGTAACATGAGGTGCTCAATAGCACTGAACTCCGCCCAAACGTATAATCTCGCAGTTTACGACCTTTCGCCGGTTCTTAATGATCGATTCAACATCTCTCCTTTATTGTTGAAGCGAGACACGTGAATACGATTGTAAACATCCGGGACTAGTCCAATGAAGATGTCGTCGATCGTGAGAATTCTTCCTCATTTCAATCGAAGGTTTGGCTATGATTGAGAGCGTACTTGATAGGCTCATAGTGGCGTTAGAGAGACAGTATCAATTCAGGGTTGCAAGTTCGAGGTTCTACGGGAGATTAAGGTGTCTGGAGCCAACCTTTCCCTCTGTCATCCCACCGAAGCTCTCTTGACTTGAAGTTGATTGTCAAGAGTCGGGGATATTTCTCGAAAGTTAGACCTTTCCTCTCAGAGGTCCGAAAGCCGCATTGTCAGGAGTTCTCGAAGGCATATGTGGCTTTCCATGGAGCTAGCTGCCAACAACATTTCATCATACGGAGTATATCCTATGAGTACCGATTACATATTCGTACAGTAATGATTCGTATGTTGTGGAACACCTGGTGAATATTGTTAGGCCCTGTCCTCGTGCGCTGGCCAGATCTTTGACCCAGTTTTACACTATCGATTTCAAATTTGGATCATCTAACTGACTTTGCCAACATGCCACCACACAACATCCTAGCCGATGGATTAGTTCGCTGTCATTTCTCAGGGACGCGTTGGTTGCCAAGAGCACGAAATTAGTATAGCATCATATGTTGTGATTCCTCGAGATTCCTGTAGACGCATCTTTGCATTCTTGCAAACTCAACTTTCTGTTACAGCGAAACCCTCAAGCTTTCTGGAATTTTATGCTTGCTCAGTCCCCTGCACGTAACTTTCGATATCGTTCTCGATCATCAGTGCACTCAGACTGTTTCAAGGCGCGGTACCTTACCCCTGTTCCCCCCTCCTATTTGGAGCATCGAACATCCACACTCAGAGTATCACGATCTTCCGCAGCAACCAGCTTTTCTGCAAATCCGTTTATCAACACTACGAGGCGACTGCAGGCCAGTGTCCAGATTCAGTTCCATCGCACCGTATCTTTCCACGCGTATCTGCTTCTTCGAGCAGCATACATGCCCCTGTCTCATAGGCAAACAGCCAGGAGCAGCACATCAAACGCAAACACAGTTTAATCGACCAAATTATTCAGAAACACGAACTATACACAATCATGGCGACTACACAACCCCTCAGATCCCAGCCCTCTTTCCGCAGGGACTCGCCTTCCCCATCCACGTCTCCTACTCCAGCTCTTGGAGCTTGTCCCGAGCTCTCACGCAGTGTCTCTATGGGCTCAGCAGACTCTCTGTACTCTGGTGGATCGAGTCTGATGGGGAGGGATTCTCTCGGTAGTAATAGCTCTGGAACTTCAGTATCGCGGTCGTCATCTGCGAGCTATACGAATAGACAATCAACGGGAGGACTTGAGAAACCCAAACGACGAGGCTATGTGAGACCACAAGGAACGAACTTTGCTGCCTCGGCACAATCAAGAGAGAGCGTATTAAGTCTGGGCAGTATAGCACATTTGCAATATTACTTTGCACGAACCGGACTGCTGGATGGAAAGGGTGGAAGACTGTACAAGAAGAAGGACAACCGTGGAACACTGGATCTATCGGCACTAGATACGTCGTTCCTTGCTCCCAGAGTTCTAGCGTCAGACGCCGATTCGTCATATGCATCAATGGGAAACAGTCCTGAGCTCCATGCGCAGGGCATGGGAATGGGATTGGGTGGCATGCTGGTAGAGAGTCCTACACAGGAGGAATTTGAGTATTACAGTGGTGAGGAAGAGGAAGATCCAGACCATCCACATATGCTCCCACCGACGGTCAGTACATACAATCACCGCGAGAAAAAGATACCCCGTCCACCCACTCTGGAGGAACTCAAAGACGACCTTCAAAAGTGTCTGGACGATGCCGTTAGGCTACTCGAAGACGCCAAACAGAACCCAGCATCAGCGCCATCCACTCCTCAGAAAACCAGTAATGCTCCACCAGGTCCTACAATAGATGAGGATCGAGGGTGGCATGAGTTACAGGGTATGCATATTCTGGATATCATGACACTTGCTATCCGCGCTGCC
The DNA here is from genome assembly GCA_900074885.1 of Rhynchosporium graminicola. NCBI lineage: Eukaryota > Fungi > Ascomycota > Leotiomycetes > Helotiales > Ploettnerulaceae > Rhynchosporium > Rhynchosporium graminicola. The sequence goes on from FJUW01000028.1 coordinate 428,894, forward strand.
AAAATGTATTATACAGCACATAACCAGCCTCAGCGACTTGCAGCAATAAAATCTGAGCGCGAGATACGAACAGAGCTGCTTTCGGTGATGGAAGTGCTAAAGCGGATGGCGACAAGGAGTTTTGCCAAAGGAATGAGGACTGAGGAGCGCCTGACGATGGAGCAGTGGGTGGCCAGCGTCTACGAGATGTTACATCAGGAAGAGAGCATGGAGGAAGCAGAGAGGAAACAACGGACAAGCTGGACTTGGCTGGATGATTCCTGGGAGGGCAGGAGTGTAGATCGCGAATACGCCTTCATCAGGTCAATGGATCCTGAAGCCGAGACACTGCCAGAATTCCAGTCTGTTGGCGACGTAATCGACGACGCTGCATTGCCCACCAAGTTCTTAGACGATATGCGGACGGGCATGAGATTGGTAAAGCTGCACAATGCAGTTGTGCGGAAGAGCAAACGCCCGTTCGGAGCTATTGATAAATGGCACACGGACTTTGCGAAGCCGTATCGTTGTGCGGAGAACTTGAGGTACTGGATCAAAGCCGCTGAGCTGAGGTGGGAAGTCGTGCTGAAAGTGGATGTAATGGGAGTCGTGAGCGGTACCGACAGAATGGCACTCAAGGGCTTCGAAGAGGCGATTTGGAAGTGGTGTGAAAAGGTCCGAGAGGAGATCACTGCTGACTTGAAGGTCTGACTGACTTAGTGAGGGGAGGAAAGGAAGGTTGGGAGAACACGATCATGTGTTCTATTTATGACATTAATGTTTGTGTTAAATAGTGCGCGAGTCGGCGGGATTCAATCATCTTTACCGGCACGGGGTTTGGCATGGTCTTGGGGCTGTGTACATAGATTGGCTGCGCTGTTGGCTGTTAGGGGGTTCTTTTGCTTCTTACTTTATACCCCCATTAGTCATGGAAGATATTCTGTTTACTCTCAGAAATCACTATTCAACTTTCAAGATGCACATCTAGCTCTGGTCTGTTTCCCTTTCACTGAAACTTTTGTTTTTCTTGGATATATTCTCCTGTCCTACCTGCTCAGCGAGCCTCGGCTGCATCCCGAGCATTACCAACCTATTCCATCTCCCTGTTATACATCTTCCTCACCTTCTCGCCCTCGATCTCCCGTCTCCACTTCTCCAACCCATCATACACACTCCTCCAATCGCACAACAGCCGATAAATACTCAGGATCAACTCCTTGTTCGGTCCTTCCTCATCACTTATCAACTCCATCAAATCTCGCGTCAGCTCCGATTTCCGCTGCTCCATTAGAGCTTGTGCTTCCGTTCGCTGAAGGTCTGCTGAAGTGCTCAAGGCTTGCGTGGGTGTCTTTTCAGCGTCTGCGCCGGCGTCTGTTAAGGAAGTGGTAGTTAGGATTGACAGTGTGTTTTGAGATAGGGTAGAGCTATCAGAGGAAGGGAATTGCGTAGACGCGATGCAGGCTGCGAAAAGTGAAAGCTCGCTTGCGAGGCGCGAGAACTCTTCGATCTCGGCCGGATCAGCTGCTATGGGTGGAGTGTCTTGGAAGAACTCTGTTTCTTCCTCGGTAACTTCGTCGGAGGAGGACGAAGAGGATGAAGTTGAGGATAAGTCTTGCAAAGTCAGTTCATCGATATCGTCTGCCAATTTGCTGGTTGAGTGTGAGGGACTTGTGGGCTGTGAGTCGATGTCGATAAGGCTGTGAGAGGACTGAGAGCTTGTATCTTCGCAGTCTTGGTTACTGGTGGAGACAGCTGGCGATTGCGCTTCCGCTGGAGAATTTTGCTGTGCTGACATCTTGGTACGGTGCGAGTAGTTGCTAGGAGGGCTTTCGTTAAGCTGGTTTGATTGAGCGATTCCGAGCATGTAGTTCCGTTACTTCCATCCCTTCGACATATTATATTCTGGACGATGCTACTCACGTATTTGGATGTGTGAAGAAGGAGCCTTTGTTCAAGTTTTATTGTTCTTTGTTCGGATTCATCTCTTTGTGTTGGTATCCAAGCGGAATTCAGGTTCCGCGCTCTGATCTTTGAACGGCAGGTCATGATTGTGAAGCAAGCTTCTTTTTGCTTTGTAAAACAGTGATGGTAATTTTCTGTCAGATCTGAGATAATGCTTAAGCCTTGATAGAGACTCGAGACTCTGTGCTTCCACACTGGTGAAAAAGCTGCTATCTAAATATAATTTCCAAATCAGATCTTCTCTTTGCCAAAGCTCAGACATTAGGCAGAAGTAAACCTTAGGCACTCCCCTCGAAACTTGTTATGTTTACAGATTCAGTAATGGAGGAAAAGAAGCCCTGATACTAGCTCGGTTAAGCGAGGGCATCGCTCCTGCCTCAACTCACTTACTTGCTCCACACCTCCGTCACTGTACCAAGATTTTGACCTTCGAAAGAGGAACAACGTGAAATGAACGAGTCACCATTGATTTGTTCTACCGCAGTAATCAAACGCCTATATTAGGAGTAGGTAGATGATGATCTTAACCTCCACTCCATTTTCGCATCAAAACCGTCTCCACGACAATACTCTCCTTATACACTTACACCGTGGAAATTGCTTCGTCATGCGAGGCCTGTATCATTAGTTAGGGACGGACTGTTGTCAGTGCCGACGACTTTCTTCTTAGCAGAGGGCTACATTTTTAGCAGCGAGACAGAAGATTTCTATTGCGGGCCTGCTACATCTCTGGTACCGAGTACTACCGATAGGCCTCCACAACGTGTTCGCATCATTCCCAAAGGCCAACATTCACACAGTCTTCCGCCAATAAGTTCCTCTCTCTCGAAAGACGGTAATGCGGCATCACAACAATCACTCCACAATGCCCTCCTCAACAGCCGTGCTCTCCACACTGATACCCTCTCACCAACATCTGGTTGAAATCCCCATCGCAAACCCCAAAAACCACAGCACCGGGCCTAAACAGCGCGCCGACATCGAAGCCTGGTTTCAAAAACACGAGCCTGACATCGGCGGTCTGGTGTTCATTTTCGTGTTTTTGTTGGTTCTGGGAGGACTGTGGCGCTTGAGGAGTGCGGTTGTGGAATGGGTTTTTGAGAGGAACCGCGACAAGGCTAGGATCGAGTGGGCGGATAGGGAGAGGAGACAGAGGCGGACTGTGGTTGTGGTGGGGATTTTGAGGAAGGAGAAAGATGGTGGCAGTGATGGTAGTGGTTCTGGAAGTGGGAAGGGGAGGGTGTTGAAAAGAGTGAGGTTCTTAGATGGTGAGGAGTTTGACGGGCTGGATGGGCTGGATGGGCTGGATGGGCTGGGTAGTAGGGTTGTTGTTGTTAATGACGAGAGGGCGGAAGCGTTGCTCGAATTTCTGGAGAATGGAAGTGTGGTTGGGGAGGTTTTTTGATAGTGAGAGATGAGTGCTGTGTGGTAGATTGAATAATCGTTTGAAAGTCCTGGCAACCATACAAAGTAGTATTGGATGGGAGGCGATATGCTCAAATGGTTCTTTGACCAAGACCGTCTTAGTCTATCAAGCGAAACAAGCGACCAACTCTTTTCCTGAGTTCATTTTTGCTGAGAATATTGCTCCTAGAATTCGTCGAGTGCGTAAAACCCGGTTGTAATGCCATAGCCAACCTTGATGCAACCGCCCTAATATTCCATTTCCTCTTCAAGTTCTTCCCGCATCTGTTTCTCTGCTCATACGTTAGCCAAGCATTCTGCCACTAAGTGCTGGAACTTACCCCATAACCTCGTCGCCGACGCAGATATCACGTTAGCTTTGTTTATCAGCTTCTCTCGATATTTCTCTTCTTCCTGACCGGCGAGCTTCACTTTCTTCGGCTGAGCCTGTATCAAGTCAGCTGAGAACAATTAATCTTGACAAAATGGCAACTTTGGATGGTTTGTACCTGTAGAAGGACTGGCCATATATCTTTGACGTCGGCAGCAGCTATGGCCGCTACCGTCTTGAAGCCGTTCTCCCAGAAGACTCGGGCTGTTCGACTCTTTACGTAAGTGATTTCTGCAAGAGCGAGGAGATCCGCTTTTGCGCCTGCAGTTGTTAGGATCGAGATCACACATAACGACGGGGTGTCATCAAAAGACATCACACACCAGCTCTTAGTCTATCTGAGAAGTGATCAAGAACGGCAGCCAGAGCGCCCCAATTCATCCGCTGACAGAACTTGATCATGCCAGCTGCGAATCCATGACATGTCTGTGCTAGGTTCTGAACGATGCCCCTTGGAATATCGTACTTCCTTGCTACGACGTGGACGGGAACCTCGTTGCAGAGATCGCGGAGCTGTAAGGCGGAGTAGAAACGTTTGTAGATACGTGCGATTTCAAATTCTTGTTCAGTCGTCTCTTTCATGGTACCACCTTGAGCCCTAAACTCCTTTAGTTTGATTGTAAATCAGCGTCAGAAGGAAACATAATTACATTTTGTTGATGATGGAAGGCTTGAGTCCAACAAATTCCATGGCTCTCATATTACTTTCGTCGAACCCGTCCATCTCCTTGCGGAAAATCTGCCAGTTAATGTTTGATTGTGCAGCTTGCACTGGGGTGAATGAATAGAGGACATGCATTTCGCCATCCATTACGAAGGCTTGTAAGGCTTTGCGAAGCTCCCTATAGATGAAAAGTCCATCTTCGGGGGTCAAAGAGGATGCCACGATTGCTTCGCCAAGGAGAGTGGCTTTGAATTCGGAGTCGTGTACGCGTTGGAGAAGGTTGCTTTCCTCCAGATCTTGTATCGTCGACTTGACCATTTTGGCAAGCTCATCGTGGTCAACTGAGTAGTAAAGAAGTGTTTTTTTCATGTAGTCATCAATGGATTCATCGTTGGTAGCGAGCTTTGTGACAATTACTTCTAATAAAGCTCTGATGGAGTGGTCAACAATATGTTGCACGTATCGGCTGCTGGTATCTCTTACCTCTTGATGCCTCTTTTTTCTGGTACAAGGCAGCTTTCAATACTGGGGAGCTCTGCTTCCATAAGCTCGGCAACGGCTTCTAGATCGCTTTTCTGACAGCAGAGATATGTCTCGCCAACTTCATCTTTACCTTTGCGCCCAGCTCGTCCTCGCATTTGCTGGCTGGCAACAGGTCAGTGGATTTCACTAAAGGCAATTTTAGAACTTACAGCATTGATGGTCCCACCAAATCTGCCCCCATTCGAGCACCATGGAGAATGACTCTTCTTGCTGGGAGGTTGATTCCTGCAGCTAGACTGCAGGTCGCCACGATCACTTTGATGACCCCCTGGTCATATGCCGTGGTAATAAGATCGCGCTCTTCCGTGGTTAATCCAGCGTCTCACGCACTGTCAATCAATTGAACATGAAGGTATTCTGGATGGACTCACGATGGAATGCAACACCAACTGGAACTGTCCTCTCCAGTATCTGATCTAAACCAGTATTCGTACTTCTCAGGTCGTTAAGCAGTTCTCTACGACGTTCCATAATCAATGACTCGACCTCATGAGGCTGAGGAAGAACCAAACTGATGAGCTCGGCATCTCTTTCGCAACCGGTTCGACTGCTACAGAATACCAATGCACCATACCCCGATCGGGCAGTCTCATTAGCGAGTGCTATAACTGAATTAATCAAAGGATTGTTTAATTCTTTGCTATTGGATTGCTGTATGGTCCGACATGCCTCTGGTTTCGCCTGCGTCGAAAAATGAGTCTGAGTCTGATTCTGATTTTGTGTTCGAGCATTTAGTTGCGTCGCTGTCTTGTAGAAGCTCCTAGAGCTTGATGCTGGATAGACCGCATTGTCAAATACGAGATGCTCTTCAACAGGAACAGGACGATATCTTGAAACATAAAACTTGGCGTTGTCTAGCCACATCGCGAGTAGCTCGGCATTCTTACTAATCAGCAGCTGTCTGATGTAAATTTTGGAGCGTCCTTACATTAAGGGTAGCGCTCATTCCTACCAACTGCACTTCTTGATCAAGACTCAGGAGTTTCGTGGCCATCAACTCTAGGATATAACCTCTGCTTTCGTCGTCAATCATGTGTAGTTCATCCATCACGACCACGCCAAGTTTCCCAACCGCCGCTTCATCAAGCGCTGCATTCACGAGCGAATTTGCCTGCTGGGCATCAACATGTGAAAAGGCGTGTGGCAAAAGACGTACCTTTTCTATCGTGCAAACAGCAATATCCATGTCATGCCATGTAGCTTTCGTTTTGCTTCCACCGAAGAATCCAACAACTTTGACCGCATTTTCATCACCACGTGTCCGGAAAGGGTTTGGCCGCTGATTTTTGCTGGACTCTTCTGCCATTTTCGAAATTCCCTCTACGACCTTTCTTAACCACTTCAATTTTTCCTGAACTAGGGCAACATAAGGGAGAACGAGTAAGGCCTTCTTTTCCGGGTTCTCGATGATCTTTTTAAGCATCAATATGTCAGCGACAAGAGACTTCCCTCCTCCAGTCGGAGCAGTGTAGACGAGATTGATCTCCCCTCGTAGAGCTCCACTTCTTAAAAGACATTCGGATTGCCATGGGTAAATAGATTTTACACCAAGCGATGCCAGATTCTGCGTTAGCTGCTTTGGCAGCCCGTAGGAAGGATGAGACAAGTCCAGCAATGGGTTTGATGTTGCCGATGGAGTCAAAGCAAGAGCTCTTCTTTGAGAATATTCCGATTGCCCTTGAACATCAACTATGTCACGAATTTCGCCAGCCTTTAGGACCCTGGAACCATTTGTAGGCAGGGCGGGCCGTCGAAACTCTGTTCTACTTGTGACATCTGCCAGAGCAACATTTTTGCCACCCTGTCGCTCTTGAAAATCGTTAAGGGTTCTCTTCACCCCAGCACGGGAGATGCTAGTATGAGCATTTATGGTCGTGCTATGATAAGTGATAGGACCCTGGCCGGTCCTGGCGATGTTTTTGTTTACATGCATGTCGTAGGCTCTAAGCGAAAGGGCGTATACGACTTGCGCACGCGTTCTACTCCATAGCGCGAGGCGAACCCGGCGTTCAGGATTCAAATGGGGGTAAGCAAATCATGGAGAGCTATCTAGCCAGTCGAAATCGCCGGCAAGCTGAAAGCTCGATTGTGAGACGGCGTTGTGGTGATGTTGTGTTGTAGTCGCTCGTGCTTTCGTGCTCAGGGTTTGAAGTTGGAACTCTACTCGCTCGCTTCGGCAGACAAAGCAGTCCCGTCGGGCTCGGGTCGGCAACGCAATGGAAGAAAGACTCACGTGTGGGGCGCATTGAGCCTGGGTGGTGGCCTGAGCTTGAGCCCGGCCCAGGCAGCGGGTTAAGCTGGCGGTTCCAGTCCCGATCGGGACTAGCTCTGAGGGTATACATCCCTGTCACAAGAATGAACCTCTCGTCTCCATTTCCCACCCATCGCTCCCGCCCATGCCCTACTTACCGCTGTATCACAATGGGCAGGAGGAATCTGCTAGCACTTTCTCTATATTCAATTCAATCCACGCATGATTCTTAACACGGTGTCTTCTTTAATCCATCAATAACCCTGACTACTTAGTATTTATTAGGTTATCATGTACGTCATTCATTCCCTTCTCGACGAGAAAAGTACGGAGTACATCTCCCTTCCATCCCACGACAATCGTTCCATACACATTCTCCCTATCAGATGCATGTACTGAGGGGTGGTATACCCAAGGCCATCTCAGCCTATCGCGATGGAGTCAGACCAGAGCAGAACATTCATCAGGTGCTTTTCTCTTCTGTCCCAGGTTATGGACAGCTCTCCGCTCCTCTGGAAGGTAGAATGTTATACTCATTCCGCTCATCTTATATCTGCAACACTTTGCGAACTGTGCCCTGGGGGGGCGTGAACTAAACATCCCAAGGCGCTACGACCAATCATACTATCATTTTGATTGCTTTCTTTTGGAAGTTCCTTTTTTACATGTTTGAATATACACGGACGATCGAGGTATTCAAGTACTATCTTCATAACAAATCATAATATCGAGCTTTTTAGCTGAACTAAAGCTCACGCTTTCCGGAATTATCTCGTACCAGGTCAAGGAACTCAGCATCAATACACATGTCTGTGTCACAGGTTCTGTTTGATTCAAGACCTGCTTCGCAGTCGGTCCAAAGTGCAGGTGATGTATTATGCCGCGTTGGGTAGCGATCTTACTAGCTTTCGGGTTTTATCATGGGGCTTATCACGAACGACAACACTGCCAAAAACGTCTACCGGACGCAAGCACGGAAAAAGGGGCAGCCATACTAGAAACTAGATTATCGACGTGAGCATATGAATAGATGGTTCGGGAGCGTATGAAAAGACATTCAGAGAAGTATCGAACGTCTGAAGCATGCATAGAAGGCACATGTAGGACAAATGCATAGGTAGGGTTGAGACATCACATTTCAACGAGCCACTGGTTCCAGAAGATAGATTACCGTGACATCCCCGGAAATAGTTACTTGCCTGACTGGAATCTGGATCACTCGTGTATAAGTAGTTCCCTGTGCGACCTTGAGGTGGGCAAGCAGACGAGGCCGACAATGCTTTGGAAGGAAAATAACTGGCTGAGAAGAGCGGGCCACTTAAGGACGTGACTAGCTAGGTGGGTATATCTATCTTGTATACAATCAGTACAGCTATTTTTTCACTCCGTAGAATGACTGCATACCTGTTATTTTGACCAGGACTACAAAGTCATAGCTAGAATTTGCTCTGTTAAAGTCATGAAGGTAACATATGACCCGTAATGTTGTGTGGTAGTTGGTTCCATCTGCCCCCCTGCTCATATATGCCCACCTAGCTAGCGTTCTAATCCATTGACATTCCCATCGAACTTCCCTTTCCTTCCTCTCCAGAATTTCTACACAATTACACCAACAAAAGCCAACTCCCCACGCGCGGCGCCTCACTCCTTCCTTTGCCTCAAAAACTATATTCAGATTAGCCAGTAAATCTGCTAGGCCGCTGTTTGCGACAGGCTCTTACTACAACACGCTGTATAGCCTCATTTCCTCGCAGCTCGCACTTCTAGCTTTGCTGTTGTACGTGTAGTGTATAATATCACCGAACGCACCGCAACGCGAGCAACGCGATTGTTCTTCGAGTTCTCTACCCTACATTTTCGCACGATCGATTTAACTCTCGTTGCACTCTGATGGGTCGAAGCCCTGCCGCCCTCGTTCGATAGCCTCGTAATCCAGCGCTTCTCGCCCGTGATATCTTGCGGGAAGCGCTTCCTCTCCGCACATCGTAGAGTGAGAGCACCATAGCTGGTCGAAAAAGTCATACCATGGCGAAAGATGGCTCACGTCGCTCGAGCGTCGTAGTGCCATCGCAAGTCAGCTCGCCCAATGAAAACAGCGACGAAACTTCTGCACAGGATTCTAGGAGGACTGACGAAACGATGGCCGAACCCGTATCCTCCACTCCTCCGAAGACTAACAATGCCAAACAAGTTGCCCTCAATGGAATAAATACTCGGATGGAAGAATCGCACCCAGCGACGTCGTCTAATTCCACCTCCGCGAACCAGTCTATTAAGGATCCGGCGGCGAATGGTGCCGGCCCTGCTGTTGTATACGGGACTCGGTCACGGAACAGGACAGGAAATCCTCGTCCAAACTATGCCGAAGATAAGGAGATGGATGCTGAATTTGAACTCGGGCCATCTGTCAAAGAGACTAATGGGCGCAAGGCGACGAAAGTAGTGGACTCAAGTACACTGACGGATGCTGAGCAAACGCCTTTTCCCAGCAAGCTGCTCAACGGCGCCGAGCAAGAAAACGTTTCTGCGCTCCAGAACATCCACAAGGATCCGATACCTGGGACATCGACGTTTTCGGCCAATCCAACGACAAATGGTGGACATTCGAAAAAGAGAAAGGCAGCAACACAAGCACCTCAAAATCAAGCACAGCTACCTGCCCCGACACAGAGCATGCCGCAGGCTGCGACACGCAGAACTACGATGGCAGTATATACAGGGAGTGTTATCGAAGATTCTAATATGCTGAGTTTTGGAACTTGTGGTGGGCGATTAAAGAACAGTAAGCTGGTCGCCGATGATGGGACAGTTCTTGAGGTCAATGGTGAGTTCCCACTGTGACCCGTCTTTCTGGGTCGTGGTGCGATGACTGGAAATTGACATGTCTAGATCATGCCTATCTTGTCTGCGAGCCTCCTGGTGAGCCGTACTACCTAGGCCGCATCATGGAGTTTCTTCACGTTAACAATGACCCCGCACAACCTATCGATGCTCTCCGCCTCAACTGGTATTATCGTGCTAAAGATATTGGCCGCAAAGTGAACGACACTCGGCAAGTATTTGCGTCAATGCACTCTGACGTGAGTCCTTTGACAGCGCTCCGTGGGAAATGTCAAATCAAGCACAGGTCGGAGGTGGCGAAGCTAGATGAACTCAGGAAGTCGAAAGATTCGTTCTGGTACGAGAAGCTTTACGACCGCTACATTCATCGTTATTACGATGTCATCCCAACCAGCCAGGTCATCAATGTACCTACAGAGGTTAAGAAAGTTCTTGATGAGAGGTGGAAGTTCATCGTCGTGGAGCCAGGCCGTGGAAAAGAATTGACAAGTGCCGTAAAGACCTGCAAAAGATGCAGCAAGTATTGCGCAAGGTTTGTTCCCTGTTTGTGAGAGTTTTCCCCCACTGACGACTATAAAGCAACGACTCAGTTGATTGTGCCGTGTGTCATAATACGTATCACATGAGCTGCGTAAGTCCTCCGTTACTGAAGAAGCCATCCCGTGGCTTCGCTTGGGCTTGCGGCCCCTGTAGTAAGGCGCAAGAAAAAAGACTTGAAGCTCGAAATACCCCGAACGTCAATAGTCCCAACGAAGACGAGGAAAACATTGACGAGGACGACGAGGCTCATGAGACTGTCGGCGGTGATCCGGATACCGGGCGAACAAGCCCAGCACTCGGTGAAGTCGACTTGTCATTACAGCCTGGCACTGCTGAGCAAATTCACCAGGCCAGCTTGTGGCTGTTTAGATACCTGGGAATTCATTGCAAAGTAGAAGATGCATTAGATTACGACGATCGGATTTATCCAAGGGCGAGTTCGCGCCTTGGCCCTCGACATCAAGCAAATGTTCCCACCTGGCCTGGGAGACCTGTAGAATATGTCAAACCTCCTGAAATCAAACGGAAGTACGCGAAAGGTGGTGGCCACAAAAAGGACACAAAACTCCACAAGGATACAGCAGCCGCATTGGAGGCTGACAAGGTTGCACGAGAAAACCGGCCAAAATGGGTAATGGATGAACCTCCAGGCTATGTCCATCGCGGAGAAGACTATGAAGATGGTGACCCAAACAGCACTTCCACTTTACTATATAAGCTTCCCGAGGCGATACAAGTTCCAGGTAGAACTGTCACTGGGTTCGACTCAGAAGGTCGGCCAATACCAGCTAGAGAACAAATGATCTTTGATTACATGGGCCGTGCTGCGCAGCATGCTAGATCTTTAGGATTGCCTGATTTATCCACCAACTTACTAGATGTCGCACTTCACACGTTGCACCTTAACGGCTACGATGTAGAGAGGGCACTTCGCACTTTTTCCCAAACCGACAAGAGAGCCTTTAAGGAACCGGATCTCAGTCCTCAGGAGCTCAAGAAGTTCGAAGACGGCGTTGCGAAGTTTGGATCCGAATGGCACAGTCTCAAGAAACATGTTAAGACTGTTAGTGCCGCGAACATCGTTCGCTTCTACTACACATGGAAGAAAACTGCACGCGGGAAACACGTCTGGGGGAATTATAGCGGCCGGAAGGGAAAGAAGGAAGCGAAAAGGGCGGAGGCTACAGCTGGGAAGCTGCAAGATGATGTGGCCGATGAACACGATGACTCTGCCTTCGATAATGATAAGGCTCGCGACAGAAAGCGCTCCTTCCAATGCAAATTCTGCACCACAAGAGAGTCTCGACAATGGCGGCGAGCTCCCAACACTCCAGCTGGTACCATGATCTCAGATAATCCTGGGGTCAAGTCTTCTGGGAAAGATAAGGGCAACCAGTTCATGGTTGCGTTGTGCAGGAGATGCGCCGAACTTTGGCGGCGATATGGCATTCAATGGGAAGACATAGAAGAAGTCAAGAAAGCTTCGCAGGCTGGTGGTCGAGCTTGGAAGAGAAAGATAGATGAAGAGCTCTTCAAGGAGTTGGCTGCAGCCAATGAAGTCACCAATGAGGCAGTCGTCACTGCTCCGATTGCGCCCTTACTGACCAACGGAGCTGCATCTCCAGAAACGGTCAATGCACCGCTTGGACCTGAGCTACCAAGAAAAAGACAGAAAGGTGCATCCGATGGAGATTCTGTTGATCCTGGTATAGATCAGAGCATCGCTGCACCACGAAAGAAGCTTGTATCCGACAAGCCCGTGGGCCCTCCACCTCCTCCAGAGCCACCAAAGGCAAAAACGCTTCCTTGTGCGATATGCGGAGTCATGGATCCAATGGGAGACCAGCATATTTCTTGCAAAGAGTGTCGAATGACGGTCCATCGTAACTGTTACGGTGTGGTAGGAGAAAACCGCAGCCATACAAAATGGATATGTGATATGTGCTCCAATGACAAGAACCCCCAAGTCTCAATTGTGAGTCTTGCCGTATCACACCTTCCAAACTATATTCTAACAGTGGTACAGCAATACAAGTGCACTCTTTGCCCAATAGAGTATACGGAACACGACTTCGTGGAGCCACCGAAACTCACACATAAGAAGAAAACTGAGAAGGAACGTGAACGTGAGCGCATCGAACGTGAAAGCAATCAAAAAGCAGCCGACTACTTCCGCAAAAAGCAGGAGGAGCAGAACAAGCCCGTCGATCCTCGAGAACCTTTGAAACGCACTGCAAATAATAATTGGGTCCACGTCACCTGTGCAGTTTTCACACCCGAAGTGAAGTTTGGAAATGCAAAGGCTCTAGAGCCCTCAGAAGGCATCCCATTGATACCAACAGCCAGATATGACGATACGTGCAAGATTTGCAAGAAAAGTAAGGGCGCATGTGTCAGCTGTCAATGCTGCAAAACCCCGGGTAGGCAATTCTACTGTCAGACTGTATCTACAATGCTGACTCATGCAGTGCACGTTGAATGTGGTCATCAAGCAGGATATATCCTGGGCTTTGAGCTCACCCCGGTGAAGGGAACGAGACGTGATCAATTTACTGTTGTCACTATTGGCTCAAATGTCGGCACTATGTCTGCTGTCCTTTACTGCAAGGAACATTTCCCAGCAAAGACGGTGTTTTATCATATGCATGACATCGTCGACACGGATTCAGGGCAGAATGCTTTACAGCTCTATGTGCAAAGGTTCAAACAAGCTGATCTGACATTGACGGGTACAGTCAGGAAAGCCACCCAGGTTGATCTTTCGAAGAAAGTCTTGAGTTCTCAAGCACCAGTTATTCAAGCTCCCAACCGGCGAGGGTCGACAACTACCGTTGCTAACAGTTCAGCCTCTGGCAGAGGCTCGGTGATCAATGTCAAGCCAGAAGATATGATTGGACAGCCGTCATCGACTGAAAAGGGAAGTTCTTCCAAGATCTGTGTCACTTGTGATATCGATGTCAGTCCAAAGTGGTGGCCTTTTCCAGCAGAAGCACCTGTGCAACCACCTGAACTTACCAGCGATATAGCAATGGTAATGGATAATGACCATACTCGCCAGAATGATTTGCCGTTATCAAATGGGCATGCTACCGACGAGTCCCCCGAGGATAATGGCAGTGGCAACGTGGCTTTGGCAGCAGCAGCCCTGCACAGGAATCCTGCCAAGCCTGTTCTCCCGACAGAGTTTCAATGTCACCAGTGCCATTTTCGCAAGATTCAGAAAGAGCCTCCTCCACCACCTGCACCTCCAGTCGCTCTTCCGGGACCCTCTCATCCCCCTCTCGAGTACGCCCCGACACCAAGGGCTCCTACTCCTGGGTCCGAAATAGTGCAGCCGCTGCCAGCACCCCACGTGTGGCCGCCTCATCCTCCATCATACCCATCCCTTGGTGCTCCTTCTCCATACGACCAGACAACACAAAGGAGTCTAGGACCTCAAGCATCCCTTCCGATAAATCACATGAGTGGTATGAGTGGTAATCACTCATCTCGACGTAACTCTGGCTCTTACCAACCCTACAATGGACAGCCTCAAATGCGACAGCCGATACATGGAATGCCGCAATCGCCGCATCAGAACGGCCACATACCACAAGCTCCAAATGGTTACCATCCACAATCACCACATCGTGGATTGGGATCTCCAGCACATCATATGCAGAACGGCACTTACGCATCATACGCATCAGCACGGCCACTTCCTCCTCAGCATCTGACTAATGGAGGACCACCTCCCCGAGCTCCGGAGCATCCATTCTCTCATGCCCACGCTCCTATGCATCCCCACTCCTCATATGGACCACCTCTTGGTAGTCCAACGATGATCCGCGACTCTAACGGTCAGATGAGAGACACAATCAACGCTATCAACGGTAATCCTCGGCCAAGTGATGGTCGTGTCAACGGCGGCGCTAGCGCGTCTCCATCATTACGCAACCTTCTTTCTTAAACAATCTGTACTACTATCGCATACAATTATGGTTTTCAATACTGCATTCGCGGATGACGGGTAGGATTTGGGTGGCTGGGTTCAGGATTTATCAAGCAGGGGAAACTATCAAGCGCGGCGTTCAACGGATGTGAATACTTGTGTATGAATAGAAACGATTCAGAGATGGGTATCATATAGAGGAGCTCTCTCTGCGGGGAGAGGAACACTAGAAATGTTCCATATATGTATGGCAGGCACTTTCTTCTATACGTGCCTATAATCTTATCCATGCCCAATGGACGCAGAAGTCTGCTTTTCCCCCGAGGCTCTTACACACCCCTTGGCTCTGGAGATTTTTTGTTCCAACGTCAGCATGGTAAAGCTTTTCCGGACCATAAATGGAGGCTTTATCTAGGAACAACTTTGTTGCAACCGCTTTTGCGAGTCCTTGGCCACGACGGCCTTCCTTTGATCCTGTCAGCAGGTATCGAGTGGGCTTTGAGCTTACTTACTTCAACATGCAACGAGGTCAACGATGCATCTGCGCCTGCTCAAGCTTAGTATATACCTTCTTGGAGAAGTTCACTAACCTAAGAATCCCCACGCAACAGGCTCATCGTCTACAGCGATAGCCACGCTAGGGAAGAGCACTACAGTTCTCCTGTACCCGGATTAGAGTTATGGTCATAGGGTTTGAGGTTAGTAGCACGTACTCTTTACGTGGAATGGGTGACCGAGAAAGAACAAGCGGGATATCGCGCTTCCGGATCTCTGAGTAATCCAGATCTCCATCTTTGAAGGCGATTGCAGGAGGAAGATTAACAGACTTGAATACATATTTCAAGAAAGGCTCCGATACACTATTGACCCTCTGCCTCTCCTCGAGAAAGTTCAGAGTCTTCTCATGCAAACTGCCGATAAAGACGATTCCAGGGGTCAATCTGGCGCCGTTCGCCACTACATAAGAACTCTCGATGAATCGCATTCGCTCAAGGATCTCGAGAATCTGTCGTTCGCATCTCGCTTCGATTTCGCCACCTGGTAATCGTTCCGTGGAGGAATAGATCCACATTTCTGTTTCTGGCCCGCGGGAGAAGTCGAGATATGCGACTGTGAAGATCTCTGGACACTCGAAAAGCGATAGGACATGGCTGTTGGCTGTTTTACCGCCTTGCATGTTCATGAACTGTAATCGTCGGTATAGAGCGATGGAGGTTGGGAGGTGGTTTGATAGTGCTGAGAATGTTGCTTCTGAGACGCCATCTTGACCTTCTTCGAGTTTTGACATCGTGCAATGATTATTTTAATGTCGTGAAAATTTAAAATTGAAAGGGAAGCTTGAAGCAAGCCATTTGGGAGGACTTCGCGGATACTTAGGAGGACTTCGCGGATATTTAAGTATGATTCATTCTTTGGGTACCAAGTATATATAGTGAGGTTTCCAGCCTGGCCCCACTACTGTGTTTACAAGTAGCGCAACACATGCTGCGTACTTATGTGACAGACCACAATCACATGATTCACCAAAGCAGGTTCCCGTACAAAGATCTTTCAACTTACACAATCATTTCCACTCTAACTTTAAAATGTCCTTGGCAACCTTGCTCATCTAATTCTTGATCACAGATTATGAATTGCAACTCGAGCAGGGGGGCAGCAGAAAGGCTTGGCAGAACGGAGATTGTCAGCGGGGCGGGTTCAGACTAAAAAGTGACGACTACCGGTAATGTTGGCACTCTGAGGCAAATATCCTAGACCACTCCCATAGCAATAGCTACGCTATTCTTCTTAACCCCATTTCCCTTCCTGAATGCTCTTGTTACGTTCTCTCATTTATCTCTAGTAAATCACAGTTACTTATCTGTTGTCGCTCAACTATGGCCTCCGACGAACCCAGCATCCGAGTCGACTTTGGCCGTCCGATCGTCTTCTTCGATTCACACCCAGACGAACAGGAAGGCTACATCTACTCCTACTGGTCTGGGCTAAAGTCTTCACTCAAGATCGCATGGACAGGCGAGGTTCCCAAATTTCACGAAACCGGCGTCCTACGTATCTACTTCTGGACCATCGATGGCACGCAAGGACTAAAAGATTACGAATTGCGTGAATACCAGAAAGTGAAGGAGGATTGGAACAAGCTGTTAGATCTTCCTGATGTGAGGAGAGCAGTGGTTATGGGATACTCGGGCCAGAATCCGTATACATTGGGCAACAATCCGTGGGTGGAGAAGTTCCAGAGGGAGGCGAAGAAAGCGGCTAGGGCGGTAAAGGAGAGGGAAGAGTGGGACGAGAAGTCTAGGCAAAGGAAGAGGGATAATAATGCCAAAAATTTGATCGATTTCGATGAGCTTATTGAGCAGACGGAGTTAGCGGAGTATGAGAAGGAGCTTAGGGAGAGGGAAAGGCAGAATGAGAGGCGTGGGTCGTCGGAGAATGATCGATTGCTTGAAGTTTGAGGCTTCAATATCAATTGAGATGGATTGATTGTTTCAAGCCGCACAAGATCTGATATTCACGGGATTGTTGCTCGCTGCGATGGTGAAATCGACCTATAAGCTCCAAGAAGAATGGTCCTTGGTCGTGGAGTTAAGCCGGTGTGCTGGAAGGAACGGGAATCCTCATGCAAGACTTACGAGGCTTGGTCCTGAGGATATAGTGACCGGGCGTTGGGGAGTTTTGTGGCGTCAACCTTGTTTATCACCAGAAATCCGTTACGCTCGTTCCGATATCGTGCACTGCTGGGGCAAGGTAGGAACATTTTTGTCACTGGGAAAGGGAGAGCTTAATTGAAATCTACTGTGCTCTGAACCTATTATGTGAGGTCTAATGAATTGACAAATCAAAGTCACAGAATCATAGTAGGACTATACTTTAGCAATGTATAAGTGTTACGGGCTCTTCTGGCATCGAATGTCACGAAAGTATTACAGTACTTTATTTTTACTGGTGATGAACCTGGCTAGCCTTGGGGCCATATCATCATATCTTCTGCAGGCACCAGAGAATGTTGGATTTAGCACGCACAGGTACGGCAGACACGGAGAGATCCTCAGTCATGATAAGTTTGATGCTTCTGTCAGCTATTCAAGTAAAATCCATTGACGATTCAATGACTCAAACGGTAACTTCTCATATACGTGAAAATAAGTTTTGATTTCTGACTACAAAAGCAAGACCGTACATGTGATCACAGCATGGGACAAGTTACAGACGAAGCCAGTATGAGCATCGGATACATCCATGCAGCTGGATATAAATAAGCATCGGAACTGGCTTTAATACCAGCGCATGCGGTCAAATACATGCCGTTCTGTCTCTCTCTAGACTCCTACTTCTCACATAAGTTGAGGTCAGTATTCGGCCTCTTCTAGGGTATGTGGAGGAAAGCTCGGAAACAAAATCTTAGGCTTAGCATGCGAGCAGATGAAGAGAAAAGTATTTTTGAGGAATTCCTCAGCGGAAGGACTGGTTAACGCCGGATATTTCAACTAACGAGAAAGCGTTCATTCAGGATTGAGTCCATTTTCCACTTTCCTACAGGATGGGCCGCAAGCAGATGGGAAGCAACTGACCTTCCACATGGATCCTCGTTCGCCGGAAAATACTCCAGACAAGCACATCTCAAAACCAAGCCTAAAGCCTTGTAAACTAGTCGGCTTTCTAAAATTTCAGCCAACCATTGATATACAGATAATATACCATGCATGTGCGATCAACTCCAGCAAGAGCTCCAGCGCCGAAAGAATGCTTAATCAGATTCGTCCTCACCCTCGCTGTCGACCACTCTCCGTGTGACGACATCTTTGATCTCTTCATTAAGAAGTTCTCCGACTTCAACACTCTCTGCCAGCACCTGCCTCGCTTGTTCTATATCCCTACCCATATCTTCCATAATCAACTGCACTGCGACTTCAGGAACCAGGACAGATTGTACATAAGCTGCGAAGCCTCTAGCAGATATTAGAGGATCCTGCGGCGCTCTCCTCTTGAGTAATGGAGTGAACTTGTGCATGATGTTTTCTGAGAAAATGCGGAGACCGCGAGCTCCGTAAAACCCAGGTGTCAAATTCGACGTCATCTTCCTTAAATTCCGGTCTCCACCAGCAGCAACATTCTCGTCCCAGAGGTCCCGATAATGTGAACTCTGTCCGTTGATCAATTTCTTGATGAAAGCATGGTGCTTCGAGATACGGGAGTCTAAATTATCCCAGTCGATGGGAGGATAGCCCTCGATGTCCCAATGGTCCTGAGCAGTTCTAACTTTATGTGCTCTACAGAACTTCTCCTGGACACGAATGTTCATGACACCATTCTTGCTATGCGCTCTAATATCTTCTGGGCTGACATCTGCACCGCACATTGGGCAACATGCTCGTTGCGTCATGCTTGTAAAGTCGTAATCCATATCTTGCGACACAGGGCCCAGCTCATCTCGGTCTTTGTCAATAATCGCTTTCGCTGTGGATAGTAAGTCGGTACCCAAATAGAGCGTATGAGGCTTCAGCCCTTCTATTTGTTTTGCAGGCGACTCGTCCGTCGAAGGTAGACGGAGATTCTTCACGACCTGCTTCACTGAATCTTCATCGGAGTCGCTTAGGTCATCCAGGCCATACTTTCTCAGTGCCTTTGGCTCATCTTTGGTTGGGGTTGGAGTGAAGCCTAGATCAGCATGGCGATTGAGACCGGTCGTCTTTTTGGGGGTTGATTCGGGAGAGGTGTCTATATCGGAAAACACTTTGAGACCCTTTGATGAATTTGACTTCTGAGGGCTCTGGTCCACTTGGTCGTACTGTTTCAGTTTTTCTTCTTACCATTAGCCACATGATCCTCTCAGAGCATAGCTGGAGGGTCTAACCTTTTGCTTTCCTTCCGCCCCGTGGCACGCGAATTTTGGGGGGCTTTGCGTTGCCATACGTGTTCATGGCTTTCTTGCCGGGCCTCTGCACGACATTACCAAATATATCTGTCTTTCCTCCTCCAAGCTTTGGGGGCTGCTCCTCGCCTTTCCTCTTCGTGCTATTTCTGGAGCTTACTGAAGAATTACTGGGGCTATGTACCGCATTCGCACTCCTTGTTGCGGTTCGAATACCCCTCGAGTCCTCATTTGTTGCTCTGTCGGTCAGGGCATTTTCCTTCCTTGATGCATGTGTAAAATGACCTATCGTCTCTTTAATCGACCCGTAATCTGTTCCTTTGATGTCGGACGGATCTGGATCATTTTCGCTATCCGACGAGCTATCTGGCTCGCGCCCAATATCCTCTTCCACTTCTTTCATGGGAGACTTTCGGACATTGACTGGTCGTTTCGGAGCACTTTTGAGGGCCATGAGAGCGGGATGGCTATTTGCTGAAGCATTTGATCTTAGTAAAAGAGGTTCGAGCTTGTATTCACGCTTGTCCAATCCCACACGCCGTTGCTGGGCGCAATCGAGGTGAAGCTTAGTGATAGATGCACTCATCGGGAAAGATCGCGTCGGTGCGTAACATTTCCAAACTTCAGTGAGGCAGCATCAGACTTGATAGTGAAATAATGCGAATGGACACTGTATTGATGCTTGTATTCAGGTAAGTGTATTTTGACATTAGATCATCGAATGTCATAAATATACTGGAGTTGAATGGTTGCAGGCCAGCTGGCGCAATGCCACTCGTCGATCAGGTAGGATATTTTGGATGGTACATAATTGTACAGAGAACGGAAGCGGTAGGTTAGGTCCAAGCTTCAATCCCTGCCGGCATTTGCATCGCGTCCCTGGATGGAACCTGTGCTGCGGTTAAGATTATCTCCAGACAATATCAGAGTCGAGACTTAAACCAGTACATATTGAACGATGGCATTGAATAGAAAATATGCAGCATTGCCAGATTTGGTAAGTCAGGTATTAAAGACAATTTATGAAGTGCCTGCTAACACACAAGTCCAGGACTCTGCTCCCGACGTTTATGAGACTCCTGACTTGACCGATGACAACTCCACAGCTCCCGTACGTGGACCCATCAACCCTCTATGCAATTACTCACACAGTACAGACTGGGAGAGATCGCTCCGAATCTACTTCATCGTCTTACAAAGACTTCGACGAAGAGGAGAACGATGCGCCTGGAATATCCCGCTCGCGTTTACACCCAGATGAGGCCCGCACCCTTTTCTCCCCTGCACAAATCGACGCTCGAGATGTAGATTTCTCCGATCGAGTCACGGCGAAAAAGAAATCCTACAAAGCATCTACGCGGCGACAGCGAAGAAAGGAGGACGGGACTGAAGAATATGGAGATTTTAGCGACGATGAGGATGGCGAGAGCCTGGAAAGAAAACTCGCAAGACTGAGACGAGAAATCGAGGAGGTTAAAGAGGAATATGGACGGAGACTAGCTGAAAAAGAAAATGCGGGCGAGGATGAGAAAATTGACCTGGGTCAGGATGTGACGGATTTGAATAGGATGCTTGACGGAATGTCTACAGTAAGGGGAAGCAAAAGGATAGGCGCGAAGTTTGCAAAGGATCTGGGAACAGGTGTCAAAGCCAATGGACCACCACAAACGTCACCAGCCAATGGCGAATCTGCTACCTATACGATCACATATGCGCCAACCTACCAGCAAAGTCATGCTCTTGCTAAAGCCGCAGATTTCGACGGGAGACTGGCTTTGATTGAGAAGGCCCTTGGGATAAGTGCAGCAGAGTTACCATCCTTGACAACAAATGGGGTGCTAAGGGCTATGCTTCCCACCCTCGATACGCTACAACGTCAGATATCTGTCATCTCGGAGTCTACACCTGCGTCGCTAGACAGCATCAGTCGGAGAGTGAGGGCTCTAACGCAAGAGGCTGAAAGGTTAGAAGATTCCCGAAAGGCTGCAAAGGCAGCCCAGGATGCACTGAGAGCGGCGGGTGGTGATACGGATGCCGAAGACGGCGAAGACTCCGAGCAAAGCGCTAAGATCAACGCTCTCTATGGCACTTTGAAAACTATAGAGGATCTTGCACCTCTGCTTCCATCGCTTATAGACCGGTTACGTTCTCTGCGAGCGATCCATGCCGACGCCGCTACAGCTAGTGACAGCCTTGATAGAGTGGAAAAGCAGCAAACTGGAATGGCTGACGATATTCAGAAGTGGAGGGAAGGATTGGAAAAAGTCGAAGAGGCTTTGAAGCAAGGGGAATGTATGATGAGAGGAAATATGAAGGCTGTTGAGGCTTGGGTTAAGGAATTGGAGCAGAAGATGGAGCAATTATAAAAGCTGCATGTTTATAGTCTAAATGTTGTACTAGATACCCAATTCTTACGAACGAGTTATATCAATTTCACACGAAAGTAGATTTAGACCTTCTTAGTTTTAATGCTGACTTTATTTTGGTTCAAGTCAGGGGTCGCTATCTCAGCCCTCCGGCCTCGTCATGTCTCTCCGTAGCGAAACCTGTCAACATGCCGAACCTTTAGGTCTCAACCAAAGACCCTCCGTTTCCAAACTCAATCCAGAAACATCGTTCGACCTTTTGAAAAGCGAACTCTTCATGCACAGCTGCGATTTCTCCCATGATTCAACTACCGAATTCTCAATGCTAATAAGATCGTTTAACCAGTTTTCTACCATCAGTTGACTCGAGGTGGTGAGGCTGAGCACAGGGCTGAGCTGTTGTACCAACCAACAAGATCGAGAGTACGCGCAAGATAGGATAGGGCATAGGACGCAGAATCATAGGCGTCAAATCCACTCTTTAGGAGAATATGTCAACATGGCAGGGCAAAGCTTCGGTCAAAGGCTCCTCGGAGAGGATGCGGATGGCATTGTTAACGTTCTCCCTCGTTGGATTGCAGTACGTGTTCTCCTGCGAATGATAGGGTGTCCGCTGATAATGTTTTGCAGATTTACTTGGGGCATTGAAATGACTTGTAGGTCCCATGTAGAATGAGTCTATTGGGAATATCTGGGCTAATCGAAAGTTTAGATTGCACACCGTATCTCCTTTCCCTTGGCCTAACGAAATCCCGAACATCTCTTGTTTGGATCGCAGGGCCCATCTCGGGATTGATTATGCAACCTATAGTTGGCGTTATAGCAGACCAGTCGACATCGAAATATGGCAGACGGCGTCCATTCATGGTTGTAGGGTCGTTCTTAGTGGCGGCTTCTCTGATGGTCTTGGGGTGGACGAAGGAGATTGTGGCATATTTTGTGGAGGAGGGGGACTTCAGGAAGGAGTGCACAGTAACACTGGCTGTTCTGTCCATTTATGCGATTGATTTTGCTATAAATGCTGGTGAGTTGGCTTATAGTGAGATTTGGGCGGAAGTGCTGACAGGAGACAGTTCAGGGGAGTTGCAGGAGCCTGATCACGGATACACTACCTGCGCCTAAGCAGCAGGCTGGCAGTGCTTGGGGTGAGTTTCTTGCCGTGAATCAAGGGTAATGTTAACCATTTCAAGCTAGCAGAATGGTTGCCATTGGTCATCTCGTAGGATATGTAATTGGGACCGTCGACCTTATCGGGATCTTTGGCAGATCATACGGAGATACACAATTCAAAAAGTTGATCCTGTTAGCGGCATTCGCACTGGTGTCCACAGTCGCTGTGACTTCGTGGGCAGTTACGGAACGAGTTCTGGTATCGAGTAAAGACGACAACGTTCCCTCCAAAGGATTGACACATATCGTTAGCAAGGTCTACCGTGCAGCAAGTACTCTCCCACCTCGAATGCAAGCCATCTGCAACATCCAGCTATGGATGGGAGTTGGCTGGTTCCCTTTCATGTTCTATAGCACGACATTTGTTGGCGAGATATATTTCAGATACGACGCTCCACAGAACCTGAAACACTCCAGTGATTCACTTGGAGAAATCGGCAGGATAGGAAGTTTCTCACTCGTGATATTCTCGTTCGTCACTTTCGTAGGGGCTCTCGTCATTCCACTCTTCGTCAAATCTCCCGACGATGAATCTTTCACGGCTCGACCACCCGCCGCAATCGCGAACGTCGTTACGAAAGTAAACGAATACAAGCCTGATCTCCTCACAGGATGGATATACGGCCACCTCCTCTTCAGTAGCGCCATGATACTTGCTCCACTGGCACACTCCTTCCGCTTCGCTACTTTCCTCGTTGCGTTGTGTGGTATACCTTGGGTATTCGCCTCCTGGGCACCAAGCACCTTTATGGGAATCGAAGTTACTCGCATGAGCAACAGTAACTCACGGCGGGGCTCAAAATCTTCACCCATCGAACTCAATTCCCTTGAGAAAGGCAGCCCTTCTGCTGACGCAGCCTCTTCAGGTGAACTCTCTGGTCTTTACTTCGGCATTCTCAACATCTATGCTGTGATACCTCAATTCATTAGTACCTTTATCAGTATGATCGTCTTTAACATCTTAGAGCCTGGTAAGAGTCCAGAGCTGGCGCATGATGCGGATCCAAGCGAACATCACAGTACGGATGGGCCGAATGCGATTGCGGTTTGCTTGTTTATCGGGGCTATAAGTACTCTTGGTGCGGCATTTGCGACCAAGAAATTGAGGAAGTTACACAGGGAGGGGTATGATAGACTGTGAGCAGATTCCTTCAAAGATCCGTGTATAATTAGGTGGGGCGGTTCAATCTTGGCAGAAGTGTATTTTGATATGCAATGAGTCCAATTTGACGTTGAGCGTTTAGGTCTTTTTCTTTTGAGATGATGTTGGTGAAATTACGTTGGGTAACGGGTGTACTACATATCATAATCAGAGATATTGCGAGGCGTTCTATGTCTTCTATAAAACCGTTTGAACAGAGATTGAGTACTACTGAATAGTTACCTTTCTATCCTGTTGAAGGCCGCGTGAATTAGACCGTTACTGGGGGCTTCATGAGCAAGGCTGCAAAGGAGGTCGAGTGAATAGACATTGATCACGGTCTTTAGAGCCATCCCGAATGATATCACATGGGTCGACTATCAATGGCCAGACAGCGAGTTTCTCTTTTCCCCCTAAATTTTGGCGGATCTACAAGTTCTAGCTACTTGGCTTGGAGGTCATTGGATGTCAACGTTTAATGCCTGGGTTTTGGTTGCATATCGCAATCAGTCAGGTCGGTCAGTCAAGTTAGACAGCTAGCCTAGACCTGCAAAGAAATTAAGCGAGGTACAAAAAACAAACTATAAGCGCGTCGCCCTCTTATATGCCAGTTAACCTCAACAATATCTTACCTATAGACACTGTCGCCAGATTGAACCTCACGCCAGCGGGAATCTGCGCTACCAAAGTTCCGATACTTTGCATAACAACTCTCCGATTTGCAGATTCGGATTGTACTTAGCTCCAAAATCCGGTCTTACCCCACACGTCCGTCCTACCTAGCTTCTCCAGATTCGTCAACCAGGCGATCCGCGAGCCAGGATGTTGGAAGACCGTTCGTCGATCTCGTGTGCACCACGTGTTATCGGAAACTTCGTGTGGGTGTTACGAAGCGCATCATGCACTTTTGAAAGACATCGACCTCGATTTGGAAACATTGCAGGTCTTAAGTCTGAGGCGATTCGAGAGGTTTGGCCTGTGTTGAAGTCTGTTGGTTTTTTTTCTCAGGCTTGGTTCGGAATTGCGGCGGGAAAAACTGCGGACCCGAGGCAACGCATCCGGAGAGTTGGCCCGGTATCAGAAGTGGGGTAGGGTAGTTACTAAATAAGCTGCGGACGGAGGGAATTTGTACAGGCGAGGGACGGGAGTATTTTTCTCTTCCTCAGGACAAGCGAATTTATTGTCTAAATCGGTTCGTGGAATTGGACGGGAGGCTTGAGTCCTTTATCATGTTGCGATTTCAAACCAACATCAGGTTTGGCATCTAGCCGAGCTTTCTTATGCATCAGATGGAAGTCTTTTGCTAGCTGCGGACGTCAAGTTCGATTACTGATGTGACTGTAGTGACTGTAGTGACTGTAGTGACCTCGTAAAAGCAAAGCAACGTCAACATCGAGGCAGCTGACGGTATTTGCCGTTCCGCATGGGAGCGGAAATCCCCATCACAAGAATAGGGTTATGGCTGACCACCGTCCTTCGTCGGATTGGAAATGATGGCCGAATTGAATGATGCCTTTTCCATCCGGTCCATATTCTTTTCTACAGTACCGTGTACCGTACTCTCTCTCTCTCTCTCTCGTCTAGATCTCTCCACATGACAGGACATGGGCTTTACGGACCGAAGATGCAGCCAGCCTTCCTGGGGATACAGCTTTGCTGATAGGACGACTTCCGCGTGATAGCCCGTCCATGCATTCATTGCTTGTCGTCATAGTGGGGAGTGAGAACGTCCCATTCGAATGCCTACTTGGTACATCTCACATGCTCCCAGGAACTACTTGTACGCATGAGGCTATGAGGAAGTGTACCAATGGTAGAGCTCACGAGCATACCGAGATTTGGCAAGCAATATCACGGCGGCTATAGCTTACAGCAAGCAACTGGCTTTATATGCGTCAAATGTGCGTTGCAGGCCTGGCCGGTTTCTTCCCCAAACCCAATTTCTACCCCACACTTTGGCTCGCTCGTAGGTGGACCTACCGTTCATTGTTGGTAAATACCCTCCCTACCTACGGTACGAGTAGACAACTCCGGTAATCCACCGCGGAACTGAATCATTCGCTGCATGCATGGCCTCGGCCCTGCCAATAATGTCGGCCGAAAGCCTTCTTTGGATAATAGCATCAGCTCATTCGTGGAGGCACTGGTCAAGCATCAACAAGAGCTGGAGGCTGCGGGCTGGGAGCGTGATTGGTAGGGTAAAATGGAATGCCGGGGAGAAGTTTGATGGAATTGGACTATGACTGTTGGGGAGACGATTTGAGTTCTTTCGTCGACAGATCATTACAGTACAGCAGACAGGCTTGCGTTTGCTTCTGCTCCAAGTCTGATATAGAAAGAGAACGGGGATCATCCTTTGTATGAGGTGGCCACAGCATTGGTGCCGGTCCTGACATTGGCTGTACCTTGCTTCCGTATATCCTTGCAGATTAAAGGACTCCTTAGCAACTAGTACTGGAGAGGAAGACATCTATGAGTCTCAAGGGCTGTAACGAAATTGGTCAGCCATGGGTTTGGCCGCGACTAACCAAATTGCAATATACTCGAATTCGTCTTTTTGTGTTGGTATCAAGACGAAAGATGAACATATTGGCGATGATCCGTTTATGGTTAGACGTTCAATACTTATAAATAAGACTTCGCATCTTGACTTGACTTGTCACAAGGTAGATTCATGACTTATGGTCCGCAAACGAGACAGAAAGAATATCTTGCTTGGGTTTGTACATCGGCCTTCAACTTCTTCCAGAATGACCTCGCTGACCTACCTCACGGAGTACACCTCGATGGTACTTACTTAGTATACAAGGTTCAGCTCCCTGCTTCCTGTACAGGTTCCTGGACCCCATCTTTCAACTCAGACCCCAGGCCCAGGGCATCTCATCCGACCCACTGAATAGGCCTGGTTTGTGCAGGTAGGCAAGGGAGAGATTCCAAACTTGGTCAAGTGCCTTCCACTCCCCAAGTCAAGTTAAAGTGTTAAGTCAGGCCAAGTCCGATCGATTCCTCAATTCTCGCTAGCAAGAAGCCAAAGGACTTGAAGTCTACCGCGCCCTAACCCGCATAACCTCCGCCCGCTTTCCCAACTCCTTCCACCCATTTACTCCTACCTTCACTCGCCTGCCTTCCTCACTGCTCATATCCTCTCCTGATCGATCAATTGATCAATTGGCTGTCTTCGCGCAAAACAATCAATTCTACGAGGCGCCACGCAAAGGCTTCTACTTGAACACGAGGCTTCCCTTCACCCCGCCCTACGCCGCCCGCCTGCGTTCTACAGACGACTTTCCGTCGCGAGCACATCTTCGGCTGAGAACGTCTGCGGACGGTTCCCATACAACCAAATTTCATGGTCTTACCAATATCTCGTGAATGACCACGTTTTAGTTGGCCGTTCCACTCCTTTGCATCGCCGCGTTTGCGGCATTGCGAAGCAGAGCACATCTCTCCCGGAGAACCATCGACTTACATCACGATGGCGGGTCTTTTCAGCAAGCTCAAAGGGACATCTGTCAGTACCTGTTCTCCCCGCGTTTATACGCCAGCCACATCTGCGTCATGGTCGAGATCAAAGCTTTCTGGTTTGCGGGGGGTATGCTAGTTCAGGAATAGAGCTGATGTCTTGAATCCAGGGAGGCGCGAGTCCCAACATTACCTCCAATTCGTACAAGAATAAGAAGGATGTTGAGCCAGAGCCAGAGATTACTCCCCTGGTGAAGATGCTGCAACATGCAGGGCCCATACGTAACGATGGAAGCGACAAGTTCTTTGGCTTAGAAAATGTACGTTCTGCGATGAAACCTCACCATAGAATATTTACTAACCATGATTTAGTTCGGAAACACATGGTTTGTTCTTAATTACGAAACTGGGACTCTGAAGCTAATGATTCTCAGCTATTGCAACTCAATAGTCCAAGCCTTATACTATTCGGTACCTTTTAGGGAACATGTCGTCCGATACCCAACCCAATCACCACTCGATACGCCGAATGGACATGTTAAAATAGTTACTCCAATAAGGGCGCCAATACAGAATGGCGGTGCCGTTTCGCCTACGACTAAGCCGAAAGGATTGACAGCGGCAGAAGCCATGAAAAGGAGGGCTGCAATAAACTCGGGCCAACCAGTCCCAGCGACGCCAGGACAACGACCAGAAGATAAACCAGACTCTCCAGAATACAAGAAGAAGCATGCGATGCTGGCAGGACCTATCCTGGAGCTTACATACGAGAATGCGAGTTCTTACGGCATGGAGGAGTCAACATTCACAGCGCTGAAGGACATTTTCATGGCTTTGATAGCAAATGATTCTAGGATAGGTGTTTTGAGCCCTCAGAGGTTCTTGGAGATTTTCAAGCGCGACAACGAAATGTTTCGGACCTCGATGCACCAAGATGCACACGAATTTTACGGATTGGTTCTCAATGCCGTTATCTCAAACGTTGAAGCGAATGCCCAGCGGATTCGGGAACTAGCATCTCCAAAAAGTGAAGAGGGCATGGCTCATTCCATGACACAAGCAGTCACATCGGCGGCCTATGCTATGGGCTTAGGGGGTGGCACTCGATCACCTGGAACTGGATGGGTTCACGAGATTTTTGAAGGCGTTTTGACATCAGAAACTAAGTGTTTGACTTGCGAAACAGCATCGCAAAGAGACGAGACATTTTTGGATCTTTCTATTGATTTAGAGGAGCATTCGTCTGTCACCTCTTGTCTGCGGAAATTTTCGGCCGAAGAAATGCTATGTGAGAGGAACAAATTTCATTGCGACAACTGCGGTGGTCTCCAAGAAGCCGAGAAGCGCATGAAGATCAAACGTTTGCCTAAAATCTTGGCTCTCCATCTCAAGAGATTCAAATACACCGAAGACATGACGCGGTTGCAGAAGTTGTTTCACAGGGTCGTCTATCCTTATCATCTGCGTATGTTCAATACCACCGATGATGCTGAGGATCCAGACCGACTTTACGAGCTTTACGCTGTCGTAGTTCATATTGGTGGAAATGCTTATCATGGTCACTACGTATCGGTCATTAAGACACAGGATCGGGGCTGGCTGCTGTTTGATGACGAGATGGTGGAACCAGTTGATAAGCACTATGTTCGGAACTTTTTCGGTGATAAACCTGGACAGGCATGTGCCTATGTTCTTTTCTACCAAGAAACTACCGTCGAAGCCATGCGAAAGGAACAAGAAGCCGAGGGTCTAGCCGAGGTGGCACTTGCATCAGTTGAGGCTGACGTTGCACTGGGACATCCACAGCCAAACGGGACTTACCCATCTTCGGTATCAAAAGCGGTCTCTCCTCCAACCACACCGGTCGACGAAGGACCAGAGTTCGTATCATTAAATCATGCTATGACTGCTCCTCTGCCCATGTCTCCTCCAATCCCAACCCGGTCACAGACCAATCCAATGTTGTCTCCCTCACTTCCAAACATGGAAATGTCAAAGACCAAAACGAAAGAGCAGAAGGAGCGGGAAAAGAAGGATCTGAAGGAAGCTGAAAAGGCACGCAAAGTTGCCGAGAAGGCGGCTGAGAAGGAGAGGATTAAAGCCGATGAAAAGCGAAGAAAGGATCTGGAGAATGCTAGGAAAACACAAGCCGAAGAAGTGAAAAAGGCCATGGCAGCGAGCAAGCAATCCGCTCTCGAAGACGAAGAAAAGAGGCGGAGGGAGGCAGCAGCAAATGGCTCAGAACCCCCAAAAGAGAATGGCCATGATAAATTCGGACTCGGCAGCTTAAGCAGAAGCCACAAGGGTAGCAAGAGTATGAGTCGAAAGAGTTTTGGCTTCCTTGGAGTCAAGAGTAGCGATAAAAACTCTACTGTGGATGAATCATACACCGCGGTTGAAGGAGACTTGGGCCCCCCCACTCCCGAGAAGAACTCCAAGCCTTCGAAGAGTCGAACGAGCTTCGGATTCGGGAAGAAGAAGAGCAATCTTAACCAATAACGCTGTTTGGCGGAGTAAGTAGAGGACTGTACATTCGAATAATGAATATGGGTGGAGTCGTTCAATAAAAGATACCCTGAAAACATCAAGTGGGTGGTTGGAATTCTTATATGGCATGGCGACAAGGAGGCATTATTGAGCACTGACTATTTGTCTGGACAGAGGGAAGGAGGTTTCTAAAGACTATCATATGTTACCATTCTTGGACATGCAATCTTGCGCTAATAGGAATATGGATGAATACCTAGTTGGATCTGTATAGTAGGCCCACTCGCCTGCACTTTGGTGGCAGGTAGTGTCGCATTTGGGTATAATGGGAATGAGAAGATTAGTTATGAAACGTGACTGGCATTTCTTGTTACAAGGCTTCCTGTGAAATCAAGTTCTGCCTTTAGATGACGAATGATGGATTCAAAGTTTCCGTTTATAATTGTCAGAGCCTTCTTGCAGTAGTAAGGCTTTAAGGGTATATATTTCAATTGTACTGTGCTCAAGACATGTATTTTTTCCGTAGCTGTTGTACCTGCACTCCCAACATGCCGATAGACAGGGATTGATGACATGCCAACCCCAAACGCCTTGCCAATGCGATTCTTTCGACAGTGAGAGCTTCTTCTCTTCGAACAGATCGTCATTCCTCTTCCTCACGATCCTAGCTCCATCATACACGACTGCTCCTGCCTGAGCTATAGATTTCTCTTCCCTGCTTTGCGCTCGACTCCTCATCCTAGAAATAGCTCGTAGACGATTATCACCGTATTGATCAATATCAGTGGTACTACAGAGCATCGTCAGCCTCTCGTCCAATGTCCATAATCTAACTACCACAGCACATCCTCCTCCTTAACTTGCTCCCAGGAAGTAATCATAATCTCATCTTTCAACCCCCACAAACCTGCAAGGCGAAGAAAATTAGGAATGGAGCAAACGTACTCCTCATCAACGTCCGTACACTCGTCATTAGGTTTATTAATTTACTCTTGATGCTCGCGTCGCCTGCGCTACCTGTCCCGAATGCTGGTTCTGCAACGCTGTTCGACCATCCAACTATTTGAAATCAGTATTTGTATATAAATCCCTCTTGATCCTCAGCCAAGGCAGTGTTTTGCAGTTGTTCTTGCGCCTACGAATCTCATTGCTCCTTGATCGAGGCTTTGGAGCAGTTGGGGTTTATATACCGCGCGCGAGGAAACGATCCTCTGAAAGAATCGCTATGGCGTTTACGAGGAGGACGGAAACTGTGCGAAGAAGGCATCGTTAGCAATCTGTTTATCTTCAAAGATATGCGCAGTTCTCGTAAACACTACTTGACAGATATTCCTGTATGTAAAATAGTCTGGCTCTGTCTCTGGTTTGTAGAGGAGAGAATGGGTGTACGAACTGTAGATCAAATTTCCAAACGCGAAGAACATCATCTTGCCGGTTCGTAAGAGAATGTTGGTTGTCGATGAAGTAGAATGTGTTGCTTGCTTGTTCACTTGAATCCGGCAGACTCCTAGATTGGTGCTTGGTGGAGGTTCGAAAGGCTGCAGGTGAGGTGCACGGACACGAAGCTAGGTATTGCGAAGGAAGGCTACTTCTGCCTTCTGGCTCTTTTGTTAGTGAGGCTCGCTAGATACTTACCTATAGGTTGATAGGCAGCTTATTTCGATGCTGTCTCGAGGTGTCAAAGTTGAGTAGGTTCTTGCTGTTGGTACGAAAACACCACTGCGAATGTTTCGGGACCGGAAAGGTTGAGCATCCCGAACGTGGAGTCACTTGAAGCTCGAAAACGAAAGAGCTTCATAATCGAACGAATATATTGAGGAAGCCATCATGAAACCCATTGGTTAGTAGATATACGATCAATTTTATGTATAAGTTCAATGCTAATACAGATTCATAGATGTATGCCTGCTCCCCGTAATTCCTGCAGTCATCCTCCTGCATCTCCTGGCAGCACCCTACACCAAAGTCGAGGAATCATTCAACATCCAAGCTACTCACGACATAATTACCTACGGGATTCCCCTAAAGAATACCACTTTTCTTCAATCCTATGACCACTTCACATTTCCAGGTGCTGTACCACGCACGTTCGTTGGAGCTCTTGCCCTCGCTGGGTATTCAATAGGTGCCATCCGGTTTCTGGGAGAACAGTATTCGCAGCTAGTTGTGAGAGGTTTCTTAGGCCTTTTCAATGCGGTAGTTCTTTACAATTATGCTTTGGATATTAAAAATGCGTTTGGGAGGGATGTGAGTAGGTGGTACATCTTACTGCAAGCGAGTCAATTCCACGTCATGTTTTATGCCTCGAGAACCTTGCCGAACATGTTTGCTTTCGGACTTAGTAAGTACTTTGAACTATTCAGAATGTGTAGAACTCAAGTTGCTCATGAGGTTTGTAGCGACATTGGCATTCAACCAATTTCTGCCCTTGCCTGGGAGAAATACGGCGACAGTACAGAAGAAGCAGCAATTTGGCATATTCTTATTCGTGCTAGCTGGTGTTATTTTTCGATCTGAGGTTGCACTTCTGCTCTTCTCACAGCTGTCAGTTCTGCTTCTACAGTCACAGATTTTACTACAGCCTATAATCCAAGCTGGAATCATGAGTGCTATCGTGGCCTTGGGCATCTCCGTCCCTATCGACTCATTCTTCTGGCAGAAGCCCATCTGGCCAGAACTAGCTGGCTTCTACTACAATGCCATACAGGGCAAGTCCGCAGACTGGGGAACATCCCCTCTAACATTCTACTTCGCCAATTCCCTCCCTCGCTTACTCCTCAATCCTTTCATCCTCATCCTCATTCCTCTCGCCTCCATAATACCATCAACACGACATCCAGCACGAGGTCTCGTCATCCCTTCACTCCTATTCATCACAATATACAGTCTCCAACCACACAAAGAATCGCGTTTCATCATCTATGTCGTACCTCCACTCACAGGCGCCGCTTCCCTTTCCGCATCCTACATCTGGACACGGCGGACTAAATCCTTCCTCTACAGCTTTGGGTCCATCATCCTTCTCGGATCCATAGCAGCCAGTTTCCTCGTATCAACAATCATGCTCTTGATCTCCTCGCTAAACTACCCCGGCGGCGACGCCCTCATCCAACTTCACGACATTATCGAAACCTCTCACCAGTCCACCACCTACACGAACACAACTCTCATTATCCATCTAGATGTCCTCTCCTGCATGACAGGAATAACACACTTCCTCGAAACCACGCACCTCTCACCAACACTCCACCTACACTACGACAAAACCGAATCCCCACCATCTACGCTCCTCGACCCCTCTTTCTGGTCAACATTCGACTACGCACTGATGGAAGAACCCGGAAAAGCGATCGGCAAATGGGAAGTTGTACGCACAGTATTCGCGTACAGCGGGATAGAGATCCTGAAGCCTGGAGACGGCAGTTCATTTAGCGAAAATCTAGAAAGAGTCTACCAGGCTAACAATCTCACAAAAGCCTCCCATCAAAATTCAGAGTCGGATGAGAATGACGCTCGGATGAAGGGAGATAGTGTGCTTAGTAGTGAAGAAATCCAGCGTGAAGTCGAGCGTCTTGGAGAAGAGAAAGAGAAAATCCCATGGGATGAAGAGAAGGAGAGGGAGAAGCGCGAGATGGCCAATGAGAAGACGAGGTTGTTGCTGGAGGAGATGGGACGGTTTGGTACGTTCAGGCTGGTGAGGGATGCCGTGAGGGTTGTTACGGGTGGGTATTGGATTGGGCCGAGGATGGAGCCAAAGATTAGGATTTTGAGGAGGGTTAAGGATTGAGATATGTTGCGAGGATATGGGTCTTGGCATGGATCAGGTGACTGTAGTCACGTGCATGGTCCGTGCGGATATTCCTAGATAATATCTTCTATCGACTCTCCATAGTAATTAGTACTGCAATACAACTAATATCATTTAACTACTCTATGCCTTACTCTGAAGATCAACGTAACCTTGCGATAGGTTATGAGCCCTGATAGCCAGAAGTAGAGTAGTACTAAAAGAAGCAGTAGTACTATGATTCTTGATAGTAAGCGTCGAACTGTTTCTCAGTACTAAAAGGGTAGAGATTCAAGCTGCGAGCTTCCGATCAAGGTATAGTATACGCGTATAGTTCAGTCAAACTGGCGCGTCTTTCTATAGTAAATACAGTCGCGCAGAGTGCTAGTAGAGAGAGTTCTTCAGCTGTCGCACCTACGCTATCATTGGAAGAAGTCGAAGAAGTGTACTCCGACAACTCTAGCTCTATTGAAGAGTCTTTAGAGTCTTCAACACTATAAACAAACCGTATAGTACTCAATACTCGTACTCGTATAGCAGTTAAAGTCGACGATTCCGAAATTATCGCATCTCGAGGTGCAGAGTCTTCCGCGCTAGCGCCGGAACCCACCTAAGTCCCTAGGACTCAAAATATACCCGATTTACCCCCTATAGACGCTAAATCGACGTCCTAGGACTATCTAGAGGAGGATCCGGAAGACCCGGAATCGGAACCTATCACTGCGACTACGCTAGAAGAGCCGTATAAACGCAAGAAGATAAGTAGCTCTACGTCTTTAAACTTAGCAGACAGCTATAAGCTTAAGGGAGGAGAGAACTATACGGAATAGAGAGATAAGGTACTAAATATTACTAAAACTAATAGAATTAGCAAGTTTCTTAACGTTAAATCTCGTGACCACGTGCCTAAAGAGGTAGACGAATAGGACGACGAGGTCGACGATAAAGCACTTAAGAAGTAGTAAGATTAGGAGTCTAGAGAGAGTCAAATGAAGCTAGTAATCACGTTGAATTATAAGGCCGGACCTCTCGCGTATACAACTAGTAAAACTACCGTATTAGATATATAGGAGGCCTTATAGGCGCAGTACAAAGGAGGTAGCAATATACTAGTGTATAACGCTATATAAGATTATATTAAGCTCTAGTATAACGATTTCAACTTCTTAGAGAAGTTTATTATCGCTTTTAAGCTCTTAATTATTAAATTAGAGACTTTAATAATAGCTCTACCTCCGGTATAGTATCTAATCATATTTATTACTACAGTTTCAGAGAAGTAGCCTATATAGGCTGAAAGATAATGTTCTCTCTTAAGAGTTTCTTCTAGTAATAACCTAGATACGACCGAGAAAGCTAAATCAGGAGTGACTTTAGTCAGTTTAATCGAAGATATTACTAACGAGGCAAGAGCGAGTGACTCTACCGGAAAGATAGCAGGTCAAGCTCTATACAGTAATAAGTCTATACCTAAGAAAGGAAGCGGCAGAGGAGCTACTAAGCTAGCTAGTAAGGATGCTAAGCCGACTTATAAGTACTGCAAACAGACGTCGCTAAAGCATACTCCAGAGAACTATTTTATTATTAATAAACAGAAGAAGAAGGAGTTTAAGGAGAAGTCTGGAAAGAAGTGGATCCCGCATGCCGAATAGCTAAAGAAGAAGGAGGGAGAAAGTAAGACTAATAAGAAGAAGACTAGTAGTAGAAAGAAGAAGGATAACGATTCCGACGATAGTAGTATCTTCGGCGTAGCCCTTTTACCGTGTTTCCCTACTATTACGGCTTCTATAGCTATATTCTCTCACTACAATAAGTCACGATAGCTCTTCGATACCGGCGCTACGGAGCATATATCTAACGACCTTTCTAAATTTACTTTATATACGCTAAAAGACGACTTACCCTATATACTTACCGTTAATAAGCCGTTACGCCCTACCGGGATTAGAAGTTATATAATTAAGGCGATAAAGACTGATAGTATAGTACGTATATTAGAGTACTATAATATACTATATATCCCGCAGTCTCTAGTCTGCTTATACTCCGGTTCTAAATTGAATAAATTAGGAGGTTATTTACGTAGTTCTGTTCTCTATACGTCTAAGGAGAAGGAGATCTATATAATTAACGAAGATCTGTTTATTATTAAGGAGACCTCCGGCGCGGGGTACGCTAGCCTTCCGGGTTTAAGCTTACCTGTAGCAGTAGAGTAAGCTATAGTTGATATAGAGCTTTAGCATAGATATATATATTACGCTAGCTTTAACGTAGTACAACGCACTTAATCTATAGTTACTAGTATGAAGTTTATAGAGCTTAAGACTGGTAGAACTCGTCTTTACGTACTATATAAGAAAGGCCGACCTATTCGGAAAGTTAATAAGGTGTTAGCACGTGCACGACCTGCTAGATCAATAGATGAAATCCATATAGATATAGTATACCTTAAACCTAAGGCTCTGAATAGTCACTCTTACGCCTCTATCTTCTTATACGCCTATTCGACTGGAAAGTAGGCCTTTACTTACGCTAAGAAGTCGGATATATACCTAGCTAATCAAAAGCTAATTAAGTTAGCCGAAATATAGTATTACTGCAAAATTAAGGTATAGAGATATAATAGGGGCAAGGAGTACTCTTCCTCTCAGATAAAAGAGCTTACCGACTACCTTAGAATACTACTAGAGGAGTCTACTCCGTATACTCCAGAGTAAGATAAAAGAGCTAAACGCTCTATACGTATAATTATCGAGAAGGTACGTATAGTTATAGTAGACCAGAATATACCTGACTATATATAGCCGGAAATTCTACTAGCCTATATATATATCGCTAACCTTACCTCTACTTCTAGAGTAGAAGGGAAGACTCCTTTTAAGTGCTTCTAGGACGATATTAAACTAGGAGTAAACTATACTCCCTCTATCAAGTATCTCCGTGTATTAGAATATCTTATCTTTATACTAATTAATAAGGAGAAGAGAGTCTAGAGCTATAAGGTAGCTCCTAGAGCTAAAAAGGGTATTCTAGTGGGATTTGAAGGTCATAATATCTATAGATACCTAGTTAATAGAAAGGTAGTTCGTACCTTTTATCTACGATTTAATAAAGACGGCTTAGTCATAGAACCTCACGAAGAAGACGCTATAATAGTACCTAAAACTAGGGGTGATTCTATTAATACTTTGAGTCAAAATCAAGACGTCGAGGTTACTAGCGCTACTACTCCTGATACAGGTATCACAAGCTAAGACGAGGATTCCGAAGTCGAAATCGATAGTACAGAAGATGCCGAGTCTATAGTTAAGGACGAAGTTCTAGCACCAGAGGTCGATATTCCGGAGCAAATTACCATATAAAAGAAGCGTAGTAGGCCTCCTGGATCTAAGAACCATATACCGGAGTATATCCCTAGGGCTATACGCTCTAGCCGTAATAATCCGAATCCGACTCCAATTTCGACGCCTAAGGTAACCCCGGAACTAAATAACAGCTACTCCTATGCTATCTCTCCATTAGAAGAAGTACTAGAGAGTACTAGTCAGTATCGACTCGCCTTTCATACGGCTCAAGAAGAGTCTCCATTCTTAGATAATCCGACTACTTTGGATCAGGCTATAAAGAGAGCTGATTAGCCAGAATAGAAGAAGGCGATTATTAAGGAATACTAATCTCTTAAAGAGAAGTCGACTTAGAAGACTATAAGTCGCTCTGATATACTAAAAGGGTATAGAGTACTAGGTTCTCGTCTAGTTTTCAAGACTAAGAGAGATATAGACAGCAAAATCGACAAATATAAGGTCAGATTTATAGTCTAAGGTTATACGTAACGATTTAGTCATGATTATAATCAGACGTATACCGGAGTCTATAAATCTTCTACTTAGAAGATAGGCTTAGTAGTTACGGCGGAGTACGACTTAGAAGTCGAACAGTTTAATATAGTAACGGCATTCTTATATAGTGAAGCCGATACCCAGATATATATCAAATTACTACTATTTTATAGATAATTTAGGCGTAGACTTATAGATAATAAATATATACTCTTACTAAAGGCTCTATATAGTCTGAAGCAGTCTCTACGTCTCTAGCAAGAGACCTTATGCAAGGAGTTCGGTATTATCGACTTTATACCTTTATAAACTAAAAATTACGTATATATTAACAGAGAAACTAGAATAATTATAATTACTTATATCGACGATTTTCTAGTTATCTTAAAGGCTAGAATAGCTCTTAA
The DNA here is from genome assembly GCA_900074885.1 of Rhynchosporium graminicola. Taxonomy (NCBI): domain Eukaryota; kingdom Fungi; phylum Ascomycota; class Leotiomycetes; order Helotiales; family Ploettnerulaceae; genus Rhynchosporium; species Rhynchosporium graminicola. The sequence goes on from FJUW01000028.1 coordinate 466,935, forward strand.
AGAGCTTAAGAAGAAGATTCTAAATATATTCGATATTCTACTAGCTAGACTAGCTAAATACTTCCTTAGCGTTAGAATTATACGTAATAGAGAGAAGAAGACGATTTCTCTTTACTAAGATACGTATATCAATAAGATATTAGATCGATTTGGAATAACTAACTATAAGAGCGCCGATACGCCCTTTGCTACTAGTTCAGAGGTTTCTATAGTTAAATTCAAGGGAGTAGCTACTCTATAAGAAATAAAGCTATATAAAAAGCTTTAAAGTAGTTTATAGTACATAGCTTATACTCGCTAGGATATACTATACTACTGCTCTATACTATTATAATTTCTGATAAATCTATTACCTTAACACCTTACGAGCGCTAAGAGAGTACTTACGTACCTATAAGGTACGAAGTACTACGCTAAAACTTAAAGAGGAGAAATTAAAAAAAGAGAAAAGATGAAATTAAGAGGTTTCTGCGACTCTAATTAGGCCGGTAACCGAATTAATAGAGTGTCATATACCGGAGTCTATTTCTTCCTTACAGGAGGTGTTTTCTCAGCTATTTCAAAGCGATAGACTACTATAGCTCTTACCTCTACGGAAGCAGAATATATAGCTATATGCGCCTTTACTAGAGAAGCTTCATAGATACGTTAAGTACTGAAGGAGCTAGGCTATAATAAGCCAGACTCTAGAAGTATAGAGATATAGTGCGATAATCAGGGAGCGTTATCTCTATTAGAGAACCCTGAATTATACTAGCGTACTAAGCATATCGATATCAAATTCCACTACTTTCGCCAGGAGGTCGCTAAAGGTTATTTAGACCCTTAGTATATACCCTCAAAAGAGAACGCGGCAGACAGTTTCACTAAACCACTTGGCCCATAAGACCTTAAGGCCTTTATAGTAATACTAAATATAACTGTTTTATACCTAGAATAAGAGGTATAGATATCAATCGGGAAGGCAGACTATCTTAAAGGAATTACAGAACCTATAGTTTATCTAGTTCACGTGATATCGAGGCATGGTTCTAGTCTCCAGGGGTATCACTATATATACGCATACGATAGTATAATCGACTAATTACAGGAAATTAGATCACTCGTACCTATAGAAGTTACCGACTTTATAGTATCTCTACAGAGGGGTGTGTTGCGAGGATATAGGTCTTAGCATAGATCAGGTGACTATAGTCACGTGCATAGTCCGTGCGGATATTCCTAGATAATATCTTCTGTCGACTCTCCATAGTAATTAGTACTGCAATACAACTAACATCATTCAACTACTCTATGCCTTACTCTGAAGATCAACGTAACCTTGCGATAAGATATTTGTAAATATATATTTATACTAGATTTTCAAGTCGTTAAAAATGATTAGAGAGTAAGGATCTGGGTTGAGGGAATAGGTTGGCAAGTGCAGCGTGCGATGGAGCAGACTATATGATCGTAACGTCCATAACTGATGTAAATATTGACCTCACCTATTGCGAAGTCGCACAGTATCCAAAATTGGCTGAGGCTCTGCAGAAGAGGAATGTCGTAAAATTGTAACAGACGAGAAAGGATCTTGATGTTATCCCCATACAATACTACAAATTGGCTTTTGTGAACGTCAGGCTATAACCTGTATGTACGATGGGCTCCTTGAAAGCGCAGAGAATCTCGAGACAAGCCCGAGGTCCGAAGCTGATACTGATATCGGGAAATAGAAACTGGTACTTAACTCATAATCCAAATCCGACAAGTAGAACTCTCGCGAGAAGCCAAGCTGCTGTAACAACTCAATTAAGACTGCAAATTGCTTTTCCAATTTATAAGTTCTCTCGCTACTATAGACATCAGCCAACCATGCCAACCGTGCATCCACGCATACCTCGGACACGTCCTTGTATGCAAAAGTCTTATCCTTAAGTTTGACCCAGATGCAGCCCTATGCCTGACTCGACCCAGTCAACCTTACCCAACCAATGATCCAAAAAAAGTATTGAAATGAGGAAATCATCTTGAATGTCAACAAAACGCCTGCCTGATAGCCATCTCAAAACGCCCCTCTTAGAGTACCGATGAACGCCGCATCAGTACCTATATCCAAAGGTGGAAGCCCTCTACCAAAAAAAAAAAGTCTCCAAAAGAAAGTGTAAAGTAAAAGAACCTCATCTAATATCCAACTGGAAAGGTTTGAACCTGCCACCGATAGTAGCACACCGAGGACATTTTCTCCTGGCTCCTTGTTCAGCCATAAGGACGTCTACACAGGCTCGACAAAGCCCACATATGCACTCTGTGCAAGCGTAAGACTCTTTCAGCAAGCTAATACCCTGGCATGCAGCGCAGTAGATCTGTATACTTTGAGAAGAGAAGCTTGGTGACGAATCCGAAAGACCGCGAGACTCAATGTGAAACATGTCACCACTCTCGCCGCTTTCAACGGATGGAAATGGCTCTGGTGCATCTGGGAGGTTAGAGGGTGGAGTGAGAGCTTGCTGAAGAGGTGAAGCCTGATAGCCTTGAAATTGATTTGCCGAAAATGGTGGCATTGAAGCTCGATTTACGGAGACTGGAGATGGTGGAACCTTGAAGCCATGAGCCGACGTTCCGGAGGTCGCAGGAAGTACTTACAGGGGTTCGATCATCGTCAACATCTTCGGTTGCTGATGTTGCAGCATCAATGAGATCCTCCCATCGTTTTCCATATACAGCTGACAGTGCACTTGATGGCTCGGCAGAATAAGCTTTCCGATCGTAGCTCATTCGTCTCAAGTGTGCAGTCTCTCCTCGAGACTTTTGTCTTTTGTGTTGTGGCTCTCGGGCACGCTTAGACACGGATTGCTTTCGTGGACGATTATGACTAGGGTTCCGCTGAATTGGGGGTAGAGTAGAAGAACGACCTGGTGGAGAAGTGGATGATATAGAAGGAAGAAGTTCCCTTCGATGTGCGTTGAGACGAGAAAATGGGTCGCTTGTGGGCTCCAGATGATGGTTACCATGAAGCGGGGGTAGCTCTATTGAAGATCGCATTGCTTGCTTGTGTACTTCAGTGTCTGACATCCAGTCCTGCATACATGTCAATGATCCAGAATTTTCAAATGTATAGGAAGCGATTTTACATACCCCTTCCAAATCCCAATCTTGCTCGAGTTTGTGGTTGTGCAGCTGGGCGAGCGCTGCCGCGGCGCTAGCGGCTGGCAGCATATTGCTGACCTGGTATTCGTCAAGGTTTCGGGGCGTGTTTGGGGTACTCGAATCCTCGCCATAATAGCTTTGTTTGTCGTTGCCGTTGCCGTAGCCTTTGTCACTGTTAGTACACTGTCACGATGTGCGGAGGTGCTGCAGACCATTGGGAGCCAAATTCGAGCTTGTGGGAGGAGGCGGCCGTTCGGATGGCGGGGTGTTAATCATAAGCTGGAAGCTCTCCTCGGTCGCAGGTAGTTTGGAGATATAATTCTCGGGATGGGCTCTTCTTATGTGCTCCTGCATGGATCGATATCGTTTTTCCTGCGCCCCAGAACCTCCGTTACTATGGTTGTTCAAGACAAAGTGTACAGAGCATCATGAGGGGTGCAGCAGATGCAGCAAGCAGAGCAGAGTAGAGCGAGCACTCACGCCGAGGCAACGCTTGCGACAGCTGGAGCCATCTTGATTGCGCAATGGACAGACGACTTCATTGTTAGCATCCGAAAGCGAGAAAGACGATGTCAACGAGGATCGAGGCGGCATCGTTTTCGTGGCAGCCAGCATGCCCAGAGGAGAGGAGGGGAAGCGGTGGGCGGTGGGAAAGGAGGGGTTCAGATTAGATAGTCGTAATCGCTGCCTCGAGCTTCAATTGATAAGGATGCGATAAGTCGAGATAAGATGGCGCATTCTAATGGCGAGCGACGATGTAGCATGAACAGAGAGAAGCTTGCCTGTGGTTGAGCTGAAGGTGGAGGTGAAGCTGAAGCTGAAGCTGAAGCAGCGATGAAGTTGCGATGCGATCGAAGTAGTTGTAGCGAAAAGGGAGGATAGGATAGGATTAGAGTGTGCGGGAGTCTACTCGAGTAGAGTCGAGCAGAGCACTGATTGGGGGCATTGGGCATGAGCTTTTCCTAACGCCTGGTGTTCCAGATTTGGAAGGGTGAGATTGGTTGGTGGGTAGTGGTGGGGTGGGTTAGTGGTGGGTGTGGGTGTGGGTGCCCTGAACTGAACTGAATGGAAGCCCGGTAAACAGCTCTTACTGGGTGCGAGCTAGACTGGAGCTGCGCTGAGTTGAGCTGAGCTGAGTTGAGTTGAGTTTAGTTGAGTTGAGCTGTAGCTCCCTTCAAAAGAGAGAGAGAGAGAGAGAGAGTGTGTGTGTGTGTATGAGTGATGAAAAACGACATCCAAAACGAGTAGAGAAACAGCTATTGGAAAACTGAAAGAGCTTCGCCGTGAAACCCGATCTTCTCTTTTATGCCCTCTAGTGATCCGCGTCGACACGAGAGAGAAACCTAAGATACCCAGGTTCACTCGCTTGCTTGCTTGCTTACTTCCTTTCTTTCCGAGACAAACTACCGGTACAATACTGTGTGTGTGTGTGTGTGTGTGTGTGTATGTGTTATGCTGCTCTGCCTACCTCTTCGTCAATACTACTTACTGTAGCCTAAGGTAGCTTCCAACACGTGCACGGCTGCGTGATGACTCGTCCCTCGTCGGCAGTTCAGGCGGCCCTGAATCGCAACAATATCCATCACACGGGCATGGAAGCACGGCAAATGTGAGAGAGAGGATGGGATGAACTCAACTTGCCAGCTGCTGCTTTGCTTTGTTCTTTCTGCTCGGGGGCTTTGTGGCTTCTCTCGCTGTTCCTCGTAATGTTAATGCGAAGCGGACAGACCGCCGACCTTCTTCCTCGTCCAATCCGAAGCTCGGGATACTAAGTAAGTACTTCGAAGTATTTATTGCATTCCATTGATGTGGTCGGTGGGGAACCCCGGATCCCAGTGTAGCCAGCCAGCCAGCCAGCCAGCCCATCAGCGCCCGATCTACCTACCCCGCCAGGGGGGCCCAAGGGAAGGGAAGGAAGGGGGAGGAGGATTCAAGGATGCTGCTGGGTTGACTTGCAATCAATCGAATGCAAGTGGCAGATTCTGCGAACAATGCAAAGGAGATTCCTGGTCGACTTGTGAGCCTACTGAATTGTAAACAGTCCCGGTTCTGTTATCTGCCTTCTGCGGCTATCAACACTTGATGACAATTGGGGACACAATCAATAGCATTCATCCTTCATATTGAATACAGCCTTCGGACGGTTCTCCCGAGTCTCCCACACAGCTCTAGCTGACCATGGAGGCAGAGCTTGTTCCCCAGAGAAGCCAATTTGGAAGGGTTCCTAGAGCTCCGGAAATCCCAAATGCAAGACTGGCATGGCCAGTGTTTGAAACGTGACCGTTGGCCATCGGCTTACCTACCTTATTTACCGTAGGTAAGGTAGGCTTGGGTGCGTATAGGGTCCCGATTGGGTAGACTAGCTTTGGACTTCTGGCATGATATTCTTGATGCAATGCTGAGCTGTGCGAATTTGATCCACGGCTGCTGCGGAGTTCTGGAAAGGGATTGCCTCTGTGGTGTTCCAACCGTAAGAATCGCAAGCTCACAACAGGATGAGTCGAGCTATACGCGCATCATTGCTGGAATGGCTTCAATGACGAAGCTGATAGTGCAAGAAAATGTAAGAGATCGAGTGATCAGGGAAAACTTATTTATGACCATGGTGAAGGCACAAGAACAGCCGGGAATCTTAATTGAGGAGAAATTCCTGAGGGGACTTGGAAAGCGTGGAGGGACGCGAGTTCCGAGTCTGATGAGGAATACACAGGGAAAACACCAAACTGGAGAAAGCAGGCAGAAGAGGCAACTCGTGTCGATCACGTGGCTACATACATTATTGTCCTGTGAGACAATACTTGCCCACTTCGGCACGACTTAGTCTACCCTGCGGCTCTAGACGCTCTGTACCTTCCAGATATTGTCATGAGATAATCGTGAGCCTATTTCATGAGTCTTTGGCCTCCTGTCGTCAGATTCTCACATATTAATGTTCCAATTCAACTTCACAGGCAGACGCTCATCAGCAAGTCTGTCAATGTCGGCAACAGAAGAAGGCGATCTCAGAAGACATGCACACTTCGCTTGACCGTCATAATGGTAAAGAGGGTTTACACTGGAGGCATCATGGTGTTTATTGGTATATACGAAATGTTCCAGACCTGAACCAGCTGCTAGTTCTGCTAAGCCTAAATTCTTCATCTCGATAACTCTGGATCATGCCTATTACTTTGTAGGAATCAGATCGATCATACAGAACGTCGATGATCTCGGCCTAGTGTAGAGAATTCTGGGAGCCTTTACCTATCAGCATCTCAACCAAAAGAATGCTATGCTCAAAGACCGAGGATAGACATGAACACAATAGGTATCGCCCTGACCAAGGCAGGCAATGTTGCTGACTGATAAGGAAATATCCTGGTTCCTCGCTTCATACTTACCCTGAGTGTTACTAAAAGCGTTCCTGAGACCGCATGAATCGGATCTTTTTGATCCGGAAGCCATCGTTCCTCTCGAACAGTTGCACACAGGAAGACGATTGCCGTTTTGACCAAGTGTTCATCGCAGTTTGGGACTTGGAATTGAGAGAATACTGCTGTTGCGGTCCTTACAATGCCGGAAACTACCAGAGTGAATGTCGAGTCGTCGGATGAACCTTACTTCACATCTGACTTTATCCTGTGAGCCGCCTGCACCGCTCCGTTGTCTAGGTACGGCGCAATTACAGGATGAATCAATATGTGAGTATGTTCAAGGACTGGGTACAACAGTGGGCTCTCAGTCTCCTAGACTCCGGGTCTAAACATAAAGTCCTTCTACTGCCCCCTAACAAAATCATCGTGGCCTTCTCTTGGTATTGTCTCTGGCCAACTGTAGCACATGCCGAGATCTAAATTATGGTCATTTGATTTCGAGACTTCACTCACCAAGCCTTGATTTCCCCGCCGTACCAGGAAAATCACCCATGTCCACAGCTGCTGGGCACGAAAATGAAGGATCCACGACAGGAAATAACAGCTGATATTCGGAGCGTACCATGGCATGGCATCGTAGAAACTAAGGGAAGTCCTTGATCGCGAGGCTATATTCTGCAAGATAGGATCAATTTGAACTATTGATTTACAAAAACAAATAAATGCGGAATCCACCTCTCAAACAAGGAAACAAAAGAAAGAAATACTAATAATATATTATATCTTCGGAAAACACCTCCCTCTCAAATGATGGTCTAAGATGGAATCCACAGCCAAGAACTCGGGGCTCCGCTGCGCCTCGTCGCCTACTGCTTCCGTACATACGTCTCGTAAGGAGAGAGTAAACGGAGTCTTAGAAGTATAAGTAACCCCAGACAATCGCAACCTTTCCCTGCATGAGGACCCATGGGCACGCATGCATGGATGCATGATGAGGTAGGACTGTTAGCGTTGGGTAAGGAAGGTATGGTTCTCGTACGCTAGCTAGTACGGAAGGTGTGGAAGGGGGGCAGGTATGGTGGAGTTGGCGGACTAGGTAGACCGACCCGACGTCTTCCATTGTCGAGCGATGATGCATCGATCAGAAACGACAACTGCAGGTGCAGCCGAATCCTGCTGGCTGGCCGGTGGGTCCAGACTTCACTTCACGGCGGTTCTTTCTCCAGAAGACACAGAGTATCTATCTATCGTCTCTCCTTCGACCCACGTTTGGTGACTTGAAAAGATGGGATGATGTTAGACGCTTGAGGATGATATTACGGAGTCCAGAAGAGCTCGAGGGGTCGGTCAAAAAGGGTAATGGCGGTCGGTGGTTTATTGAATGTTGATTATTGGGCTCGATTGGGCTAGTCTGGGCCTAGGCATGCATGGTCTCATTCTCATCGCATAAAGTTGCCGCAGCTATCGAGTTAGACAATCCCATACTGTATTTCAAGCCGCGCTCCCCCTCTTCCACGCTACTACCATGCTCTTCTCTAAGCTTGGTCCGACCTCGACCTCAACCTCAACCCCGTTCCGCTCATCTCCAACTACATCTTCATTTTCATCTTCACCTTAATTTCCATTCTCACCTTCGCCTTCACTATCATCTTCATCCTCCTCGCTCACCTTCCGTTATACTCACCTCTCACCTCTCACCTCTCACCCCCCCCGTCTTTCACATTTCACCTTTCACCTTTCACCTTACACAACGCGCATCACATTCACTCTTCTCTTCCTGACCCAAGATACAAATCTCTGCCTGTCCCCCCACGCGCCCCGTTCTCGCGACCTCACTCTACCTGAGACTCCATGTGCTTGCATCTCCCGACCATGCTCTCGACGAGTACAAGGACGTGTACAGTGTAACAACTTCAGCTCCGACCTCACACAACAAAGAAGACACCCTCTTCTCGCCGACCTCTAGACTGACGAGAGAGCTAGCCCTGCACGATAACTCATCGATCTCAGCTTGGCCTCGCGCGCATCATATCAACCATAGCTTGGTCCTGGAAATTAAAGTCGCAATCACGAAACTCATCATCATCTGAATCGCAAAGATGTCGTTGACAGTCAAGCACCTCAATTCAGATGCCTCGTTTCTCCTTACCTTCCAACCACTCATCTCCGTTCTCCCTCCACCAGGTCCACCACCGAAAACCTTCACCATTGTGCTCGATCCGTGGTTGGCTGGTCCCTCGAAATTCTTCCACTCCAAGTTCTCAGTCTCAAGACACATGTCCGAATCGTGCGTCACGTCCCTCAACGAACTTCCCGAGGTTGACATCATCGTCATTTCCCAGGACAAGAGCGATCATTGCCATAAGGAGACCCTCACGCAATTGCCTAAAAGTGGTGGAAAGACCCTGATCCTCGCTGAGCCATCCGCCGCCAAGGTCATTCGAGGCTGGAAGCATTTCGCTCCCGAGAAGATCATTACTCTCACCAAATTTGAAGATCCTCGGTCTGGCAAGAATTCCAACATCTACCGAATCCCAGTTCCCTCAGCCTACACCAATGGCCGCCCAGGTGAGGTTACGATCACCTTCCTCGCGCAAAAGCCGGACATCACTCGAGTTCATACTGCCATTGGCATCACCTACCGAGCTCAACAAGATTTCGATACCTCTACCGAGCTGACCCCTCCCAATACTCCAAAGTCGCAAAGCTTCTCCAGCACGTACAACGACCGAGCCCTGTCCGCTCTTCACGCTCCGCACGGCTGCACATTTAAGACCATTGAGCGCTGGGCCAACACTCATCTCGTCGAGCAAGCAGCACTCCCTCTCACTGCACTTCTTCACTGCTTCGATCGCATTCAAAATGTCTGGTACCTTGGAGGAAACATCTGCAGTGGTCTCCCTGGTGGCCAGAGGATTGCTCAGGGCTTGGGTGCGAAGGTCTGGATCAGCTCTCATGATGGCGAAAAGGTGATCAAGGGCGTGGTCAACAAGAAGATTGTTGTGCAGAAGTTTGACCGCGAGGAGGTCGAGAGTGTGGTCAGTCCTCGCTGCACCGAAACTCCTAGCAAGAGATCCGGAACTCGGGCTGTCGTACTGAACATCGGAGAGGAGATCCGCCTGTCGAGTAGCATGAACATCGGACCCGGAGAAGATGATGAGTCCGAGAAGCAAATCAACCTAAGCGGTCTTCCGTATCTCCCGCCAAAACTAGCGACCATCGATTCCGAGAAACCGGTATTCACAGACGTGGAAGTCTAGTCTAATCGAAGTGGGCTGCTACGGACACTGAGTCACAAATCAGACGCTAACAATTTGATCCTTGCACATGAGCATGTTGATCATGTTAAGCTATTGCTACCTGTTCCCTTTGGACATCTAGCATCTATCTTGATCTTCACATTCTCTTCTACTTCTGTTGTTTATTACTTCACACTTACTTACTGTGGTCCCTTTTCTTTTTTGCAAAAACAATGTGTCACCTTGGACGTATGGGAACCTCTCTATTTTCTTCGTCTGAACTTTGGTGTACCCAAACAGATGGGACGACAAAACCCATATACACTGTAAAGTAGCATAGCAATTGGCGTTTTTCATATTTGCTTTTGTTTTGTGTGGAAACACGAAAGACAGGACAGAATTGGGTGGCTAGTTACGGCTTACTTACTTTTTTGTACACAACCATTCACGATACATACGATGAGAGATACCCCAGAGGTTTGAGTGCTACGATAAGGCATATGGCAGAATACGTTTTGGGAAGAAACGTATCTATGAAATGAAATAAAATGTAATCGGTCCAATTCAAAACACGATCGCGCGAATCTTCCTTGAATACCAGCTACAATTCATAACATCTACAAGCGAGCTGACATATGGTCAAATATTTATATTTCATGATAGAATCTGTACTCAGTACTATGCTAACCCAGTCCACCTATGGATCTTTCAGGTACTTATTTCTTCTCCTTCAGCATGGCCTCTCTCATGGCAGCTCTGGCGTTCCTACTCCCACCTAACTTCGGGCCCTTCATAACTTCCTCTTCCTTCTTCCCACCAGGACCTCTGGCAGGCGGCTGCGCAGGCACGGCCTTCTTCCTCTGTCTCGCAGATACCTGGTCCAGGAAATCTCTTCTAAACTCTTCTGCGATCCTGTCGTCTGCCGCTTGGTCGTCGTTGATCCTTTCTGGTTCGGGTGCAGGCTCTTCATATATTTCCACTGGAAAAGATTCACATTAGCAGGTGCCCAGAGAAAATAGGTCGGAAAGAGCACGGCCTACATCTGTTCTCCCTCAAGACAGCATCGACCAATTGATCCCTTTTGATATCATCACTCCCTCTCCTCTTCCTCGGCTTCCACACACTCCCATCCCTGTTCAACCTAACCTTTTTCTTCTTCCCACCCTGTACGACTTCCTCTACGACTTCCCCATCCATTCTCCTCCTCGCATTATTTGTGCGCTCGATATTACGATTCCTTGCTTCATCGCCGAGGTCTATCTCCTGTAGCTTTCCAATAGTCGCTGGCTGGCGCTGCGTAGGATCTTTGGTTCTCGCATGATTAGGTAACGCGGCACCATTTCCAGATCCAGGTGTAGACATGGTTGGTGGAACTGTGCCCGCTTGTAGAGTCTGATCCAGTGAACGAGCTTGCGAGCCCTCAGGCGCAAGACGTTTTGCTAGTTCTGAATCTATATAAGCCATCCTTCCTTTGTCAGTCACCGTCCATCAAGCAGAGTATACCTATCCAACCAGAGAATGGAATGGGAAGACTCACATATGCCTATTCACATCTCCAACCGTACCTGTCTGCGGCGCAAACTTCCTCGGCACACCGCTGATACCCGGAGCTGCGAGTCCCTTCTCCTCTCCAGGTCGCAAGATCAATGCGCCCTCAGCATCTCTAGCTACGTGGCCGCTGGCCTTGAATCCTACGCCACCACGCGTTTTGTTCTTTTTCCTGAGGCGCAGGATCTCGACCATGGATACGGCGTCGTGCTGTGGAAATGGACCATCATTATGTGATAACGAAGCGCCAGCTGTCGATATCAACTCGTCGAGACTTTGCGCTGAAGGGAGAGGTATGGATGCGATAGCTTGGGGTGGTGGGGAGAGTGTGGTGGGAGGGGCAGGTTCATCGTCGGTGGTGTCGCGCTGGCGGTAGATCTTGCGCTTTTTAGAGGGTCGGAAGAGAGGAGTGTCTGATGATTCTGCTATGGGAGTTGGTACTGGGGTTTTAGACATTCTGAGTGGTCATGAAATGTATGTCACTTGGGGGAGGGATTTGGTGTCACTGAAGGTCCTTGTTGACATGGAATCTGGGGTAGCACTAATAGTCGGGTCAATACGCTAGTGGATCCCTGTATTCAATCTCGTTGCGACAAGCGCAAATAAAGTGAATATAAGTAGGTAATATATTCTGGCTAGCTTCAACTTTGTCTCAAAATCCTCATCGCAGGCCATAATTCACACCCTCCTTGAGCATCCTTGACCCAGCTTGGACAGCACCCAAACGCCCTAAGCTGGCAAGACAATGGCGAACTGCATCGGTGAAAGCCATGTCAGCCCCTAGAACACGGGCGTATTTCGTCAGTCGGGCATTAGATATACAGGCATGGACTTAATCTTTACATTTTGCCGGTTTTGCTCCAATCCAGGCACCCACGGTCTATTGGAGCATGTTGAAATCTCGGCCAGAGAGTGCAGGAGAGTCGAAGGGTCCGCTAGGCTAGTATGCGATCGCGAGGCAAAATAGAATAACGAGCTGACAGGAACATGTGCAGTGTTCCTTCCAGAGAGAGGCTGTCGTGGACGTCCGAATGGCAAAACAGTCATTTGCCACAATTGGTTCGCCGGCTGCTTCCTATAGCTGCCTAATAGTCAAGACTTGCTCATGGTAGGTAGGTTTTCAGGAGAAGTAAAACTTACTGTCTATAGCGATAGTGAAGTTAAAGCCAATCCTATGCTGCAATAGCTGCTCTGCTCCAAGCAGACTGATATCTATCACCCCGAGGGTTGAAAGGAGCCTGGTAATCGGCAGCCTCTAGCACAATAATACCTTTATTAAATTTGAGTGGGAAGCAGGTGTTGTAAGATAGGTATGAAATGATGGAGTCCCTGTCGTTGATAGCAAGACGAGAACTGCTTTGAGCTTAAAGTAGTCAGAGAAAGTAAGGCAATGTGCTCGTGCGTTACAAGTAATAGCAATGAAACCCAATATGTCAGTTGGAAGGAAAAATTGGCAACATTTCTGGGAACCAGAGGGTGTCAACATCATACTGTGATGACTTGCATCTCCTGCAAGCGAGGAGTGACCTGATGTTAGCCTGATCTCCTCTTGAAGTTACACTCAGAACAAGAGAATTCTATTCTCGGTAGTTCTAATTTCTTGATCTAAGTATATCGTCTATCATCCATGGGTCAATAACAAAATTTCATCCTAATCACATGCCGGAAATCTACCATTTGAATAATTAAAAGCTAAGAGCGATAAGATGATGAGACCGACACTCGCTACTTCGATTATGTGAAGCGATATCCAAATTTCCCGTTAGATTTCAATATGTAGTACTGCAAGAGGCTTAAATGATAATGCAAGAGACCCGGTTGTACATGACAAGGGAGTTGACAGAGAGTTCAACGCCAAGCCAACTTAGAAGCGAAGCCTCGGCTCGGCTATGACAGCGTCGTCTTGACCATCCGCATATTGTACCCATCTAAGAACTAAAGGTACACGTTCTTGTACGAAGTCTGAGAAACAGCGAAGTTCTAGCTCACTGCCATCCGCTCTCTTATATATACTTCCTCATCATATTCTGGATTTACTATAGTTACAACCTCTCAGAATGTCTCCATCAACCTCTCATAAGCAGGTGTCCTTCGCAGATGCGATGTCTGTGAAAGCCACCTCGCCGCATACTTACGAGGCGGACTTTCCAGAGGACTGGTGCATTGGCTCCGGTAAGAGAAACATCTATCCATTGTCTAGTTTGGTTTCATTGGTGCCTTCCAACTTTTTCCTTTACTTTGTTTCGGTGCTGGTACTGTTGGTGCTTTGTCTACTTAACTTGGAGTTTGATTTTGGAGATTGAGATAACTCGGAAGAGAATGGTTTCTCTGATACGCAGGGGAATACGAATACTAGCGGTCAAAATCTGGATTTTGGTGTAGTTGTTATGCTGCTTGTTAAGTCGGAATGAGGCTTCGATAGTAGGCACGAGGAGCAAGTGCTTCCGATAGCGAAAACAGCTTTGCCGACCGTATTTGATTACAATTGGAGAGGAACATGGTATGGGAAAGTGGATAAGTAAATCGTCGTTCAAAAAGTGGAAAACCTGCATTCTTTTATCATTTCTCAGATTTCCGACCACTAGTCCAAATACCTCAACTCTAGGAGGTGATTTCAAACTCGCAATGGACACTATGCAGATCAGAGTTTTCCATTTCGAATGCTTAGTCTCGGCTTTTGTTATATATAACTTCCCTGCTCTGTATTATACATCAGCTTCAATTAGATACATGTTCCAAACCTGAAGATTGCGGCTAACACATATAGTCCCGCATGGTGGTTACATTACAGCCGTCTTCCAAACCGTAGCAAGCACACATTTCAAGACCACTCTCAAGGCACAGAACCAGCCTCACACAATAGCACTCCATCTCGACTTCCTACGACGAACGCAGTACGTACAGCTGAACCACCGATCCAAACTATGAGAGAATCCCTAAGAAATACATCGCGAAGTCTAACAGCTCGTCCAGAAAAGGTCCTGCCCTCTTCACAGTAAAAGACACGAAACTCGGTCGCCAAACCTCCGTAATCCACATCACACTCTCCCAGATCTCCGGCTCCTCCTCCCGCGAAGAAGTTTTCTGCTCCCTCACGCAATCCAACATGGCCTCTGAGCACGGGGTCTCAATCCCCACGCACTATAAACTTCAACCTCCTCCTCCCGCCTTGCCCATCAACTTCGCTCTGCTCAAGTCAAATAAGGACAAAAACTGGGTCAAAACAGGCGAAGGGCCCCATACGGAATTTCGGAAAGCGACTGCCAAGGCGGAAACCTATTTACCTGTTTCGAACAAGGAGCAGAAGGGGTATAGTGAGCAATGGATGCGGTTGAAAAATGGGGAGAGGTGGACGAATGAGATGATGGGGTATGTGGTCGACATTTTCGCGGTGCCAGTGGAGCGAAATCTCGATCTCGAAGCTGCTGCTCCCTCGCTTACCACAAAATCCACTCCCTCCACCAACAGCAACAGCAACTCCTCCTCTTATAAACCTTGCCCAGATTTCTGGTACCCAACCGTCCTCCTAAACCTCGATGTAAAGAAATCTCTTCCTGAGGAAGGGGTAGAGTGGTTGTTTACGAGGACTAGTGCGAAGGTTATTAAGAATGGGAGGATGGATCTTGAGTTTGTGGTTTTGGATGAGGCCGGCGAAATTGTGGCGCTCAGTCATCATGTTGCGCTTGCTGTGGGGCGGGAGAGAAATACGGGTGTTAGAGGTGGAGGGGAAAGTAAGATTTGAATGGTAGGTGGGAGAGGGAGAGGAATCGGAATGGAGTGGAGTGTATACGGTCACAGTAGGTGAGAAGAGAGAGAGATGTAAATTGGTAGGTGGGTCATAGATGGAAAGAAAGGTTGCAGACAATAGGAGACACGTAAAGAAGTGGTATAGAAGAGATGTCAAAGAAATGACCTTGACTCAATCATCGGGTAGTCAAATACAAGAGAAGCATGCTACATTTGAGCCAGTGCATGTGAAAGAGGACGCTGTATTTAGTATTTCTTACTGAGCCAGTTTGCGCAGGAGAGCGTCTGGTGGAGAGATATGTGTTCCAATGTTGTAGAAGGATTGAGTCACATGTATGAAATGATCAACATAGTCAAGTTATCGATATGCTTAGTGACAATCATCTCAATCGAGTCCACTCAACTACTATCAGATCAAACCCGACGAAACCAGCGCAACGCAAAGGCTCCATGAAGAAGCAAGACAAGAACACGCGTTCTAAGTACTACAAGGTGCAGTCGGTCTATCATGAAAGGAAAGGCCCTCAATTCTCCCATTAAATCCCCTGTGCAAGCAGCCCACCTCACCAATCGTGCCATACCCATGCCTTTCTTGCCATTGGATGGTACCGCGACAACCTGAAGAAGATCTAGAGATATACAGATGTCCATCTTGTGAGTCGGTTGGTTATCGCGTACTGTGTGTCCGAGGTGGCTCTGGTTCATTTTCGAGGCCGATGATGGCTCTGTGCGTGTTGCGGGCGGGGGTAGATCTGGGAAGGGGTGCTGGATGCGATACTGCAAACTATGGACCGCTTCACATGAAATCGTCACTGTCGATTATTAGATTGGTCTTGATAATAATGTGATGTGCACAACTCACTCTCCAAAATCGTCACCATAATCTTGCGTATCGGCAACAGCTGAGACGTTTCTGCTAGCTACCAAAGTGACCTTGCTCTTCTGGGCCTTGCTCTTCTTGCCGCCCTTCTCGGCAAGCTTCTCCTCCTTCATCTTCTCATTGCCCAGAGCAGTCAAGGTGCTAGCGATCTTCTTGATCTGGTCACTAGGGAGGTCCTTAGCAAGCTGCTTGGTGAATTCCTGGAGGAAGATAACATATTGAGCCTTTTTGTTGTTGTTTGAGATTACGGGAACGAGGGTATCGCGGAGTTTCTCGAATTGCAACTTGGTCTTCGGGTCGAAAAGTGGGAGAGCGGTCAAGTCGACGACGGCAGTAGGATTCTTCGAATCAACTACAACAGCGTTTGCGGCAGTGGTGGCCTTGCGAGAATTGCTGATACCGATATTGCCGAACATATCCTCAGCGTGCTTAAGATCGGATTCCTGCTCAGTTCGTCGAAGACGCTCGCGGCGGTCCGCCTCATCCTCCTCGCTGCTTTCTTCATCACTATCCTCAGCAAGTCGTCGCGCCTTTTCAGCCTGCTTCTCAGCGATACGTTGTGCCTTGCTCTTCTTGTTCGCCGCAGCCTCAGCATCAGCTTTGGCCTTTCGCTCAGCAGCAACCTTTGCCTTTTCGCGCTCAACTTCCGAGTCCTCCGCGGCATCCCAACTGTCTAGCACATCGCTGTCATCCTCTTCGTCGTCGAACTTTCTTCGTGTAGCCACGGCCGCTGTAGGTGGCGAGGAGGGAGGGGTCGAACTGTCCTCTTCTTCATCTATCAATTGTAAGAGTGGTCAGTGAAATGTACGGCACGTCAGTTTCATAGTGGATAGAATCCTGCAAGGTCGATCGCGAGGTCGCACACCGCTGGTTCCTTCGCGAAATGAATCGGGTTTTTAACAGAGGCCACACCCTGGTGTGCGGAACATGACGCGTGAGATGGTAATAGTCACTTACCCCACTTCTCAGGCATTTTGGCGATTGTTTGTGGTCAATTTATTAATTTGAGGTTCTGACAGATGAGGTTTTGAGGGATTATGATTGAGTTTGTTTTCGACTTTGACATGAGAATTGTTAAGTTGAAAGAACGTGGGATGTGGAGGTGGGAGAATTGTGCGAAACAAGGAGGGCGAGGGGCCTGACGATTTTAGACTGTTCGGCTAGCTTCAGCCTGGGTTCAGGTCGTAAGGATGACTCCACGTGCAAGCACAACTACCCAGCCCGAGATAAGGTAGCCATAGGTAGGTAGTTACCTCACTGACCACCGAATGAGCATTGATTCTTGCTTTTGTTTGCATATTATTGCACTGTTTTGGTTTTGGGTCCATAGCACTCTCCAATGCTCCAGGAGAGAATCATCATGCTGGAGTTCCGATGGCGTCCCAAATGCCACCGTACTACATTACATGCACATTTACATCACAATCTCACAAAGGTAGAACGAGGAAATAAGGGTGTTCTGGTTTTGCATCATGGATAAGCACAACTTTTCCTTCATTTATCATAAAGCCATATCACGCCAAGTCGCTCACGCCATGTCCTGTTACCCGTCAAGCTAAGCTCTACAGCATTTACAAGTTGACGGCGGTTCTGAATTTCTCTCCGGCACTGCACCAAAAGTTAGCGTTGCTTCTTGCAGGATAGCCGAATAATGTTGATCAAAGAGAAAGGTTGCGCGCTTACTAGATGGCCTTGTCACCGAGCTCCTCCTCGATTCTCAGGATCTGTGATTGGAGTCAGCCGTATGTTCAAATCCCGGGTTCTCATCTGCATATGCGTACCTGGTTCAACTTAGCCAAACGCTCAGATCTGGCTGGTGCACCAGTCTTGATTTGTCCAGCTCTAATACCAACGACGATATCAGCGATGGTAACATCCTCAGTCTCTCCGGAACGGTGAGAAACCATGACACCCCAGCCGGCGGCATAAGAGTCCTTTGCGGCCTGGATGGACTCGGTCAGGGTACCGATTTGGTTGACCTTGAGGAGAAGAGAGTTGCAAGACTTGAGCTCAATAGCCTTCTTAATACGGATGGGGTTGGTGACGGTCAAATCATCTCCAACAATCTGGAAATCGGAGGTCTTGTAGAAGTAGCTCCAGGCCTCCCAGTCATCCTCAGCAAATGGGTCCTCGATGCTGACGATTGGGTACTTCTTGGCGAGATCCTGGTATTGTTGAGCGAGTTGCTCGTAAGTGATCCACTTCTCTGGGTCACTGTCTGGGTTCTTGAAGTCCAAGTCGTACTTCTTGACATCCTCCTTGTAGAACTCGCTGGAGGCAACATCCATCGCAATATGAACCTTGCCAGTGTAACCAGCCTTCTCAATAGCATCGGTGATGAGCTCAAGAGCCTCCTCAGCAGTCTGAATATCTGGTGCAACACCACCCTCATCTCCAACGTTACCGGCAGATTGTCCGTACTTCTTCTTGGCAAGACCCTTGAGGACCTGGTAGACCTCAGCACCCTGGCGGAGGGCCTCAGAGAAGGATGGTGCAGATCTAATTAAGTTAGCTCCCGTTGTGCCCGTTTGGTTCTGTGGCCCGCTACCGAGAATACGTTGGGAAACTTACGAAGGAACGATCATGAATTCTTGGAAAGCAAGACGTCCACCAGCATGGGATCTGCGTTTTGTCAGCCACCATTCCGCTTGTTCATCTATACTGTACATACCCTCCGTTGAGGACGTTCATGAATGGGACAGGGAGAACGTAAGGCTTCTTGGTACCGGCAAGGTCGGAAACGTGGGCGTAAAGAGGAATTTGCTATTTCGGTTAAATGAAGTCCGGTCAACGCAGCAGAGAATTTACCTTCTCAGCGGCGGCAGCCTTAGCAACAGCCAAACTGACACCAAGGATGGCGTTTGCACCGAGCTTTCCCTTGTTTGGGGTTCCATCAAGATCGATCAAGAATTTGTCAACCTTTGGCTGATCCTTAACATCAATGTTCTCCTTGATTAAGGCAGGACCAATGATCTCGTTGACGTTAGCAACAGCCTTGGTGACACCCTTTCCAGCCCACTTGGTCTTGTCTCCATCACGGAGCTCAACAGCCTCGTGTTGGCCTATGTCACAGCTCAAATCAGCGGGGTCTTGTAGGAGGATTCGAGTCAGAGGTACGAACCGGTGGAAGCACCGGATGGAACGATAGCACGATGAAGACCGGTCTCGGTGACAACGTCGACCTCGACGGTTGGGTTACCGCGAGAGTCGTAGACTGAACGAGCATGGATCTTGGTGATGGCCATGATTAGATTTCTGATGGAGGGGTAAATTGTTAGCCTGCGAGTGTAACGATAGGATGGCAGCAGGAGCAGAGATCTCGCAGGCTGCTTACTTATTGTGTATGCGTGTTGGGGTTTTTCTTGTTCTGCAGGATTCGGATTGTCAGTTGATGGGCAAAGGCAGTCAAGAGATGGAAGAGAGGGTTGCAGAAGAAATATGTAGAGGGGTTGAGGTGGGGTGGATCGCGACAGCTAGGTAATATTATGTATGGACCTTGATCGCAATGAGATATGCTTGATGCAGGCGGCCAGTGGATCTGATGAAAATCTGGAAATCTCAATTGGATGAAGTGAATGATCTTACTGACCTTTGTGACTTTGGTTTGAAGAAGGGAAGGGAATGTATTGGAACAACAAGTTGCGGCGAGGAGGGGTGACTGCAGGTGATTTTCAAGCTGTTTGAATTTGGTGGGGGCTGATCCTTGTCTGGATATAATATTGGAAGAGGACGTGTTGGGCTGGGCTGGGCTGGCTCGCTGGCGACACGCAGGGAGGAGGGAAGGACAGGGCAGGGCAGGGCAAGGCAGGGACGAAGAACTACCTACTGGATCTGTAGCCTCACAGAAAAACTTCAACCAAGCCCATGTAGTATGCCATGTTTAGGATATCAAGTTGGGCTGATTCATAGGTAGCTGGTTACCGTTCGGCCAAGCATACAATGCCATATCATCGAACAGTTTTCCCTCTCACTCACCTGAGAGGAAACTAGAAAGTGACAGTGGTTCAATATCTTGCTCCTGTTCTCTTACTACCTTAACTGCAAGCTACAGTAACAACAGCACAGCTATCATACATTATCATGAACTTTACACCCGACAGCCCTACTAAATATGCCGACATGGCACATATGACATTTGCACTTGATGTATTTCTAGTCATGGTCTTCGGGGACACCCGCCGAATGCCCCATTAGGAGTAGTAACAGCATCCTGTCATCGATAGCAAAGGGCACCTTGGAGGCCATTTATGAGACTGAATCTACACATATCAGCAACAAAGTTACTTGGTCCAGAAAGATCAAGCTTCAAGTGCCTCGTAACGCTCGCTGTAGTATAGAAATGGACCTTTGTACCAACCCGTGTACCTGGCTGGTATGCTCTGACAACCTTTCATCGTGGGATTTTGATAGGCGAGCAAGAGGTGTGCATGGTGTCATCGTTGTCAAGCGGCAATGAAAAACCTACTGATATAGTAAGGATTACATTCTTACTTGTGGCGGCTTTGCGGCAACGTCGTCCTTCATAGGCACACACCGTTCGAGCGAAAGCTCTTCCTGCGGCCTGATTTACACTCGGTCAAACAGACCTTGGACGCCAAGATAGGATCTTGGTACTGGATAGAAAAACTGCAGATATATACCTATATATAGTTCTTTCAATGGGTCCTATGAACCTCCACACCGTAGGTAAACCAGACCTCAACAAGACGGGCCCGTAAAGCATAGGTAGATGGGACGTCTACCGTGCTTTCTGATATGAGAGAAGGCAGCAATGTAGGATAAGTACCATACCCGGTTGAATACTGGTCTGCGTTCCAATAGCAAACGGGAAAGTACCCACGCCCCATACTTGTGCCTTCACCAGTTACCTTCTTCAGCAGTTCGAGAACCGTGAGCGCTTCCGTATGTGTACTTGAGAGAACAGGCTGAACACTTCTGTCTTTTGTTTGGGACAATTGTAAGCAGTATGAGTAGTCTCAAAAGATCCATCTGCCTTCACATGGGCGCCACACACGCATTACAACTATCAGCGATGGAAATTACTAAGGCAGATGTTGCCATTGCTTCAATGTACGACATTTCCTTCCACGTCGTTTTATCCGCTAAGTACCTAGGCATAGATCAGGAGCATTCAAATTCAACCCAACTTTAAGTGTTTACATTCACCCACCCACGTGACAATTGACGCATGTGCAGTCACGTGAAAATAGGCAGGTGTCTTCGCGTCGCCCAGCTCCATGGCAAAGTTCAGACCATCGCCGTCAACACGACATCCACCCCAAGCTTCTTTAACCACCAACTTCCCTCTCTCCTGCGACCACCTCGAATTCCTCTCACGAAAATCATTCCCAGATCCCACCCAGGTCCATAATCCAACATGTCTGACGAGGAGCGTCAACATGCGCTCCAATCATTCAAGACGAAGCTACTCGAATCGAGAGAATGGGAGGCAAAGCTGAAGGCATTACGGTTAGAGATTAAGGGACTACAGAAAGACTTCGACCATACAGAAGACAACATTAAAGCTCTACAAAGTGTCGGACAGATCATTGGGGAGGTCCTGAAACAACTTGATGACGAAAGGTGTAAGTAGCTACCAGATCTCCCCCAATCCACCATAGCTAAAAAAATCTTTCTCTCAGTCATTGTCAAAGCTTCATCCGGCCCCAGATATGTCGTCGGATGCAGATCGAAAGTCGACAAGGCTTCGCTGAAGCAAGGAACCCGAGTCGCTCTCGATATGACCACCCTTACGATCATGCGAATGCTACCTCGAGAAGTCGACCCGCTTGTGTATAACATGTCTTTGGAGGATCCCGGTCAAGTGAGCTTTGGTGGTATCGGTGGATTGAACGAGCAGATCAGAGAGCTGCGAGAGGTTATCGAGCTTCCTCTGAAGAACCCCGAACTGTTCCTGAGAGTTGGAATCAAGCCTCCAAAGGGTGTACTTCTCTACGGACCTCCAGGAACTGGAAAGACATTATTGGCAAGGGCGGTGGCAAGCAGTTTGGAGACGAATTTCTTGAAGGGTGAGTTGGACCACATGGGTTTATGTTCACAAAGCAGGACTGACAAACTTCTAGTCGTATCTTCCGCAATCGTCGACAAGTACATCGGAGAATCAGCTCGTTTAATTAGGGAGATGTTCGGATACGCAAAAGAGCACGAACCATGTATCATATTCATGGACGAAATTGACGCAATCGGAGGCCGCAGATTTTCAGAGGGAACATCAGCAGATCGTGAAATTCAGCGGACACTTATGGAACTCCTCAACCAGCTCGACGGTTTCGACTACCTTGGCAAGACGAAGATTATCATGGCCACGAATCGACCAGATACCTTAGATCCCGCCCTCCTGAGAGCTGGACGTCTGGACAGGAAAATTGAGATACCCCTCCCCAATGAGGTTGGCCGGTTAGAGATCATGAAGATTCATGCAGCGGGTGTAGTCACAGAGGGAGACGTTGATTTCGAAAGCGTGGTAAAGATGAGCGATGGGCTGAATGGTGCAGATCTGCGGAACGTGGTTACAGAGGCGTAAGTACTCCACAAAATAACATTCACCCAATCCTCCCACCTATTTATTAATTTTTCCCCAGTGGTCTATTCGCAATCAAGGACTACAGAGACGCAGTCAACCAGGATGATTTCAACAAGGCGGTACGCAAGGTTGCGGAATCGAAGAAATTGGAGGGCAAGCTGGAATACCAAAAGCTCTAGAAGATTACCTGATATTGTGGCTCTGTTTCCCGCGTTGGCGCTCTGGCTTGTATGCATAGGTTAAGCTCAGCAGAGGGCTTGAAATGTAACTTTGTAACAATACCACATCATACTGAACCATATTGAAAGTGGTCTAATTGAAACTTAGCCCACCCACGGCAAGACCTGTCTCTGCATTCATATGATGACTTGAATTTGAGACTCCCACGGATCAGGCATGAGTACATCTTTCTAGCAGATACTGCCCTTGCACCACTGGTCTGTGACGTTCCAGCTTTTTTGATTTGGGAAGAAAGTGACGGTGGTTATGATCTCTACACTTTCAAATTTGAAGGTGAACCGGGTAAGACTTTTTACTTTTGATGGAATTCCATTCTCTAGACAGATTACCACCAACACAGCCGACACCAATTTGCCGCGCCGTCCACTCATTCGTCCATACGGTCGTTCATGATCTCCATCCTGCCCTTCCCCAGCTTTTTGTATTGCATTTGCATTCCAATGTCCCCAAGCGCTAAAGGCAAGCAAGTAATCACAAAACATTCCAAAAATGATAAATCTATCTCTGTTTCTCTACGCACCCTCTACTCCACAGTAACAGACTTCGCCAAGTTACGAGGGAAATCAACGTTCAATCCCTCGGCAACAGCAAGCCAGTAGGCCATCAGCTGGAGCGGAATGACGTTCAAAAGACCTTGCAGACAGTCGACAGTCTTAGGGATCTCGATCTTTTCGGCTTGGCCGGCCTTGAACTCCTCGTCATTGGGGTTGCAGATGACGATTGGCTTTCCGCTGCGTGCAATGACTGTGAGTTTGTTAGCAGTGGTTTTGACTTCATAACAATGAGAGGTGTGAACCTACCTTGCTGATAAGCATTCAAAGACTTAGCAAAGATATCGTCGCGGGTAAGAATCATGATGATGGGTAGATTCTCATCAACCAAAGCCAAAACACCGTGCTTGAGCTCTCCAGACATGACAGCCTCGCAGTGGAGGTATGAAATCTCCTTGATCTTCAAAGCACCCTCTAGAGCGGTAGAGAACTGACTACCTCTACCCAAAAGCAACAAACTCTTCTGGCCCTTGAATGTTCTAGCGCAAAGCTCCTTGATTGGCTGATCGAGCTTCAGGATCTCCTTGATCTGCTCCGAGATCTTGCCGAGTCCCTCCATGATATCCTCGCGTCTCTTTTGTTTTGATGCACGGTCTTCGCTCAGAGATAGCGCAAACATGATCATGGCGATGAATTGAGAGGTGTATGCTTTGGTGGAGGCAACACCGATTTCGGGGCCAGCGTTGACGTGCACACCACAGTGGGTAAGAAGGGAGATGGAGGAACCCACAACGTTGACAATACCGACAGTCAAGGCACCACGCTCCAAGCAGTAACGAAGAGCCATCAAAGAATCGGCAGTCTCACCAGACTGAGAGACGAAGATGCAGGTGTCGTCACGGAATACTGGCGCTGATCTGTCGAGGAAATCGGAGGCCAGCTCAACTGCGATTGGGATCTCAGTGAGCTCCTCGAAAGCACCACGGACAGCCATGCAGGAGTGATAACTCGTTCCGCATGCAATGAAGATAATTCTCCTGCAACGACGGATAGTCGCAATGTATGATCTCAAACCACCGAGAGTGACCACCTTGTTCTCCACGTCGAGACGACCTCTCATTGTGTTGACAACAGACTCAGGTTGCTCGAAAATCTCCTTTTGCATGAAGTGGTCGAACTTACCCTTCATGATCTCTTGGAGCTCGAGCTCAAGGGTCTGGATAGTCCTGACGTTGGAGGATCCATCGGCCTTGGTAAGTCTGTGGATGTTGAGGGATCCTTCGTGGATGTGTGCAATGTCATCATCCTCAAGGTACATAACCTTCTTGGTGTGTTCGACAATAGCTGACGGGTCAGAAGAAAGGAAGAACTCGGTGGGCATTGGCGCTCCGTCATCAGTCATAAATGCTCGGGACTGGGATCTGTGCAAAAGAGACTTGTCTGCGGGTGCGAGAAGATTGCCAGCTGACAGGAAGTTTCCGACATTTGACTTCTTCAACGCAACATTTTGGGATGCTGTTTCGGCTGGGAGAGGTCCATCTTCGGTGTACTCAACATCGACAAAGTCGACCTTCATACGCTTCTCGGTGCGAACCCCAATGACCAAGGGCGAACCCTTTCTGGCTGCGATAACTTCGTGTGGGTAGTGGACGGATTTCATCAAAAGACCGAAAGCTCCCTGTAACTCCTTGATCACAGCCTTTGCCAAGTCTGTGAATCCGATGGTTGGGTGTTGGTCGTAAAGGTATTTGGCAAGTTTGGCGATACACTCAGTATCGGTCTCGGTTTCGAACTTGAAGCCTTTAGTAGTCAAGAGAGTTTTGAGCTCCTTGTAGTTGGTGATGATACCATTGTGTACCACAGAGAACTCCCAGGTAGGGTCAGATCTGACAGTTTATGTCAGAAATGGACGGTGTATAAGATCTCGATAGCTTACCTGTGAGGATGGCAGTTGATTCTGGAGGGAGGACCGTGAGTGGCCCATCTGGTGTGTGCAATACCGGCGTGTGAGTCGAAGATCTTGCTCATGTCGGGGCTCTCTGCGGCGATGAGCTCCTTCAACTTGATTACCTTTCCGACCTCCTTGTAAGCAAAGACCTCATTCTTCTTATCTCCATCTACGGCCAGACCAGCACTATCATATCCTCTGTATTCCAGCTACTCGATATATCAGCAAACATTCGAAGATCGTCGGCGAATCGATTTCGAGGCTCGTAGCTCGGGATTGGGATGTGACATACCCTCGAGAGACCGTTCACGAGGGTCTCTATGATGGTCTTTCTGTCCTTCTCGACCAGGTAGCTGGTGTGATAGTCAGCATGGCGGTTACTTCACGGGACTTCTCCAAGGTGGCACAAGCAGAAAAGCTCTGAGCCAGCTTGGAGGCCGAATTCTTTTCCACAGAATGACCGCATCCCGGATGATTGTATGTCAACTTACTTGATGTAACCGAAGATTCCACACATGATTGTGTTCTGCACTCAAGTACGATAGGTTGTAGAGGTCGAAAGGGGCGCTTCGTTGCTGGTTCGCGGGGTGCGAGGGGTTGTTTTGGTATCTTTGGCTCTGAGCAGTCGATGAACGAAAGGCAATAAATAGAATGAATAAATTGACGCCGACCGTGTCATACAACGAGTGGAAGTTGAGCGTGTAGAGTTTGATGGGGACGGGATTGGGTTGGATGTGAGAGAGCGGGATTGTATGATGTGGAAGGGCAGAGTGCAGAGAGGATGGGGAACTGCCAGGAAATAGCTTAGAGGTTTAAAGGGACGGATCTTTGAAACTTCGTCTCCGTGAGCTTAGGTATTGTAGCTTAGCTTCCCTGTATTTCATGTCACCCCGTTCGTTCGTTCGTTCGTTCGTTCGTTCGTTCGTTCGTTCCTTCCCTGCATGTCCCTGGGGCAACCCTAAAATGCTGAAAGTCAAAGAAGCGACGGGACGGGACCCTTGAGGCATCAAAGCGCTTCTCTGTGCGTAATTCGCTTTCCTCCCAATGGAGCAGAGCTACTGTTGGACTTGTACCTTGGGTTGCTGACATACTATCCTGACATCTACTATGAGTACATTATGATTGTTATGGTTATTGTTATGGTTATGGTTATTGTTATTATCAGTATTCCTCGCTCTCGTTCGCGCTCAAGGGAAGGCAGCTAGCTCAGCACAAAAGAAAAGGGGTAGGGTAGGGGGGATAGGACTGAGGTACGAAAGTACTTGTACCTTCGCACCCCACCGGGCGGGGGACATGGACCTTCCTGTCTGCGGCTGAACAGGACAGGCATGCGATGCGGTACAATACTGTACTAGGCTAGGATAGGCAAGGTGGCTCTCGTACATCACGGAACCGTAGCTACTTACTGTACGACTCTCTACGAGGGAGGGCAAGGTAGGGTAGGGTAGGGTACGAGTTCCACAGCCACAATTGTGTTCCATTTATAGGAGATCTACAGGAGGGACGACAGACAGCATCACATGGCATGGCATGGCATGGCATGGTATGGCATGACATGACGCCAGAGTGGATTGCTGTATTCATTCATTCACTCATACACAGAACGTGAAAGGAACGAGGAAATAGAACGGACTTTGACCCCCCATATTCGGATCTGAGCTTTGCTTTCGATAGCGTCGTCCATCGGCTTCATGCACGCATGCATGCATGCAGTGGGTGCGGGTGCGGGTGATGTTATGTTGTGTTCTATCTGTGGCTTCCACGTCCCCAGCTCACCAGTCTCCAGCAATCTGAATCCTTTGGAGTTGACAACAACAGAAACAAAGACAAGATCTCCTCGCTTCCAGTCTCAAGTTAGGAAGGGACAGTAGTGGCAAAATCTGGTGCGTGCCAAAAGGCCTCTGCTTTTCCTCAAAAGGCGTCGGTCATCCCGCGTGAAGACGGCTTGATCGAGGAAAACTTTTTCTCCCCGAGCAGATCAGATCCACCTAGTGACTGTTTCCAGGTATCCTCTCGTGCTTTCATCGCCTTCCCTACACTCTTAAAATCCAAAAACCAAAATACCCAACTTGTATACGCTGCGATTCTGTCCTTGATCGTGATAGCACTTTCCGATGACCAAGAAGTCCTTGATGGCCTGAAAACTTCATATGCTCCCGAAGCGCCGCGACATGAGATGAGATGAGATGAGATGAGATGAGATGAAAATTCCACTGCAAACCCCGATTGTGGCGAGCTTCAATGAGGCAAGCCCCCATGCGGCCCTTAGCTTTCCACACCAGAATCATCAAATTCATCTGTAGTACTCACTGCCTTGTTCCTTTACCTTTATTCCTCGCAGAAAACATTCGTGCGAGCCAGAAAATAGAGTAGTGCTCATTCCTCCTCCCAGGTCCCACTGTTGAACCATCCATACAACTCACTAGCTAGCTTACTGTAGCATAAGATAATCTCGATACGATAAAGACGACTCATCCAAGGCATCATACAAAATAGCCTCTCTATAAACCAGCCGAAGAGTTTCAATCGGTAATGTCATACATAGCTAGAAGCACCCCACCTCCAACCCCCCCCCCCCAAAATTTCACCTTCTAGTCTCCTCAAGCTTAGATAGATCTGGCACAATTATCAAGCTCCGCCAAAGATAAACCGACAGCCTAAAAAAGTGCTATGGTCATAATCAAATGCGCTTCCGGCTGTAACTTCGTCAAGAGGTCTTTTCAGTTATTGCGATCTAGGCAATTCACAAAATTAAAACATACAGATAGATCTTGAGGTATTAGTACTTGAGCATTACTTACAAACCGTTCGTCAAAGCGTGGGTACCGATCCTACGTTCCTAAATAAAGCAGGTGCTATATCTATGAACGCTTACTTCTTCTTAGTAGCAAACAATTTCATGGCTACACGCTTCCTCAAATGGTCTCCTTAAGATAATAGACTGTGGCAGACAGGCAGATCAAACCCTCTTGTAATTCTGAGGTAACCAGTCACTCAGGGAACAAATCACAGCGAGAAGAAATTTGAGATTCTGAAAGTCACTGGAGGAATCTATTATCTGTCTAACTCGTAGCGCTTTATCTTGTCGTGTGATATGGAGTGGCATCAACCGTATCATAACCGTCGCCAGACTCCCATCGACTCCCATACTATGCTCCGCTGTATACGTCAACAACTACCAAGGTCCTATTCGCTCACATCTAGCAAAGTACTCCTGAGCCCATGCCCACTGAACGCCATGAAATGCACGCTACCCGAGCAAGCCAGTCAAATACTCCATCCCTATTTTCCTGAATCAATCAAAGAACAAACCCTCCATACCATCTATGTATCTGCTCAAGTATCACTCAACCTATCCTCGACGAGAGTACTGTCTTGGCAACCTATTATTTCTCTGCGAAGATGAGATAACACGAGTCGAAGAAGGTGATCTCGAGCTACGAAGCGGATCAACACGACGAGCTGGCATGTTGCGGTAAGCCGTCATATTGTGAGCGGGATTGAGGGTTCTCGAAGCGGAGGGTTCTACGATACGACCTCCTTGGTCTGATTCTGCATCCGCTTCGTTCCAATCCCCGAAAGAAATGGGGTTTTCTTGACTTCCGCGTGTGGAAGCGGCCATAGCTTGATGTGTCGCCATAATGCTGCTGATCCGGGGGTTGTACTGTTGCTGGACGCTGGCGGTTGTCTGGGGTCGTCTTGAACGTCTAACAGGACGGATGGAGCTATCCGAGGACTCAGCTTCGACTTGATGCAAGGCGTTCGAAGGGCCTATCTCTCGGCCTGCCTGCCTGTTATTGCGTGTTCGATTGAATTCCCTGATGAGGTCATTGCGTTCCTCTTCATAAGTTTGATATCCGCCATGTTCATCGCCACCTTCGCTACTCTCTGTCGTGCTGATGCTGACACTTCGCTCTATTTTGGGGCTTACGTCACGGAATCCTTCGAAATCACGACTGATGCTCCGTCTGTTGTAGTATGGATTGGCGCTAACACTGCGACTATCTCTGGATCGAGGAGATGCTGGGGTCATCTCTGTATCTCCATCGTGGTCCGTTACTGAAAGAATCTCAGACTCGTTATCTGTATCTTCTTGGTGCCCGTAAGGGTTGCCATCAAAGAAATTTGTGCCGGCTTGAATTTGAGATTGGTAATGATCTTCAAAGGGTACCGGTGTTTGTGAGAGGCTATCACGAAAGCGGCCATCTTCGTCAATGTGACGATTCTCGGTAGCGGTTTCGGTACCAGTGTCGCTGTTGTCAGAGCCATCTTCGTCGTCAGTATCAAAGTTTCCATAACGATGGACACCATAATTTACGTCGGCGCCCTCGGCATCACTATCATTTCCATGATCCAAAGGACTCCAGCCACTCCGTCGGAGAAGTTCGGCTTGGTCGCCCAACTCTGAGCCGTTCGTGTCGGTATCGGTCACGGTAAGGATAGAGGGACTTCTTCTAAACGGAGAACTGCCAGGTCCAAGATTTTGGTGACCGTCAAGACTGGCCGATGCATCGGAAGGTGTCTGGCTTTCCAAATCAACAGGACTCATAATTGCCCGATTTCTATGTCTTGGCCGACGGTTTGAGATAGCACCACCCTCATCTGAATCGTCATCCGAGATGAGGTTGATAGACTGGACAGATTCTGGATCGTGGCTTCCGCCAGCGGCAGGGCGATTTCGTGGTTCATCATCCTGTACAACGAAGTCATTCAAAGAGTCATCGGAGTCAATACTGTCATTGTCGTCATCGTCGTTGGGGGCGTCCAAGGCGCTGCTCGAATCCTCTGCCGCTGATGGCGAATCTGGATGGTAATTTTGAAAATAGTTGTAGATATGGTTGTGGTGAACCAGGTGCCGGTGTCCATGGTTTCGTGCTGCAACATCCAAAAATGGTGAAGCGAATTGCCCATGATTGAAATGACCACCGGGGTAATTGTAGAACTCTGCACCAACCTCGTCTTGGAGGTCCAAGTCTATCTCCTCTTCATCTAATTCGCCCTGGTCCAGGTCGTCACCCCAGTCGCTGACCCCGTAGGGATTTTCGATTAAAAGTCCACAATACTGGCATACTGGACCCCCTTCATGTTCATGGCCACAGCCTGGACATCTCATTATACCACCATCTGCCTCGTCCACCATCAATTCTACTCGTCTTCTTGAGAATAGGCCTTTGAAGAGTCCCTCAAGACCGTTGCGATCCTCATCCACAGTTGCAATTTCCTCTGCTCTTCGCTGGGCATGTTGCTCGATAGACTCGTCGGCAGGCATCAGTTCTTTCCGCTTCGTAAATATCTGGTCGACCATCTGCTTGACCTAAGGGGCAAGGTGAGCTTTTTGAACGAATCCCGAGTTCGAAAGAGACTCTACGTACAAGGAAGTTAGGAGATGGGGCGATTGTGACCCTGGCGCGACATTCGGGGCAGGTCTTCTTTCGACGATTAGTAGTGAACCAACTACACATACACTGTGAACATCAGCCAAGGGCTCCATAGGGATAGTCTAGACAGTACGGACAGAGTAACAGTAGGTGTGGCCGCAGCCTAGAGTGTATGGCTCATAGAGGAGCTGGTCGCAGATTGTACAAGTAACTAAGGTCCGAATGTCTGTGAGGTCGGTCTTGAATGAAGTAGCAAGCTTTTCAGAATGAATCAGTAAAATGCCACTGTAAAGGGCACCTTGTCCGCCTTACCTGCGCTTCGTTCTTCGCCTTTGGTCTGGTTATTGTAGGAGTTGGTTCTCTGCTATTACCAGCTGATCGTGGTTCCCTCTTGACAGCCACGAGCTGCCCAGGAGATGTGGTGGAAGGCGCCATATCGCTTTGTGAATTTGGGAGACGGCAGCTTGGTTTTTGGAATGTGTGAATAGATTCCGCCCCGAAGCGCTGAGCGAAAGAAAGAGAAAGCAAAGGTTGGGACTCGGGAAGCGAAGGAGATCTTGTTCGTATTGTAACGACAGGAGAATAGTTATTGTAGATGTCGTTCCCTCCCAAGAAGCGAGGAGGGCGGGCAGGGCAGGAATTGCCAGGACAATAGGATGATGATGAAGTTCAGTTCAGTGGGATCTGGAACATGGGTCGGAGGAGGCTTCAACGGGATGCCGCCGCGTCCCTGATCTCCCGATAACGCGCTAGCATTCAAGTGCCAAGGACCGAGCTCGATCCAACCCGGGCCTAGGCCCACCACCCTCCAAACTGATTATGTGGGGCAACGTACAGTAAGTATACTTAGTACTATATACTCTGTAGGCAGGTAGGTACCTACCTTAGGTACTATAGGTAGGTATAATGAAATCTTGTGGAAGTCCCGTCTGGAAATGTAGATACCCTTGCCTTGTACCCCTTTAACGTAAATTTAAGATATCAGATCTGCACTGTCTGCCTAGGTAGGTAGGTAGGTAGGTAGGTACCTTACCTTACCCTCAGAGTGTTTGCCTTCAGAGTGGTTGCGATAACCATCACACTTGAGCTTTACAAGTCTGAAGCCCTCTTCGCTTGATTCTTTGATCTGGACGTTCAGGACACTACCTAGGTACTCCAAGATGTATCTATTACTTCGGCTATTGTGATTCTGAGATATAAATAGTGAGGTTGTCATCTTGTACTAGATTCACAATCTTATAATAAAGTGGGTATCGCGATCTCTTAAACATTCCAGACCTGAGAGCAAGTACAATAAGCCTACAGCTTCTGTAGACTCCATGCACCCAAAATCCCCAGGTACGGCGCTAGCAAAGGGACATGAGGTCGCAAGGGGACAACCGCCAAATCCAGGGCTGCGCGAACTTGTTCCCTTATTGGCCAAGCCACCTGCCACGTTGCAGCGTGCAGTAGCTAGCAGCCGAGCCCAAGCAGCCGTTGGGTCGAAAAATAATGTATGTGATGCACGCGCCAAAGCAGGCATGTTCTCCTACTGGTTCTTCGAAGGTTGAACTACTTTCCCATCGATAAATATCGCTGTGGAAATAGAAGGAATATCTCCCTGTCCTACCACTAATATTGAAGAAGGAAAAAGCTCATGGCCTACTGTGATTTGCAGCAAGCTAGGGCCCAGGAGAACGAGGAGAAGTACAAACGCACGTCATGTACCACGCATATAGCTTGGATACTTGTTTCTGATATGAGTTCGTAGATCATAGTCATCGGATCCTAATGATACCCAAGCTGATATATTTCCTCATGTTCTGTATCCTTTTCCAATTCCCAGTACAAGTGGACCTATCGCAGGTCTACTGCCAGAGCCTCCAAATCGCTGCACGCTCAACCGCTTGCCAGAAAAACTTGAAAGAAGACATAGAAACACACTGAAATGCTAGGGATATGCAGATGCGATGAATCCCACGATCGCAAATACAAAGAATGTAAGGTCCAGGATTATTGATCGGCAGCCTGATTAAACAGTAGAACGCCTCTGAGAACACAGTAAGAGATTCGTCATCATTGTCATTCCATTGATGTCCGCAGGCAAATTTCCTCCTCTTGCTTTCCATACCCGCTCACGCACTCATCCTTCATCAAAGCATCACCAATCAACTCAAAGTTTCCTTTTCTTATCCATCTTTGCCTCAGTACAAACATCCCCCAGTATTCCCTTTGTCACCAATTTCTCATCCACAATCTCATTATTAAGATGCATCATCGTCTTGATCTCAAAATCTAGAAATCTCTTGATGGACTCCACATCCGTGGAACCAGCTTTCATAGACTCGCGCACATTCTTCAGCATGTGACGAATGCGCGATTCGGCATTTTCCAAATTGTATTCGATCGTCTGGCCGTACAAGTCTGAGAGGTTGGAGATAGGTCGAACAGTGTTGAGAACGGTGTCGTCGCGGATTCGTGCCGAACGTGGCCGAAATGATGTAACCATCGTGATGCGTTCTTGGCCACCAAAAGCGCTCAGGGCTTGGTGATCGATGTAACGGCCTTGGAGAACTACTGCGCAACCCTGGAGAATGTGTCAGCTCGGTTGGGGTTATGGGAGATAAGTCTGAGAGTTAAATTACCTTTGATGGGCCGCGGACCTTCCTGATGTCTCCGAAACCTGTTCGTAAAGCAGTCTCGCCGCCGACCATACCGGTGGTATCGCTCATCATGAGCACACAAACAAAAGGATAGCTGTCTCGGTGCCAGCCGACAATGGCTCCCCCGTCTTCCTCGTCACCCAAATCCTTATGATCCTTCTTGTCACCTGGAATCGATAGGTTGACGTGACCAATCTCATAATCAATCACTGGAACTAGGTCAACACCTGCAATCTTTGAGATGATGGCGAGTGTCTCCGGGTGTTTCCATGCTTCAAAAACAAACTTGCCGTGTCTAACAGATTAGCAGATGAAATCGTACTTGCATACTAGGGCTGACTTACTTGGGGGCATAACCACGAATCTGCCTCGGCGCAATATCCGATGTGTAGCTGTATTTCTCGAGAACTTCGGGATCGAGTATCTCGCTTCTCATTATGTCGATGGCTTCTTCGCTAAACAAGTGAAATGGATCCGATACTGCAACTGGTGAAACGCCAGAGTCGGCAGAAAATCCCAGATCCTCCATGGTATGGATGTGTTTGGGTTCCTCGAATGCTAAGTGATCGAAAGGTCTGAACAATTTGCCGATAGCAGGAGAGGCATTATCGGTCGCGAGGTACTTCTCAAAGGAGCGTTTGAGTGATGCCTGAGTCTCTCTTGGAGACGGGAGAATTTTGGGCGGGCTAGCGATTTGGAAATATGGGACATCTGGAGTACCAGGTGGTACGTAGACGTCGGAGGTAGCCATTTTTTCGTATAAAATCCTTCCCGTTTGAGGTATCTGGCAAGGACTGTCAGAGAGATCTTTCAAGCGATACTTATGATCCAATGACAGCTCAATGATCGAGGATGCGAACACAATACAGTCTCTTGATCATATTCGCCAAAAGTTCCTCCAAACTTCTGTCAGAAGAATAGATGGATTTGAGAAGATCGTAGACGTAAAAAGACCCCTCGATGAATCGACATAAACCGCGAAGAAGTATAGGAATATGAAGGCTACTCACGGGCAGTTCTGACGATAGACGTTGTAGAGAAAATAGATGGGGATGTGTTTACGATGTAATGGATCTTTGGATAGGTGTAATGACTTGACGTTTGTTTATGATATGTGTTGAGGGTGGCGTCCAAGCTCTCTTATAACTAAAGGGGCTCCTTGAACAGCGGTAGCAATCTTCCTTTCCCGTCTATTGCAGTGCTTGGTTCGTCGCCGCGAGCACACCAATATGGCAATGCGCTACCGGTGGACCAGCCGTGTATATCTTACCTTCCTTGAAGCTTTGATCCCGCCCGCCCTTGTTCATTTCCTCCACACCTTCCTTGCAGCCAGTATCCAGATCCAAAACCGATAATCTGTCAAGCTGTGGAGAGCGACTCATGATACTTTGCGCGGGAATCCAAGAAAATCACCTTATCGTTTCACAAGCCAGTCGAGGCTTCTGGCCGTCAGACAGACGTGCATGGCCGGTCAGAGGAAGACGTGGTCTGTCTGTAGCACTAGCATAACGTGAACACATGGGTTTGCATGCGATGACAGGACAAATGCATGGAAACGCTTTCTCGAAATGGATAAGGATCAGAAGAGGCCATCTAGACTTGGCCGAGAAGAACGAAAACATTCAGTGCCTGCAGACATCCATACCAATCGGGGCAGCCGGCAGAGATCAGACCTCGCCATGGATGCACGAGGGGTATCCTCGACAAGACATTCGCACATGTCATCAACAGAACTCGTAAACATTGTGTGGATATTACCAACTTAATCAGTCGGGTGGCAATGGTGGAGACGAGGGAGAACAAAAGTGGAGGGACATTGAGATAGATGTGGAGGGCTAAGAAGCATCACACGCTGGCCAGAGCGGGGAGATTTCAGAGCTGGATGGTTTGACCCGATTTGGAAGACAAAACGACATGCACCGCTCAGTTCAAAGCCGCTATCGTGACAAGCCGTCTAGAAGCTGTACTGGTCGCCGTTAACGGATGCAGGCCAAAGTATGATCATAGCTGACTCGACGGTCAACAGACATGGAAAAGAGGCCACTCATAAGAGTTACACGAATCTATGCGACCGCATCCTATTCCACCAAACAGCTGTAATCGGGCAGCTATGAACGGTCACTACCTTGGCTGGACGTATGGGCAGCACTGCAAGCCGAGGAATGATGTAGCACAAGACAATGAGAATATCCAAGGGGTCAGAGGGTTCAGTCGTCGTTTCTTGAGCTGCCAGGCAACATAAAGCAAGACAAGGATGGATGGCAACCTTCAGCATCGATGCCAGATATCTGAATACGGAAGTTACCACCAGGCTTTTCCTAATACCTCACTATCGTGGTCAAGTTGATGTCGTCAAGCCAATGGTTGAATAACTGTCTCCAATTAAGCTTTCCAGTCTGCCCAGCACTTCTGTACTTGGGTAGGTAACGACGTGAATCAAGGACACAAAATGAGGTTCGGATGAAAAGCTAAAAGGATGAGCCGATGCCGATAGGAGCGCTAGTTCCGGTACTGCAGACCAACACCAGCCTTGCCGATATGATCCCGCAATGCCAAGACTCGGCTAGTTTGAGCAGTGGTAGTGCAAGTGCAGTTCACCTTCAGAAGTCTACTATTACATTTCGCCGCATCATACCAGGACCCCAGCTTTTTCCTACTCCAAAGCACTTGTTATGTCATCCGAAGACAAGAAAGATAACGCGGGAGATCCGTGGAACTCCAAGACAAGCGAGAAGTTTAATCGGTACTTGCATCTGTTTGGTCCTTTGTCAAGTGCTCAACTTCCCTTCTGGGATATCTGGGGCATAGCTCGAACTCGTGGAGGGTGAGCTCAGCTGATATATTTGACCAGTAAATTGCCTGGAGAATATCTTGATCCATGTCAGGAGGCGGCATCAAGAAGTTTGAAATGCCTGCATCGCAATGGTGGGGATAGAGAGATGTGTACAGATTATTTCCAGTGGGTGCTCCGTCCTGTTGCGTGTTCCGTACCATACGGCCTTTCCCTTCTGAAGGTGTAAGACATTCTTGTGGCTTTCATTGGTGTAATGCTTGATGAATAGATTACATCAACTGACGATTGATACAGAGCATACCGAGACTGCAAACAGCAATGGGTAGGTTCACGACTCCCTTGCCTCGTCTTGTGTTCACAAGTGGCGAATTCATCTGTATCTTCACTGTAGTAGTGCCGGTCGCACTGGAGCTTATCCTCCTTAAACTCCGAGGAAGTTTTTGTTCAATCTAGAGTTCCAACCTCATGGTATACACCACTGACGCGTTGATAGCAAACTGCGAGGAAAGAAGCGAAGTTGAAGGAAGGAAAATCATGGTTTTAGTAAGAGTGTAGGAGGGGCGTGGAGATTTGAAGTCTGAATGTAAAATAAGCTGGAATTAATGTATGATATGAACGAGATCATCCTGTGGTACTCTACCTAGTGATCAGAGGCGGCAATATGAAGAAGCATGTGCGCCGTTGAAGCCACAGTGTACTACATCTCTTCTCTCTTGAATTCAACTTTGCCTGTGAATCGCTTCGGATCAGAACTTTGGAGGCCAATTTGTTCCGGATCTATCAGGTCAGATGAGAAAAAACGGTCTGTGAGCCATGGGAATACCAAAATCCACTGACGGACATTTTTGTTGTTCAAGAGTCAAGATCGTCTCGCTTCGGCTAGACAGGAGCGAGTCCGGCAGGCCCACGCCAAAAATTTGGCTCTGCAATACAGCACCGCATCATTTCCTGGCACAACCGCAACTCCCACATTCCAGACATCCTGAGCCGCAAGCGGAAGAATTATTGTCAACACACAGGAGCCGCATGAGGTAATATCCAAAAACGAAATCCCGATTCGGCGTGTGCTTCAAAATGGACCAACTTCAAGATCGGGCAGATGCTCAAATATGGAACGCAATTGAAGGAAAGAATCTCAAGCAAGCCTTGAAGCTCGTTGATAAGCGTCTTACTAAGAAGCATACATCCTATCATGAGGTGAGTTGAACAGAGTACGCAGCAAGAGCGCACATGCTTTCGATTCTCGAATTTTGAAAATATCACTCACGTGACCAGTATCAACTTCTACATCGATTTGACTAACCATATACGCAGGCCCTCAAAATCTACATCCGTGCTCTCTCGCCTCAGTCAACTGAGAAATCCGCTGTACTAGTATACTTAGAA
The DNA here is from genome assembly GCA_900074885.1 of Rhynchosporium graminicola. Lineage (NCBI taxonomy): Eukaryota > Fungi > Ascomycota > Leotiomycetes > Helotiales > Ploettnerulaceae > Rhynchosporium > Rhynchosporium graminicola. The sequence continues at coordinate 504,254 of FJUW01000028.1, forward strand.
GAGCTGGCAGAGAAGAAGACAGCGCTGTCCGAGCTGGTGGTGGCTGAGTTGTATGACGATGCCTTGAACGAAGTTCTCCCAGAAACACAAGAACACTGGGCTAGGATAATTGGGGAGCTAAGATGGCAGTGCGTCAAGGCGGCACCGAAAAATGAAGATACGGGTCTGAAATGTTTTCAAGCATGTCTTGCAAGAAACGATTTAGATCATGCTCGGCAGGCAAGTCAGCCCAATGTCAAATGATAGATCTGCTCTGGCTTCGTCTATCACATGGCTACACTATAGAGACTTACACTGACATTTTCGATAGATTGCTAACAGCCTTGAGAAAGCGTTCCCCAAAAATCACGCGTATATCTTTTGGAATATATCTACCATGTTTCTATTTTCGGTAATTGCCCCACTCTGAAGAATCGCTTTGGACCTGCTGACGGACTCAGATGTCTCCTAATTGTCCAGAAATACAAAAGAAGATTTGGGGTGGACTGGCCCTGGGTCAAATTGGCAAGCTTGCAATAGCCACGAAACAAGCCACTGTAAGTTTTCTTTCAAGTTAATACGTCCGCCCAATGGCGAATTGACAGCCTACCAGGATCAGAAGCAACTTCCGATCAGGTCGATACAGTCTCCTCAAGAGTTGTTACTGCTACACAGGGTCACAAAGGCGTACGGCAAGGTAGAACATAGCCTGGAATACTTACAAGATCCGTTGCTCGGACCCGACTCAGCTGCAGCAAAGGGCGAGTGGGAGTTGTGGCGGATGAAGCTTGACTCGCTACAAAAAGCGAAAGAATGGGATACAGTTTTTGAGACTACTGAGTCGCTTCTCCTGAGAGCACGTACACTAAATGAATCATCTCAATATGCTGAAGCTCGGCTGAGTGATTGGATTGTTTGGACTGCATTCATTCGATCAGCAACCGAGCAAAACAAACCCGAGTAAGTCAAAACAAGCCATAAGCTATATCAGATGATCCAATAGTATTTACAGGCTCTGGAATCGAGTGCGGGCGGAAGTCGAAGCTCACCTGGACCCTACCTGTAATATTGATAAAAGCTGGAAGAGGAACGCTTCGTTAGCTTTGGTAAAGCTAGCTTTTGAAAGATCTGGCAGCACTTCGATTGTTTCGAAAGATGAAACCCTTCCTTACCGCGTCACTGTCATCATTACGTACTTGAATCAGTACGCCAACGCAAGTACTGCATATAACGATCTCAGACCTTTTGTGGGACAATTGAGTCAGGATGAACGGAAGCAGCTTCAAGATATATTAGACAAGAAGGTCGATGCTCAAAGCGTGAGTACTTTCCTATTTTTGCCTAATCCGGATCTATGATCCTGCCAGCACCATGCTGACCAACTTTTGAGCTTTCAACCATCAGCCATATCACCGAAGCTATAAATCACTCGAAACTGCAGTACCTCCTCAGATGCTCTCTACCAGAATATGAGCGTCGCCAAAGTCCCGCGAAGAGGAGTGCACAAGACGAGTTCAAATGTGTTTCATGTTCCAAACCTTGCGGAATCACCTGCAAGTATTGCTTAACGAGGACCGCAGAAAAGTCCATAAAATTCTACCGATTAGCAGCGAGTGACGACAAACTCGTAGCTGATCTCCCTTCAACGGATCGACACCCAGCAGACGACTTCGCCGTTCTAGCAGCCATGTGTTTGATAAAACTCGCGTTAGCAGAAGCCAGCCATACGAATGAGCCTCTCAAGAGCAGCAAAACGAGCTATTTGCTACAAGCTGTGGTGCTACTCGAAGTTGCTTCTGTGCCCTCGCGATCCAACTTCCAGATCTCGTTGATGCTAATCAGGCTGTATCGCTATCTCGGGTGTGGATCCTTAGCTATGCGAGCTTTTGAAAGACTTGGTACCAAGCAAGTCCAGCTCGATACTTTGTCTTACGTCTTGTTTGATAGAATATCAACTTTCCATCCTCATCATTTCGCACAGCTGCCGAATGGCTCGGACAAGACGCGAAAACCGATAGAGCAGATGCAGAAACAGCGGAAGATGTATCATTGGGCCAGGGAACATGCCATCAAGAACATCTGGCTTTCTTTCAAGCACAGTAGTTACAACTCGGTATTTGAGATTAGAGAAGTTCAGGATAATCTGTCCCGAAGCTTGGCGAGAGTTATGTCTTTTGTGGAGAGTACTAGAATTGCGAGATTGGTGGAGCCCAAGAGACCATTATCTGAGGTATTGCAGGAGTTTGACATTCTTGGTAAGTTGAGCAATCAATTTCGATTCTTGTATTGTCTATACTGACTTCATGAAGCACCGAATGCTGAGCTCTCTGAGGATTCATTCGTCGATACCAACGACTACGAAACATTCCCGAACTATGAAAGCTCGACAGGGCCACGCTTTGAAGAGCTCAGCAGAGTCGAATCTAGTCCAACAGTAACTACCTAACCCTTCAACTCTCCCTCTATTGCTGGACTGACACATACACCGCACAGGAAACCCGCTACAGACAGAACCTCATCGCGCAGAAGATACTTCTCATCATCGACCCAACAACGCCTACCGGGGGCGAAGCCCTTACGCTCCAACAATGGCTGTCACAGTACCTCAACAGCCAGAAACATTCACCACTACCACAATCCTCAAACTCCAGATCCTTCGTCCCCACTGAGCCAGAAATACTCGCCCAAGCAACGTACAACTCTATAGCTCGGATTATCCACCACGCTTGCTCCCCAGAACTACGTACCGAGCCCGATCTTGAAGATAAAGTTGCTGGGTATACTCAGGACCTAGTCGCTAGTCTTGAAAAACACGTGGCTGTGATTGAGAGCATGGAAGGTCTAGTGCCGGCGTTTGCAGATAAGTTGCACGCCTTGTATACAGCCCATGAAGTCGGTAGTGCTGTGGCAAACTTCGCTGGATACTTGGCAAGAAGAGGAACGGATGTATTCGAGCAGTATCGACAAGAAGAGTATTTTCCCAGGGAGAAGATTGTGCAGCTTGGTGAGAAATTGCTGGATGGTGTGGCTAAGCAGGGTATGGAGGTCAAGAGGGGTATGGATGAAGGAGGTTGGATCGACAAGGTTTTGGAGCATGTGTTGCCGGAAGAGAGTGACGGAGTTGGAGATCGGATTGTGGGTGTGCTCAGGGAGCTGCTGGATGAGGGCTTCATGGAGCAATGGGCTGGTGAGGTTGCGGACAGCTGGAATGATTCAACCACGGGGTTAGGACTTCTGAAAGGTCCAGCTAAGGCATAGGTAGATTTCAAGGTGATTCAGGAGTTGGATGAGCCTGCCTTTTGCGCCTCATTTGCACGGAACAGGGATGACGATCTTGATCTCAATGTCAAGCTATAAATTTTGCATTTCAAGGATCTCTGCAGATCTGTTGTGGCGTAGAATGCGTGATGATAGATGCTACCTAAATAGTCATCTGGCATACTCGATTTCCTCCACCCGATCCGCTGCTCTGTCAGAATATAGTCTCCTTTTGAGGACTCTGAAAACCGGACATGAAGTCGTAGTCAAGCCATTCTCAAAACAATACATCGACATCCTTGATGGTTCTGAGGAGTGTTGAAAAGAATCTTACAGAATGGACTAGGGTAGGTGTGATACAGAACACAAATGTCCGTGCAGGCTTGCTGCAAGAATTAGCACGGACACCCTCAGCCTATGATGAGATACAATCATGCTGGCGGACTGCTTTCGGAAGCTGATCTATGACTGTTCCTGTATATCCTTTTTACCGAAACTCCTGCTCACCAGTTTCTCCTTCTTTCAAAAGTCATGATCACGAAGCGGCGCAAAATCAAACTCTATTGCAATATCTCCGATCACATCATATCCTCCTCCGCGGCTCTCCTTTGCTGGATCCTCAGCACCATATCCCTCCTTTCCTCCCTCAAGGTAACAAATACCCAAAACCAGGTAATCATCTCAACAAAAGCCCATGTGAACAGGACCCTGTTCTTCAGCCCCTCACCCCATGAGCTCGGCTGGTAGGTGCTGTTTGTGTAAAGTCCGGAGACGCTGGAGAAGACGTAGGAGTAGAGTGTTATACAGAAGAAGAGGATGAGGCGGACGGGTGCTATAGGCGGATTAGCTCGCGTGATATTGGTAGGCTTCATTAGGAAGATGACAAACCTTGTGATCCCCAGTGATGCTGCGAAATCTCTTCAGGCATGGAGATAGATACTAAATCGGTGATTCCTACAACAAAGAGTACAGCTGCTAGGAAAGCTAGTGGTGGAGACTGAGTCTCGAAAGAGCGCGCATTTGGCTGCGGATTTGATTAGTTTTACTTTATGAACCCGGAGATAGGAGTTTATTTACCAGTCCCATGGCCTCCCCTATTATAAACACGAGTGTCTGATCTGCTATGGCATTGGGATTTGTGAGAAAAAAGAAAGCCAGTGTGATGTGAAATAAGGAGAGAGATGTTATAATCGTTGCGCCTGAGATGATCGCCATGTTGACGATTGGTAATTTCAAAGTTTTGAACAGTTTCTAGGGCGTATATCTTGTGGGTCTCTTGTGGGAATTATGGGATCGTGGAAAGAGGGTTGAGTAAGTCATTCTTCAGTCTTCGTACCTAAATATCGAGTGGAGGCGTGAGATAGGTTAAACGTTTATCCGGAGACATAAGATCATCGGTCCAGGCTCGAGCTTCGAGCTACCCAAGTATTTCTAGCTTCCATTACCCCTCCACAAGCTTTGTGCCTTCAACTAGGAACCGAAACCCTGGTCAACGCCAACTCTATTGTCTCGAAATGGCAGGGCGGATATTGGAGAAGGAAAAACACATCAAGTATTGGCAACGATGTCTCAAATCTCTCCTACCAACCGGTTACACGAGCACAGATTCGTCGCGAATGACACTGGCGTTCTTCATACTATCTGCACTGGACTTGTTAGATGTCGGTCCCTCGACCTTTCCTGAGCAAGACTCTACCAGAATACGAGAATGGATTTTGAAGTGCCAGCATCCGAACGGTGGGTTCTGCGGGTCTCCCAACCATCGATTTCCAGATCGGTATTATGTTGATGTCGGTAGCGGGATCCAGCAGATGGACCCGGCGAACCTGCCAGCTACTTTCTTTGCTTTGTTGAGCCTGAGCTTCGTTGGTGGATTGGACAGAGTGGATCGGAATAAGTGTCTGAGCTGGCTGAAGACCCTGCAGAGGTCGGATGGGAGTTTTGGAGAATTGACTACGCAGGATGGTGTTATTGAAGGCGGCAGAGATATGCGGTATTGTCAAACTGCTGTGGCTGTCAGATGGATGCTGGGGGACAGCGATGAAAGTATAGAGGACGATATAGACATTGAGGGTCTGGTGAACTATGTTCGAGCTGGACAGGTACATTGAAGGAGATCGCTCATGGAAGTTTAAAGGCTGATTCCTCCTCAGACTTACGATGGTGGGTTTTCAGAATCATCTGAGCATGAAGCACATGGTATGAACTAGCCAGTGGATGTTATGTTGCTCGCTAAAATTCTTGCAGCGGGGTACACATATTGTGCCATCGCAGCTCTATCGTTTATCGACCGTCTTCCCAATACATCGTCACAATCCTCTTCCAATTGGGGCCAAGATTCGGAGCCTGGACTCACAAATCGTTCTGCGACCATCGGATGGCTAGTATCAAGGCAGGTTGTATATACAGACGACGATGAGGAAGATGACGAGGACGAAGATAAAGAGGCGCAGAAATCCACTATTAAGCTTGCTGGTGTATATAAGGATGATCCTCCAGTCATGACTCCAGATGATGGTGAGTTTATCGGACTTAACGGTCGCTGTAACAAGCCCGTTGATACTTGCTATTCCTTCTGGGTTGCTGCGTCGCTTAGTGTAAGTAATCAACCATGTAAATTCTGTAAAGCTACTACTGACCATGTCAACTACAGCTGCTAGGTCAGAATGAAACGCGCCTCTTAAACATTGAGGCCATTCGTCGATTTTTATTTGAACAGACCCAACATTCCATCGGTGGGTTCGGTAAAACACCTGGACAACCGCCAGGTCATTGCCCGTAGCATTACTATTACAGGACTTTACTAATGATGGCCAGATATTTACCATTCCTATCTGGGTCTTGCAGCTCTGGCAATCATGAAAGAGTCAGGTCTTAAATCACTCGATCCGGCACTCTGTATCAGTATGCAGCAGAAAGAGACTATTGAGCAGTTCCGGAAGGCTGCGGTTGTGCCGACCAGGACCTATTGGAGGCATGGATATTGTTTCTCAATCCGGGAGGACGATCCCGATTTCGAGAGGGTCATGGCTTGCAGCCAGGAACCCCAGCATTTTTGAACGAGATAGCGGATGTACAATCCGAAATCGGATCTTTGGACTGGATCCGACCATGTATCTGTAGATAGCTCGAAGCGCTAGGACACAAGATAGATCCCAGTGGAGCTTTAATATGGCTAGATGCCGGCCGTTCATGCCAGCTTGTACTTCTCGTGGAACCGGATGGGCGACGAGGGGATGAGATCTGCCGGCTAGGTGAAAAGCCTTCTAGGACATTGGAGACTACGAGAGGCTTGAGACTTCGACGTACCTCTCAAACGTGTGCTGCCTCTCGTGCGAAGGCACAGGTCGATGCAGCTCCTGAATTTCCAAATACGTGTACCAATTCTAACCTGCCAATATTTCAAAACGAAGCGATCCTGATTCCGGTTGGTTAACATATCAACATTTCTTCTCGGTTTTGTTTACATAGGTACCTTACCTACCTAAGAAAAATTGACGATGTATTGGCGAGCAGAGATCGGTTGACGTCAAACAGCAATGCAGGTAATTAGCCCGCACATTGTGCTGCACCTGAGCACCGCTCCTGTGGAACAGCGGATTTCTAAAGTGAAAAACTATATTTGTAGAATCTTTGTATGCCCAATATGCAACGTCTAAGGGGTTTTGCTGACTTCGTCACATCCTATTCTCATGGCGCCACTGACGGTGATCTTGTCCAACCTAGGGATAGCCGAGCTTCAACTCATCGGAGAACCTCGACCTTGACCGACCTCATAGCTTCCTATTCCATGGATATACCTCTTCATCCTTTCTAAATATCTGTGCACTCTCCAGTCGCCCACAATGCAGCTTCTCATAGGCTCCATATTTCTTCTCCTGTCGAGCTATGTTCAAATAACAAGCTCCCTCTCCACCCAAGAACCTCTCTACCCCCACCCACCCTCACAGTCCCAGTCCCAATCCCAATTCCAATCTCATGAAAGCAGCTCGACCAAGGCCCTCCTCGCCCTTCACCAAGGCCTCGTAACGCACGAATCTATCACCGGTAACGAAGAGAGCGTAGGGGATTATCTAGCGCACTACCTCGAGAAAGCGAAATTTACCGTCGAGATTCAAGAAGTTGCTCCACGAAGCAAGTCACATCCAGCACGGAACAACATCTTCGCGTATGTCGGGTCCCATCACTCTGCGCGCAAGACTAGAACATTGATATCTTCGCATATTGATACCGTTCCGCCGTTTTGGAAGTATGAGAGGAGAGGGGATGAGATCTGGGGGAGGGGGAGCGTGGATGCGAAGGGTAGCGTGGCAGCACAGGTAAGAGCTGTAGAGGAACTCATTGAGAGCGGGGAAATCAAAAAGGGCGATGTGGGTTTATTATTCGTTGTTGGAGAGGAGGTTAGCGGGGATGGCATGAAGAAGGCCAATGATCTAGGATTGGAGTGGGAGAGTGTTATCTTTGGGGAGCCGACGGAGCTGAAGCTTGCGAGTGGACATAAGGGTATTATAGGAGTGGAAATCAGCGCAAAGGGCAGGGCAGGCCATAGTGGATATCCGGAGCTGGGAAAGAGCGCAAATGCTATGCTGATCCCGGCATTGAATGCTTTGCTCAATGCGGAGTTGCCTAGCAGTGAGAAGTATGGAAATACGACCCTGAATATTGGGAGAATTGAGGGTGGTGTGGCTGGAAATGTTATTCCCGAGGATGCAAAAGCGCTTCTGGCTATCAGGATTGCGGATGGACAGCCGGAGGACGTTCAGAAAATCATTCTGGATACGGTTAACGAGCTGGGTGAGGAGCTGACGGTCAAGTTTCTGGGTGGTTACGGTCCTGTCTACATTGATAGTGATGTTCCAGGCAAGTTTCGATGTGTTGAACTCGTACTTGGCTTTGGCTAATGATTGATTAGGATTCGAGACTATGGTTGTTAATTATGGTACCGATATCCCGAACCTGAAGGGAGACCACAAGAGGTATCTGTACGGACCAGGAACCATCCTGTTGGCTCACAGTGACCATGAGCACCTACGGATCTCGGACTTGGAAGCTGCAGTGGAAGGCTACAAGGCGTTGATCAAGCATTCGTTGAAGTAATCATGGATGGTCTATCTATTATTCTATGATCATAATCGGTCGGGCTCTTCTACCAGTCCCTTTTGACAGTGTCCGCCTATTCATGAGTTAAAGTGGTGTTCATGAACGGCAAGCAGGGCAGCTTAGCTCAGTTCATACCCTGTTGATAGTGACCGATGTTTCAACTCGTTCCTCAAGATGCTTCCAATCCAAGCATAGGACTCTCGATAACCTCTTGAAAGTTCCTTGCCCAGTATAAGGGAGAGGTCTCCACCTCCTGCGAACTACTCACATGAACAGGTACTCGACCAATACGCTTGAGAGTCTCTATCAATCTTCCCTGTCCATCACTGGACATGACAATACCCGTCACACCTTCCGCAGTCAAGCACTCAATATCTGTTCCCGAGTCGCCAAAATATACGACTCTCAAAAACGGAACCCGAGACGTAGCTCTCCACTTTTGCCAAAGCTTATTCATGGCAGCAAGCTTCGCATCTGAGGTAGCCATGATAGGTCCACTATCTGGACCCGAAATCATGCCATCATCGTTGGGATGATTAGCCAAAATATCAACATTCAAAGTACCAGCACTGGCACTAGCCTCCAGCACGCCTCGAATGAAAATCTCCGAGAAATTTACAGAAATTACACCCCAAATACCGTCCCTTTCCTCAACCTGCTTCACAAAGTCCTTGAACCCTGCTCTAATGCTCAAGTCCCTTTTCTCCAACGCATCTCCGGCGAATTCCCGCCACTGCTCATTCTTGATTCCCTTAAATATACCAGATACCCCGACCCTTTTGAAGCTGGGTAGTTCGACGCCGCGGAGATATCGCTGGAACGTGATTTCCTCAGCGAGGGACTTGCGGTCAATTTCAGCGGGTCTGTAGCCGTGGAGTGAGCGAGAATAAAATTCGCTATAGGTATATGAGAGAAGACGCCACTCGTTGGTCATATCTTTCCCAGTTTGTGACTTTTGTGTTGAGATGCCGAATTTGGCGAGTAGAGAGATGGTGTCTGAGTGGGTTATTGTGCCGTCAAAATCGAGGATGAACGCTGTGTTCGACATTGTTCTTACAGGTTTGGAGACGTGCGGAGAAGAAGTGGTATGGGAGATGTGGAGTTAGAGAAGGAGAGTTGAGATAATGATGAGTGTTGCTGTTGAGTTTATACACCTGATTTAGAGTTTGGGAGACCGACAGGCGAAGTCGCTCACCGAACTGGTTCAATGCGGATCTTCGATATCATTTAAGCTTAAACGTTCTTCCCTAAGCAGACATTCTGGAACTCCGGCCGTTATACCTACCATATAAATATGCGGGTCCATATGATCGAATCCGAATTGATCAAACGAATTGTAACATGAAGCTCCAGGACGTCTTTGAAGAAAGGGATGTTACTGACGAAAAACTTGGCGTTTCTTGTCTTTCCCTAGCCTAACTTAAGAACGAGGCTGGGCAAATCTGTTTCGGCGAACGAGAAATACACAGGTGCGTTTCTAGTTTGCAACTCAGCATTAAAGCCATAAGTATATTTCAGGATTTTACCTGAAGGCCCCTTCAGAGTCACCTAGTTTTTGGATGACTTGATCAATTTAGAATGAGGAGCTTATTACGAAGTCCTAAATCAATTCGCCCAAGACGAGTTGTGCTGGCTTCGGAATATAGACATCTTACTTTGAAGTAAGGCTATTGATTTCGTGGTCCCCCATCACTGCTAGAATTAATGGATCTCCTCGTACTCTTATAAAGGAACCTCCTTTCATTAATTTGCACTCGTTGCCCTGGGCCAATAACGGAGTCTGGAAGTTATCACAGCTGTAGAGCGGAAGCTTATCTATAGAGTGGGGATTGGCGGATACAACTACAAAATGGAATCGCAGCCGAATTCTCATGATTGCAACTCCTAGGTATTGAGCTTATCTACTGTCGCAATTCGTGTCGAATCTACTCGTAGTTTGACAGCCAAGCCAGGCATATTAGTAGGTACTTATAGGAGGAACCTGGAATGGAAGCTTGCGGTCCCGTTCCATTTAGAGTTGCGACCCTGACACTAACCGCCCGGCCCCTATGGTGGTTGGTGGTCTCGGTGGTGTAAACATAAGCGACCTGTACTTCTACCTACCCTACCTACCTATTCTCTAACACTCGCTCTTGATATTGTACGACAAGCGCACCGAACACTATTCCTACAAGAGACATTCGAGTCACCACGCAGAACCATCGCACTCAGCACTCGGATCTATTGTCAGCCTCAACCTCTTCGCGCGAGAGGTCAACTTCGAAACATTAACTGGGTAAGCAGGCATCTCATGCGCCCATCATCCTCAACAGCTCCATACAGCAATCTAAACCCGACCCCACCACCACATCGTGGATTGGAATCATCAACCTCCATCCCGCTCGCACTTCTTCTCTTTCGCAGGCAAAGAACAATATACTCGGCACGATATTAGATTACCATCTCACACGTGGGGGTCATTTCGCGGCGGTAGCATCCTTCCCGATACACACAGCATTTCATCCTCGGGCGCCGGGCAACGAAGACAAGATCACGACCTGGCAACCAGCAACCCCGATATCTACTCCAAGCGACTATACATACGATCTGCGAGTTGATCAGGCAATCGCGATACGGGGGCGAATCCTATCATTGCATTGCACGTCTGTCGTCTAATCGAGTATTGCCATGCTGGTTAGTCGTCTGCAGCAATTGAGACACCACCACAGGCACAGCTCAGGAACAGCAAAGCAGCAACTTCAATTACAGTAGTCTTCAAACCGTTTCATACCTCTGCAGTCTCCATACAACGGCATTTGGGAGCACGCACAATACGACTTGCGACGGCTTCTGATTGGATAGACATATTCGTTGTTTCGCGCTTCACTAAGCATAGCCCCTCTCTCGAGCTCAGCCACGCCGTGTAAGGCTGACAGCACAATTCGAGAATCAGCCTGACGCTGTTCTAAATAAAAACATCAGCATCAACGATACGCGGCTGGTCGGCATGGACCATCAACGTGGGAGATCACTGTCTGCTGGACATCAACAGCATCATATAAATCCTAGTCACTCGCCTTCCTTTCAGGATAACGGATCTCTTGGTCTAGGAATTGGTCTCAACAACAACGGCATCCAGATCCAGAGCAACGAACAGCAATTCCTGAATAACAGCTTTAATGCTAGTAGTGGCTTCCCCAATAACGACTTCATGACCTCGCAAACACAAGCCTTTTCGCAGGGTGGTCTGGGCGATCCAACCTTCGCGCCTACCACCAACTTCAATCAGCAATACAAGCAAGAAGAACAATCGTCAGCATATAGCCAGCCACACTTCAAGCGAGAGGACCAGTCATCGCCATACAACCAGCCGCAGATGGGCAGTTTTACACAGGATCTCATGAATGCGACATCGAGCTTCAATGAAGGCGCGGACTTTCCATTATTTCCATCTAACCAGGCTGAATACGACCCCTCGTTCTTCTCTAGTGATCCTACTCTGTCGCGGAATCATTCTGTGAACCCATCACAACTAGATATGTCTTCTCCACAGAATGCACCTACACCACCCAACAATCTCCTACAACCAGATTCACATCCACCGGCTTCCGCGCATCAGTCCCCGAATTTCAATACAAACCAATTCCAGTCTTCCTCAAATCACTCTAGGCACGCCTCCTTGGGACCAGAGAGCGCCGCCTTTCTTCAGGGACAAAACATCGAGTGGAGCATGATGGCCCCTCAATTCACGGGCCATAGGAGAACTCCCTCGGAATATTCAGACGTCTCTGTGGCCTCCGCTAGAAACTCTCCAAATTTAGGCCACCATGACAGTTTTGACGCAATTGACCAAAACCATTCACCCATGCAAAGACCACAAGACAGCATCTACGAGAATGTGCTTGGTATTGGTAGCTTCTCGTTGTCAGATAATCATCATGGAGCAAGCCCGAGGCGAGGACTTAGTCCTGCTCATAGCCCTGCTATCTCACCACGCTTAGGTCCCCAGACTTTGCCCAGTATGAGTCAACAACCTCCGATGTATATGATGAACAACAATGGGTTCGGTCAAACCATCTACGGTCAAAATCAGCAGGAATCATTTCCACAAATGCAGAACGAAATGACCCAACAGATGGTACCAGATATAAATGTCGTATTTGCACCCGCCTCGAGGCAGAACAGCTTCGAGCCTCCAAAACCTTCTCTGGACGCGGATGCGCTAACTCCACCTGACAGAGGTTCGTAAATTTGAGACTCGATGGGATCGTTACTGACAGCTTCAGGTCGACGCCGTCGCGCTAATACCGATCCAAACAACACTAGTACGGGTATTCCTCGAGTCGGTACTCCATCAAGTGTATCACCTTCCCTTGGCAGTGATCTTGGATCTCGACCTCCGGACTCGCATCGTTCACTTTCACCGAATGATCGATCTGGTGCCAACTCTCCAAGCAGACGACGACAGTCAACATCTTCGCTACCAAATCGTGACTACATACTTGGTCTAGCAGATCCTGAATATCAACCTTCAGTTACCGAAAGCGGAAATGCCAAGCGTGTACAAAAGCACCCTGCTACCTTCCAATGCACTCTGTGTCCAAAGCGCTTTACAAGGGCCTATAACTTGCGATCTCACTTGCGCACCCATACTGACGAACGGCCATTCGTATGCACTGTATGTGGAAAAGCCTTTGCTCGCCAGCACGACCGGAAACGACACGAGGGTTTGCACTCCGGAGAGAAGAAATTTGTCTGTAAAGGCGAGCTCAAGCAAGGTGGATCATGGGGCTGTGGTCGCCGATTTGCTCGCGCTGATGCTTTGGGCCGGCATTTCCGTTCTGAAGCCGGTCGTATCTGTATCAAACCTCTCCTGGACGAAGAAGCGATTGAAAGACAACGCGTGTGGAATGAGCAACGTATGCAGAATATGCACAACATGCAGCAACCACAACCACTGGCACTCGACCCCAACGGCTTCCCTATTGACTCGAGTGGCAATTACACATTGCCGGCTGCTTTACTGGCTCAGTACCCTGCTCTTGCGGGATTGAGCTGGTCCGATCTTCCACAAGGAGATCCCGGTCTAGATGAAGATCCGAGTGGTCAGGGCAGCTTCGATGCAAGCGGCTCCGAGTTTTACGATGAGGACAACGAAGGGGGCTACGTATCGAGTGGCCCCGGCCCCCAACAGGGCTACGCACAGATACAAATGCACGATGGATATACTGGTTACAGCAGTGATATCGGACGTTGAATTCTTGGAGATGCAGTCTAGAAGTTCGATTTTCTCGGCGCGATGCTTTGATACCTTCAGAGGATTTTTTCTGACTTTTTATGATTTTGGGAACTCTATGTTGGGCGCATTAGATACCATTTGCGCTACACGGCGCAGCTTTTGCACTGAGTAGCATGGCTGCCCAAATTCTGGCAAGATACTCCTAGCCTTCTGTATCTCACTTTGTTTGTTTAGACTGATGGACTATGGCTATGGAGGCTAGTGCAATGATCTATATGACGAAATCATTTACATTCTTCAAATTACTCCATATGAAATGTAGTTTTGCAAACGCGAGACCTCCTCTCGATCATCACTTACTTTACGTAATAGCATTTCAGCCCAAACATGTAATTGCCCTTGAAGCTTGAGTATTCCATCCATCCATCTCTTGCAATTGAGATTCGGAAGTGGACTTACTTGCCCCACCTCTAAGGACAATTTTAACAACGCTGCCATCTCCCTCAAAAAGTCACTTTTTCAGGTCTGTCAATTTGTCTTCAGCTTCCATCCGAACTTCTCTGCGTATTGCCAGAAAAGGAGCTGATAATAGAAATAGCCGCATGAGATTTTAGCATGCGTTTGCTTGCGTTTGTGCTTCCTAGTGGGAGTTTTGCTGGAAGTCGTTATCGTAGATGGGGATATGGTGGAGTGTGGTCTAGCTGCGTAAGGCTATACTAATACTAACACAGATTAATGTATGTTTAGTATAGCTAACGATGAGATATTTGGGAATGCGCAGAATCTTGATGTCGCATTTCTTGTACGTGGGGATGAATCCTTCATCATTTTAGATACGTAATAGTAGGAAACTATACTGTAGTTACAGTCCTTGATAGAAAAACTAGATTTCAAACTATAATGTCCTTTTTGATATTGATCTAAGGGAAGGGAAAGTTCAAGAAGCAGTTGACATGAAAATGTTTTCATCTTTCAAATTGATTTGCTGCTGCGGGGTTCTGTTTACCCCACTACTAGGTCGAGTCGGGCTGGATGGAGTACTGGACCTGGTGTCACGACGGACCGGCCCTTCTCTACTGTATGACTACTTCTAGACTCTTCTATCTAACCTTCTATCCTTGACAGTTGTCTTCGTCCACGTTTACGTGACGAGGAGATCTTCTTGTCATGACGAGTGAGGAGTGATGCTCATGTGGAATACTGACTTGTTGACATGTGGAATACTGACTTGTTGACATGTGGGTGAGTCGAGGGAGATACCCGAGAGCGGCAATCCGTACAACGCTCAGGTGCTCTGAATTGCAGGTCAAAAGAATGTCTCTGAAGTCTTCTGTGTAATGTATTTGAGCTTTTCATACAGCTTGGTGTCCTGATCATTTCGCCAAACCTTCTGCATGTCTATATCTTCCCAGGGTTTCGGCGGCTTACACATATAGTTTGGTAAATAAATGAATAGCGACGTCGTGCCGATACAGCTAGCTATTGGTCGCCAAAGGGCGTCAAAGCGAATCTTGCCTCAAATGAATCACCAGTCGTGTTTATCGGCCCATCACATTTCAATTTGTGTGTGTCGGAATGGCGAGTTCATGACAGCGACAGTTGGCTGGCACAATTTTCATGCACGCCGCCGAGTGCGACAAGACCCCGTAGACCAACCAGAGACCGGGCGACCGACCCTCCTTTATGCACAATCGAATTGTCGACCTTGGATTCGAGAGGCTCTGTGGATTCTCATCTGATGCCGAAGTTGCGGTGAGGCCTGGAAGAGGAGAGTTGGAAGACCGAGGATGGGTCCTGCGCGCCTGCTAGCAAATCGCTCTTCTTCCCCTGGTGCCGCGAATTAAAATCAATTAATTAATGCCTCTGCTGGTACCCGCTGCCGGCGCGCAGGCCTTTGTGTTTCTCATAGCGCCGAATCGCTCTCTCTCTCTCCCTATCTCCCATCCCTACCCACAATAAGGAGACATGCGGTAGGCTCCGTAGCCGTAGGTGACAGGATCATACAACAATATGTAGCCTGCCTGCCGAGCCTGCCTACGATGCGCAAATAATCTTCATTTGAAGAATCATACTTCACGCAACGCGCCCCAAAATAATTGCCTCTCCATACGCCACGGCGATCCGCAGCTTGATCATCGTGTATCGATCGCATGGGGTGGCACGGACAAGCTTCTCGATAAGGGCATCTCTGTGATACACAGCAAAATTACCTAGCTAGCCATTGTCTCAGGTTTGTCCCTGGAGTCTTGTGGTGCGCTCGAGGTGCTGTAATGTGGCTGCAACCCTTTGGCGAGAAACAAACCGATAATTCTCATCCACGCCCACTGTGGCCGAAAAGTTCCTCCATGTGACCACTTCGATTCCCTAGTCACAACACTTCCTCTCTCTGCTCTGTCGCCCAGGGTATCTACATATCTTTCGTACCTTACCATCCTTGCCCAAATCGACAATCTTCCACAATACTGTCCTTGCGCCTTGTTTAGCCGTTGCACCATAGCCCTCGATGAGTCTGACACCAATCCGCGAATTCACGAGCTCGAAAAACCACCATGGCTGCTGTCGAGGGTTTGTTGTTCTGCGCGGATCGCCCAAGGAACGATTATGGGTCCACTACGATCCGGCCCTTGACGATTGGGTTGGCTAGAAGGTGGAATGAGGAGGATACACGGATAAGGCTGAACCTCATATCCAGAGCATGGATACAATTGCGCACAGCTGCGAAGCTTGAAGGTGCATATGGGATAAATTTGGTACGAGCCTGTCGATATATCTCCTATTTTTTGCCTCACCGGCTTCTGTCAGGCGTTGTTGTCTCGCAGGAGTGCAGTAGCGGCTGAGGAGGCAAGCCTGCCGCAGGACGGCGGTGTGGACCTAACAACACAGATCTCTAACGAACATTTCACAGGAATTACTTCCGCATTCGGAATCTACGTGGCCCTGCAGGACGAAACCCCATCCTTTGAAAGCGCCAAAAGGTTTGGGTATTTTTGGAAAATGGCCTGGCGGCATACCATCACCACTTAGTGACGACGATTCCATTCCATCCTTCGAACCGAATACCGATGCACTCGCCAGAAAGCAGGCACACGACTCTCCCGCTTCTCGAATTACCCCTCCTTCCTCAGTGGTCAAAAGAGAAGATCATTCTCTGTTCCGTGACCCTACTATGGCCACCTCGGTGGACCTCCAGTCTGAAGCTGGTTTCAAGATGGCTGCCAAGAAGAAGAAGGGAAAAGCGGCTGCCAAGTCTGCGTGGGATGACGACGAAGACGAGAAGAAGAAGGAAGAGGGCGAGGGTGAGGGCGGCGATGGTGGAGACAAGTCCGGGGATCTTGGTGCTGGTGGCGACGGAGACAAGAAAGACGAAACAAGTGGAAATGCTGACAGGGCAGGTGACAACCCTCCTGAAGATGACTGGGACGCTTTTACGCCGGCAAAGGGTAAGAAGGGAAAGAAAGGGAAGAAAGGAGCAGCAGAGGAGATCGCGCCTCCAGCTGCCGAGAAATTTGACGCCTTTCACGAGATCAAACTGGACGATACTGGACCGATGTTGGACTTGAGCTTCGATACTGGGACAAAACCAAGTACAGGTGGCTTTGGTTCTTGGGGTAGTAGTTGGAATACAGGAACTACAAGGTATGTGGATGTGCATCTAGTCTAAATATATGACCTCTCATTGAATCACAACTGATGCTACGCAACAGCAATTGGGACTTTTCGGCTACAACTGCAGATGCTGCGCCGGCAGCCGACGACAAAAAAGTAACCGAAGACAACCCTTGGAGTATGAATCGAGGAAAGCCAACGAAGAAGGAAAAGAAAGGATTTTCGTTTGGATCACTTGATGAAGAAGAGGAAAAGCCAGCGGAACCAGATCCAATAGTCGAGAAGAAGGATGACGACAACTTCGACTTCGGATTCGGGAAAAAGGACAAGAAAAAAAAGAAGGGTGGCGCATTTTCATTCGATGCTGAGGAAACTCCTGAATCCACCCCGGCAGTCATAGAGGAAGCAGCTGCTGAAGATGACTGGGGCGGTGGATGGGGAGCACCAAAGGCCAAGGGTAAGAAAGGGAAGAAAGGCGCTGCTGAACCTGAGACTCCGAAGGTTGAGCTACCAAAGATTGAGGAGCCAGCTCCTGTCCAAGATGACTGGTCATCTTTTGCAACTGCTGGTAAGAAAGGAAAGAAGGGTAAGGGCAAGACTGTTGACGAACCACCAAAGGTATGTTTTACAAGTGTCTGTTTGCGCCAGAACAGGTCCTCATTCTGTTGTTACTCTATAACCCTCTCCACTCTCGATGCAAGAAATTGGGCCCAAGTCTAGAGTGACATCAGGACCAATCTCGGGTCGAGCCGCTGTGGAGACCCTGACCTGCTAGTGCATTATGGTGATACTGTTGCATAGATTTCAGTATCTGAACATCATCAACCCTCAGGCGTATCAATACTCCTATCGTCGAATGCCTGTCGTTGTTCTCGAGTCGAACTCCTTCGGTTGTTAGTCCTCGCGTGGATTGCGTAATTGACTTGCTACAGATCGAAGAGACACCAGCTCCTGAACCAGATCCTGAAGCCGCTGCCGATGACTTCGGATGGGGAGCGACAGTCTTCAAGAAGGACAAGAAGAAGGGCAAGAAAGGAGCTATCGAGGAGGTCCCTATAGTGGAGGGAGTCAAAATACCCGACCCCGAGCCGGAGCCGGAGCCAGCAGATGATGGATGGGGATTCTCGGCAAAGAAAGATAAGAAGAAGGGTAAGAAGGAATTAGTCGACGAACCCGCCAAAGCCGTCGAAGTCACCCCGGAGCCAGCGAAAGAAGAGGAACCAGCAGATGACGGCTGGGGCTCTTTCGGCACCGCAAAGTCGAAGAAGAAAGGAAAGAAGGGGGCTGTGGAGGAGCCTGTCAAGGTCGAAGTCAAGATTCCAGATCCCGAACCCGAGCCAGAACCTGTTGTCGAGGACATTGGGTGGGGTGCTCCTGTGACGGGGAGGAAAGACAAGAAGGGCAAAAAGGGCAAAACCGTTGTTGAAGAAGTCAAAGTCGAACCCCTAAAAGAACCTGATCCGGAACCCGATGCCGAGCCAGTTGTTGACGACTTTGGTTGGGGAGCGACAACATCGAAGAAGGACAAGAAGAAGAAGGGCAAAAATGCCATCGAAGACATCCCAGTAATGGAAGAAAAAACCCCTGAGCCTGAACCCGAACCAGTTGCCGATGATGGCTGGGGTGCCGCGGTCACGGGAAAAAAAGATAAGAAGGGCAAGAAAGGCAAGACTGTTGTTGAAGAAACCAAGGTAAGCATCCCCCAATTTGGTCTGCTGCGAACAGTCTGTGCTTGGGGATGTACTTCCCACAAGCGGATCCTTTTTTTTAGGCGAGCTCGCTTCTAATAACAACAGGTTGAGCCAATCAAAGAGCCGAACCCACTACCAGATCCTGATCCCGAAGTTGAAGAATCTTCTGGCTGGGGAGCATCCTGGGGTCTGGGTAGCAAGAAGTCCAAGAAGAAGGACGAACCCAAAGCCAAAGAACCAACTCCTGAACCTGAACCAACACCAGTCGTCGAAGAGGATGTCGGTTGGGGATCATTCGCGACTGGGAAGAAGGAGAAAAAGGGCAAGAAGGGCGCTAAAGCTATCGTGGAAGAACCACACAAGATCGAAGAGCCAGTTCCTGAGCCCGAGCTCGAGCCAGTAGTCGAAGAAGACTCTGGATGGGGACTTTCTTTCGGATCAAAGAAGGACAAGAAAAAGAAGGGCAAGGACGAAATTTCAAAGATCGAAGAGCCAGTCAATGAGCCTGAGCCGGAGCTCGAGCCAGTAGTCGAAGAAGACTCTGGATGGGGACTTTCTTTCGGATCAAAGAAGGACAAGAAAAAGAAGGGCAAGGACGAAGTTTCAAAAATCGAATCAATTCCTGAACCAGATCCGGTGGTTGAAGATGATGGATGGGTAAGTTCAATGGCCAGATTTCTTCCAACGGGCGAAGACCCCTTTCATCGTTGGTCTGCTTGGTTTGACTCGTACTGATCCATTGACTAGGGGTTTGGATCTTCGAAGAAAGACAAGAAGAAAAAGACCAAGGATGAACCCGCAAAAGTTGAAGTTGTACCTGACCCTGTGCCAGAACCCGTAGTAGAGGAAAGTGGTTGGGGCTTCGGCTTAGGGAAGAAGACGAAGGGAAAGAAGGGTAAAGAGGAGCCAAAGATAGAGCCAATTCGGGAGCCAGTTCCTGATCCCGAACCCGAAGCCGTAATTGACGATGGCTGTAAGTCTTACCTAGTCCTCAACATCATGCATAGAAGTCGCAATGATCATTCTTGAATCTCGATCCGAGAGCAACGCTAATCTGTAAGTAGGGGGATTTGGAACATCTTCAAAGGACAAGAAAAAGAAGGGTTCCAAAACCAAGGAGACGTCTCCTCTACCCGCTCCAACTGTTGAGGAGAAGGTCGCTGACGATGACTGGGCGAATTGGGGCCAGAAGACGGCAACGAAGGACAAAAAGAGCAAGAACTCCAAGGCATTGGTTAAGGTCGATGAACCCATACGAGCACCAACGCCACCTCCGGCTGTTCCTGAAGTAGACGATGATTTTGGTGGGTGGGGAACCTCCAAGAAGGAAAAAGATAAGAAGAAGAAAGGCAAGACGTCATCGCCGGAGGCTTCTTTCCTCGAAGATTCAGTCAAACCTGATGCCATTGAGGAACCAAAAGCCGATGACATTTGGGGCGCTTCGTCCTCAAAGAAGGAAAAGGACAAGAAGAAGTCCTCTAAGAGCAAAAGTGCTTTCGAGGTCATAGATGAGACACCGCCTGAGCCCGTTGTTGAAGAGACTAAAGCGGAAGACGATTGGGGCTCTAGCTGGGGAGCCGCTCCTGCTAAGAAGGACAAGAAGGGGAAAAAGGGCACTGAGGTTGAAGCTCCTCCACCAGCCCCGACGCCACCTGCCATGGATTTGACTGAACCTGAACCGGATTGGGATTTTGGAGCACCTGCCGAGAAAACAAAATCTAAAGAAAAGGAGACGGAAATTCCCGCGAAGAAACTCAGCAAGAAGGAGCAGAAGGAGGCAGACAAACTAGCTGAGAAAGCTGAAAAGCAAGCGAAGAAGGAGGAAGCTGCTGCCAAAGAGGCAGAAGAATTGGCCTTGGCTGAAGCGGAAGCTGAGGTGAGTTTATCCCATTCTTCAACCTTGGAAGATCGAGATATTCGAACGCTTAACGAAGCATTCTGAGTAGCCATGCTTCGAACACATGGTTTTCTCCATTATATTGAAATTGGAGCTGACAAGCATTCCTGGATCTAGGCAAAAAAGCAGGAAGAGGAAGATGCAAAAGCCAAAGAAGAAGGTCAGTTTTCCTCAAGATTTATTTCACTTTCCAGCATGTCTCTCGATATTTGTTACCGAATGTGCCTTTTTCCTTCTATCATCAAACATCTACGTGTCGCTGGATAGCAAAACTGACATTGATATCATTAATAGCGGAAGCCATCGCTAAAGCTGCGAAAGCTCCTAAATTGAATAAAAAAGAGCAGAAGAAAGCTGACGACCTCGCCAAGAAATTGAAGCTTGAGGAGGAGGAAGCAGCCGCAGCCGCAGCCGCGGCCGCTACTTTGGCGGAAGAGGATGCGGCCCGCGAAGCAGAGGAGCTAGCTGCCAAGGAAGCCGAAGAGAAAGCGGCCCTTACCGAAGCCAAATCGTCCAAGAAAGACAGCAAATTGAAGAAATCTAAGAAGGGAGGCGCAGTTGCAGTCAAGGAATCCGAGCCGGAGCTAGACCTCATTGATTTGAGCTCCGGCAAAGAAAAGGTCGAGATCGAGGATAAGTCCGAGCTTTTCGGTTTCTGGGGAGCTAGCAAGAAATTACCCAAGGGTGGTGGTCAGAGTGGAAAGGAGGAGATTGCGATTGCTGACAAAGCATTGCTTCTGGAAGCTACCAATCCCAAGGACACGACATCGTCTTTCAAAGCATCCACCACCACTTCTTCATCATCGATGAAGCCATCAGCAATTACGAAGAAAGCTGTAGGTGGAAAGATCGCGGATAGGCTGAAAGCTTTCGAGTCATCCAAGGACGTTGTCGCGCCCCCTCCACCTCCCCCGCCTCCATCGCCACCACCCCCAGCCAAGGAGGATAAGAAGAAGTCCAAATCCTCCAAAAAAGACAAGGAGATCATCGAGGAGCCACCAATCCCCCCTAAGAAGATATCAAAGAGTAAAGAAGTTCCCGGTAGCTTTCCCACGGACGTTTTAGACGACGATATTGTTGAAGTTGTTGAGATGCCAACTGCCAAAAAGTCGAGCAAGAGTAAATCCGCCAGTAAAGCTAAAGATCTTCCCAAGGAGGTCCCCAAAGAAGAGCCTGTAGTTGAATCGCCTCCAACGCCGCCGCCGGAGCCTAAATCTTCCAAGAAAGAACGTCCTCGCGTTGTCCGCGATGGAACTTCATGGGGTGCCTGGGGTGCAGCGCCTAGAGAAGAGAAAAAGAAGTCGTCCAAGGATCGCAAACCTTCACCCGATTACGAGAAGAAGTCCTCCAGAGAGTCGAAATCCAAACGATCGGAAAAGGAGGAAAAAGTCTCCTCCAAGGATTCGTCATCCGACAAGGCTGACCGCCCACCGATATCCAGGGGGATAACCAGTATGTTCGGTGGAGGTGCACCACCTCTTCGACGAGCGAGTACTTCTGGCAAAACAAGTTCTAGACGGCAATCGATTGCTGATAGTGGTTTGATCTCTCCACCTCCGGAAATGTCTGTGAAAGCAGCAAAGATGCTTGGTGTTACTCCTGGCAAACTTTCACGAAGCAAATCCGAGAAGCATAGCAAATCACGTGGTGCGTTTTTTTCTCACTGTGTCTAATGTTTCCATAGCTGACTTTCCACAGGCCTCGACGATGAGGACGTTATGGTGGTCGGAGCCGATGTGGCCTCTCCTGAAAAGTCGAGTCGTGATCGCAAACGGAAGTCGAAGGTAACTCAAGATCCAATGGTACTTAATAGTCCACCCCCAGCTGTGCCAATGCCTCCTGGAGATAACGATCCGCCCTGGCGGAGACACAGGATGCCATTTGCGAAGGAATCGAGTGCTAACGGACGAGCTGCTGAACAGGATGAAGACATTGTTATGGTCGATGCCGGTGGCCCATCCGAAAACCCTGGACTGAAGAGATCTGAAAGAAAAGTGGGACTTGGTGCAATGTTTGGAGGGCTACTCTCAAAGCCTCGACCAGAGACTAAACGCCGTGCCACTGTTGACGAAGATGTTCGCGGTTTGAGGCGGGAGGATCGGAAAATCAAACGATCATTCAAAGATCGGCCTGAGACAGAGGATGCAGATGTCACGATGACTGGCGGAGCAGATGCGGATGACCAAGAAGAGAGACGTGCTGCACGACGTGCTCGCAAAGCAGAAAAGGAAGCAATGGATAAGGCAGCTGAGGATGCCCGTATGGCCAAGGATGTCGAGCGTAGAGAACGCCGTCGGAAGCATGAGGAAGAGTCAGAGGCGCGCCGTCAAGAAGAGAAGGAAGCCAGACGAGCTGCTCGCCGAGAACAAAAAGTTGCAGAGGAGGCTGAGCGACAAGCTGCAGAGGTAAAGGCAGCTGAGCGAGCGGAGCGGCACCGAGCCAAGCGAGCTGAAAGGGATGCCAGAGAAGCTACTCATACTGATGTTGAGCCGCTCACCGAAGGTCCAGAGCGTCTGAAGAAATCCGATCGTCGCAAGTCTCACATGGATGCTCCACTCGACGATGAAGAAGAACGTCGTCGTAGACGTGAAGAACGACGGGCTGCGCGTGGTGTAGAAACCCCGAAGACCAGCCGTCGCAAATCAGCTCCGATTGTGGATAGCTACTTCGACTCACGAAATGGAAACAATCCACCAAAGGAATCGAGACGCAAAAAGGCTGGCTGGCCTCATTCAGGTACAGATAGTTGGGTCGCAGATCATTCCGATGCCCCAGCTCCTCCAGACGACGCGCCCACCGATGGCCCAGAGGAACCTACGATTGGCGATGCAAGGGAGAGACGGCGCATGAGGAAGACGCGCAAGGCAGAGGATGGGGCTGAAGACGATTCCGAGGAGAGGAGAAAGAGACGCGAGTCCCGTCGTCGAGAAAGGGATGTTAAGAGCTCTGAAGGAAGTCATGGCGGAGATGGACGTAGGAGACGCGACTCGGGCTTTGTGGAGCCAAGATCGCGAGCACCTAGCGCGAAGGGTGAAGGTGGTGGAATCTTCGGTCGTTTGAGGAAGATGATCTGATTCGATTTACGACTTTTGATAGCATGGAGCAGTCATTGGCTTTGGGTTGGTGTTTTCAACTTTCAGTTCGGGCAATGAGCGATGTGTCTGGAGTTTTGTCTTGATGTTGATTTTGGGTGCATGTAATGGGGCCTTGAGAAAGGTGGATGGCATTGGAGGGATCATGGAATGGAAGGAAGGGAAGGAAACGAGCATTGGTTGGCAACTGTCACGGGACATTTCGCAAGTCACAGGCTGTACAAGTACCTACTTTTTTCTACTTGTATTGCCTCAGTGGAACCATCTGAACAGAACATAGAGAGGCAGACCTGGCTTGTAGGATCGGTGTAAGGTGGAGGCTTGATGTTTATCATTACATATACCCCGTTTCGTCATTGGATATGTCTAGTCTATCTATCTGGCATAGATGAGTATCTATTGAGCGAGAATAGCTCGCCTGGAAGATAATTTTACCTATTTATGCCCTTTAACTCTTACCTCTCTGCTTCAACATCATCCCGGCCATGAGTCCACGAGTTCTCATACATCAATCGTGTCTCGTAGAATGGCTAGAGTTTCATTTCTTCTTGCCGATCAGTTTTGAATGGCGTCTTGATGGCCGGAGTGTCTCTGCACTGCTAGAGAGTAAAGAGGTTGCTGAATACCCTAGAATTTCGATATATAGCCATGACCTTCTCCATATCGACATTACATATCCCGAGTGGGACATTGTGATCATGTATCATCAAGCATTTAGAACCTTGACTGCTCTATGGCCATATCAGCGATCCCTCGATGTTTGGTTCGAGCAGTGTCCGTCATTACCTACAGACTTCTCATTGTCTCGGCCCGTAACATAAGCACTGGGTGCGAGGGTCATTGAGCTATTAAAGTGACGAATCGACGTCCGTCGGTCAATTCGATCACATGGACATTGCTAGTAGTGTTGGTGGGATCCAGAGAGGCAGAGTTTAAAGAGCGCTCTGTATGAAAGGCGATATAATTATACTATGAGGCGATTCATAAATGCTGTTCATCTCTAGGATCTTTCGAGTTTCGATCCGACTCGCCATTTGGTCCTAAAAGTCGACTCTCCTCATTTTACAACAACTGTTGTAGTTGTGGCTCATTATTTCCGTCTTGATCCAGTCTACAGCTCTTGGATCTCTACGTGAAGCTCATGTATGGCATTCCTTGGAT
Source organism: Rhynchosporium graminicola (assembly GCA_900074885.1). NCBI lineage: Eukaryota > Fungi > Ascomycota > Leotiomycetes > Helotiales > Ploettnerulaceae > Rhynchosporium > Rhynchosporium graminicola. Next base: position 529,256 of record FJUW01000028.1, read on the forward strand.
ATAGTTTCCCACAACATAGCATATACAAAATGCCGATCTGCTTTGTATCACGTGGGGCATTCTTGGCTGGAATAAACATTCCTGAAGAGGAAGTTCGATCCCTTCACATGCGGGAGAGAGATAACAAACATCACCATCCTCTGCGCTGCTCCTGATAGGGTCTTGATTCCCTGAAGACAGTAGCATGAAAGACCACTTGCAACGCGATTCGAGGATGGCGAAACTAAAGAGGAACTCCCATTATGCAGCGCATGTATGTAATGCCCTGATTTGCCCGGCACATATGTCTTCCATGCACCCCCGCCATTTCGTCCTAGATGTTGTACTCCCAAGAATCCGTTATTTGTTCAAAGCCATAGTCGTAACCGTTGGCGACGTATCTTTTGCTTGTTCGAGTTCAAGAAACAGTACCATCATTCGATCGGAACCCTATCTTCTCTCAACCCTTGTCCCAAACCCCGCGGCTCTTGACACTTTACCATAGAGGTGGGTGAGATAAGAAGTGTAGCTTGTCTTTATATAGATTCATCTACTCATCGCATCCCAGGGTCAAGCCCTTGTTCCCTAGCTTCCGACAAGTCAAGTGGTGACTACCTTTATTTTCGAGGGTGATAAGTCACACAATCATCTGTCTCCGGAAGGCTCATTGACCTTCATCGACGATACGTTTTGAATAACCAAGTTCAAAATGACGATTCAATCATACTTATCAGACCGGTGGATGGTCACATTTGGGATTATATCTCTACTGTTATCCATTATCGGTCTAGCTGTAAACAAGAGGCAACGAGATGCTGTTCTAAGAAGGCTTCACTTCCAAAGAAGACGTACTTCTGGAGCGTCAACACCACCACGTTCTATATTGCCGAGCAAAAAGTCAGCCGGTCCTGATGCTCCAGACTTTTTTAATGCCTTCCCACCCTCTAGACGATGTGCTCTACCAGAATTGGCCAAAACACTTCCCGCACACTCAGCGCAGATATTCCAAAGCACCGAACCATCAGGAGATTTCCTCGGCAAGCATGCTCTCCCGATCTCACAGACGTATAGTCTCGAGAGTAAAACACCCCAATACACACCTACGGGCTTCTCGACAACAGAAATTAAGGCTATGGGCGATTTTCCAGCATATGATATCTTAAGCGGAGTACCGCTTCCACAAGCATACGAGAACTTCGACGCAACCAAAGCTCTCCCGAGACCATACCGACCACTAAGGTGGAAGTACCACCAGACAATGTGTAAGTCAAGAAACATAAATCGATATGCACCACACTAACTCAATCAAGCTCTCCAAAAGCTGGAGTCAGACTGGTGGCTAGAAGTCGAGAACACCTACGTAGCAAGAATCAAACAGCGACAAGACCTCTTCAGAGAATATGGCAGCAAAGTCTTAGATTACCTTCCTGGCTCAGAGCTCGCCTGCAAAGAACTCATGGAAATGGCTTTGCAATTCCTCTGCGCTCGATACCCAGCACACTTCTCCCTGTCATCTGACAAGAAAATCTTCCATAACAAACTACTAAACACAGATACGACCATCAAACGTTTCCACCCGCTACACGTCCTTCTCAACAATGTTCCCGAGGACTTTGCCATCGTACTTCGGAACGAAGAGGACGGCATGTACTACTTCCGTGCAGGCGTCATCTGTAGCTCGCTAGGCTGGAGCGTCGGCACCAAGATCGGAATGCAGCTCGAGGAAATACACGCCAAGATCCCAGACTACAAGGAGAAGATGTCCTTTAGCATGGATCGATTCTTCAGCAAGATGGCGACAAACTCGCCCATTCAGCGAGGCAGCTGGGGTCTCGAGGTCGGTACTCCACTGTTCATGCCACCAGGTCATCCCCACGAGAAGTTGCGAGAGGTTCAGGACCCGGATGTGAAGATTGAGGAGTGTAATTTCAGGGTTGATTGGCAGACTTTGAGGCGCTTACCATTGAGTGGGGGTGTGGTTTTCAATTTCAACGCGCTTTTTACGCCTGTGACCGAATTCCGTAATGAGCCATATATTCCTGCGCTTCTAGTCAAGATCTTGAAGGAGGGTAAAAAGAATTTGATGGAGTACAAGGGAACGTGGCATATTGAGCATATCTGCATCCCTAAGCTGGAAGAGTATGCGCAGGAGCAAGTTGCTAAGGGGTGGGTGAAGCCTGAAGGGGATGGCCAGGAGGAGTGGGAGATTGCGACGTTAGCTGAGAGCCCGTATTTTCCGGGTTGGGAAGAGAAGTGGCATCGTCAGCAGGGGTTCTAGATTTGGACATAGAAGTACATAAGTAATATGGCGGTCAAATTATACATTGCAGTTCTAGAACACTCTAACGATTTATATGACCGCATGAAACTGGAGTGACATGAACTATGCTTCAGTCACTTACATTCTGCAGGTGCCTGCATTTTTGGGAGCCACGCACTTTACGTAGCTTAACGATTGTGTTCAGGTTTGGCATTATGTTCGAAAAAAGTTCTATATCATCTCCATTATCTCCAGCTAGAGGCTAATACATTCTACAGCTCGAGGTGACGTATGAACAAGATGGAAATTCGAAGCCACTACTACAGAGGAATGGCTTCCGTCACTAGGAGCAACAGTATTAATTACAACGTTACCTATTTATCACATCATTACCCAAGGAATTTTTCAACACCTAATCAGGTCATAACTTCCAAGCAACACATCTCATGTCGTCTTTCTCCTCTCCTCATCAGATATTAAGCGGAGCGAAGCTAGGTGAAGCTCTTTGCTACACCCAACCAGCACGACGCCGCCTTCATTTCACAGCAGCCTCGAGTACCGTGCAGAAACAAAGGCTTCAATCACACTGAGCGAGCTTAGCAAACGCAAAACACTGGTATTCTGCTTGCATTGTGTACGTCCTGTAAGAGACTGTTGTTTTGCTTGAACCTAACTCCATTCCTTGGATGGCTCTGATGACTTTTTGATCTACAAAATTGTTCTAGCTCACCACTTCCTCGCGAATCGATGTCCGCGGTCCATATATTAACACAGGAGCAGAGCGCTATCTTGAACCTGAGTCACAATGAGATCATGATAAAATATGCTTTGCACCCCAAGGAACTGTAATCAAAGTTGATGCGCAAGTGCTTGCTATGCTTTTGCCCTTGGGCAAACAACTCATCTAATTATGTACATATCATTGGTAAAATCCCAAACTCGCGATTTGTATAATAATTCCCCGACTCAAGTTCAATCTTCCCTAGATCCACATAAATAAATAGTCTCCAGCACTTAATTCAGCAATATAATCATGTCTTCGTAATCTTTCAAGGGTATTTGTTCATGGGTCCAGATTATAAATAGGCTGTAAAATCTTGTAGCACCAAAGAGCAAGCGGATCAACAGCTTTGAGATCGCGAATCCAGTCTTGCATTAGCGCGACACTGACTTCGAAATCTTCTTCGAATCTTGGCCCGCATAGCTGTGCTCGTATGTCGCGTAGCATGGGGTTATGTTGAGTGAGGTGGAAGATGAGGAGGATTGAGACGAAGGTCTGGGACCAGCAGAACAGATAGGGTATCAGGCGTTTGTGTCGAGAGGTTGGGGATAGTGTGAGAGGCCATTTCAAACAGGTCTATTGTATGAATTAGCCTTGAAATCATGGTCAACGAAAATGCATCACTTACACGCAGACACTCAGCAACGCCCTGAGCATCCTCCTGGGTCATTTGCTCGGGAAAGTGAAGAGCTTTATACACAAATGGACGATACACCACAAATTTGGAGTAATAGTATCTTGTTCGGAGCGTTGCGACCTGCACGTCATATACGAACCGGTACTGCATAGGATCGCTGTTAAGGTCTGTTGAGAACAGTTGCGACCCAGGACGGCCGGGTCGTGGCGTCGCAAGACTGGGATCAACGGCATCGTTGACGCCAATATTACCTGTTTGAGGTGTCGGAAATGCTGCTGGATCTTCTTCGGGCCATTGAAGATCGCGAGGTAGCAAACCTCGCCATTGGGTCAACTGTGCAGCTAGTGATTTCAGAGTGGTTGCGGATGGCCCGCCAAATTCGTCGCTAGCAAGAGTGTCGGTATTCGATATTGCTATGTAGCATAAGCGTTTGTTTTCTTGAATCGGGCATTACACTTACAGTCATATATTTGTGCATTGATCGTGGTACCAAGGCGGCGAAGCGCGAGTGCGGAGGCAAAATGTGCTTCTATGGAGTAAATTCGGTCAGTCGTCGACATGGTTTGGAAAAGAAACATTGACCAGTACTTGAAGGCTACGATCTGGAAAAACATACCAAAATTTGTTGCTTGATTCCCTAGATGATCAGCTTCGCAAAAGGGAACGTTGAAGCTAGGCATGCCAACTCGATCACCCAGCTCGAGGATACCTGTAAGTGGTAGATCGAGCTCTAGGTGCAATGACGTTTCCATTATGATGCAGTGCCAGACGACACGCCTTATGAGATCACCTCGGGGGGTATCAAGGTCGAGAAAATTGCTTCAAAGGTCAGTAAAATGATCGCCATACTGGTAATCGCACGTACCAAGTAATGAGAATGTGACATGCCTGACATGCATTTACATTCATCCTCCAGAAGTCCTGTACCAAGTGAGTCACATTACATCAATATTAGATGGAGGTACGAACCACATGCCGGGAACAAGACTGGTAGTACAGTCTGCAGGAGAAAGAATCGTAAGCACAAATTTGGTTCTGATATCTCCCCGAGTCGAGATCTAGATTGATTCTGACATTTTCGGGGCGATGGCGCGTAGGAGCACTTACGCGAAAAGTGAGAAGATTTGGACATTCTCTAATTCCGAGTCGGTTAAGACAAAACCTAAGCATTTTCTTGCTTCGTTGAAAAGTGCCAAGCCAGGTGGTCGACCATCAGATCCTCCTCGAATGCCAGATGGGAGACCTTTGTATTCTCCGATGGGATTTCCTGTCAAGCCCTCTATAGCAACCTCTCCGAGACAGAAGATCATCAAGGCAATCACGGAATCGACGTCTCCATCAAAGCCTTCGCTACAGACCTTGGCAAGGGTATCACTTTCGAACGTCCTCCTATCCATGAAAGGGTAGAGACAATTAAAGGTATCAAAGTAGGCGGCTGTGAGCCGATACATAGCATCGCGCGTCAAGGCGGGAAAGGTAACCTGTATGAGTAAGTATGAAATTGGTCCCCTGGCCGTGAAACACGATTTGAAAGGAGGCTCGTGAGTCAAGGGTAAAGGGAGAGATGAAGCATCATGCTTACCCGAGGAGCGCCTATGTTCCTGGTCGCTTGGGATTGCCTAATGGAAGTAGTGAGTTAGTCACTTTCCCATAATCTTTTAGGAGGAAATTGGCATCCATGCAAAGGCTTCAGAGGTATGGAGTCAAGCTTGCGAGTACGTACATGCCGACGAAAGGTCTGTCTTGTAAAGGCTCATCCTTAGGCAATTTCGGCTGTCCACTATGCATCCGAACAATGAAACTGGTGCCATCACTTTCCAAGTATTTGAAATCACCGGCATTTGATGGCAGCACTTGTAGCATGAGTTGCTGCAAAGCAGGCCAAGATAGTATCTTGTGAGCTGCAGAAGCGTGCCTATATGGCTGTGTAGGACTTATTTGTTGTCGACTAGAGGGTGTCGAGAGAGAGCTTGTCTCACTCTCGAGATTGAAAGAAGGCTGTGAGGAAGGGATATTTCGTAAAGAGCCAAAATCTTGCGTAGTTCTACGAGTAGATATTTGATCAATTTTGCCTTCAATATTCATGAGACGGTTCAATATCTCGGTGAGGGTCTTATCCTTCCTTTAAAGAAATGATCAGTATGACGCTTCGTGCCGAATGGAAAGTCAGATATTTTCCAGTAATAATCAACACCCCGATAAACTTTTGGATGTTATTCAATGGGGTCTTACTTGGTTGGCTACATGACTAATCAGCAAGTTTTTCAAAGTTCGCTGGGGGCAAATGTCACTGACCTGAGGTTCTCGGTAAATACATTCAACATTTATTCTGTTACACAACCCGCACTAAGAAGATGTCATTACCAGGTCAACCATACTGTGTATCTTCCAGCAATAACTGCCAACGTCCAGGCCATGACCGCCACAGCGATACCAGGAGAAAAGGTATACTCACACGCGGCCGGGTTTCATCGCATTTTTGTTTCCGTGAACGACACATCTCACAGGCCTGAGAGGCTATAGCTCCGCGCTGAGCTCTCGAGGTAGGTCCGCCAAGGCCCGAGCTTCCGCTGCTCGCGGCACTGTCCACATTCATTATTACCGGTATGCCGAGTCAGAGGGTCCCGATGAAACAGTGTTCCCGGGACCAGACCGGGGACGTATCGGTGTGAAGATGATAGGATGGTAGAGTCTGAAGCAACTGCAACTGCAACTGCACCTCCCTCCGCGTTTCTCAATTCAAGGTTGTTGGCAAGATGTACCCTCGGGCAATCTTAGGGGGAGGCCTCACACGCTCCGGGAGAAATATTCGACGTCGAGGATGCAGGCCATCGGCATTCTTGCTGTACAGAATCTTGCTCGCCCTATTAGCTATCGCAGCTGCTTGGGAATGCGTTTGCCTTGTGCTGTGGGGGCAAGTCCACCGCCAGACACGTTCGAGATACTCGTTTAGGTTGTTGCAGCCGTAGTACCGTTGCGCATGGCAGAGGATTGGTGGCGGATCGTGAAGTGCGTCGATGGGAGGGCGGCGAGTCCTTTGGGACTTGGGAGAATGCGGCGAAAGCAACACATTTAACATCGCTCCGGCGGAATAAAATATGGTGAGTGGTGGTGGTTAATAATGATGTTCATCGGAGCAAGAGCCGCCCCCGAACAACCACACAGGAGAGAGCAAGATGGCGAAGGGTTTACTTGTGGGTGCCCTAGATCTTTGGTGTCAACGCCGGCGACGGGCGCCAGGAAAATTATATTCCCTAATGAGATCGTGAGAGACCTGGGTATATAAGTATCCCTCACGGCTAGACGACGGAGGGCTGCTAGTCATTGACAGTACAGTACACCCCGGATCTTGCACTGGACCCAGCCAGAACCTCTCTTGGATCTTTGAGTAGGTATACAAGTATGATTCCTGACGAAGAAGTACCCGGGAAACAGAGAGAAATGAGAATGACAGAGAAATGAAGCGGCGAAAACAGTATAAAACTTGGGATGCAATATTCTTTCTACGCAGTACTGCTCAGTAACCCAGAAGTGGTACTGTACTCGCCGGAGCTACCAGCGAGTAGTGGCGACTTCACGATCCAACGGCAGAGACGCAATAATACCGAGTATAGTGGCAGCGGATTGTATATCAAACGGAGACATTTCCCGTTTGTGTAGCGGGCGATCTACTAAGGTAAGTCTGGTCTGGCAACTGCATCTGCGTTCATAGGAGCGTCGCGTCGCGGCCAGTCCAGTCCAGTCCAGTCCAGTCCCTGCATGGGGAATTCACCATAGTGTTTGTCAATTGCCATGTACAATAGCATTCCTCTCTCCCTCCTATTGGTACGGAGAAGAGTTCCGTGCGCAATTTGCGGTTAGTTGTTCGGAGGTGTGATGTAATTGTTTTGTACAAAGTTGTGACAGTATTTGTGATACTTATAATGTTGTAGTCGCGGCCGCTCCTCAAACTGGCCCCCGAGGCCATACCTAGGTCCCTAGTAAAGGCTCATTGATACAGACATACTTATTTATTTCATCATGCAAATCTGCGGAACTTGTGATTTACTCTTCTCCTACGTCTTGTCTCGATCTCGGATAGCTCACCCATCCAATAAGGATACCATTGGATCGCACATTGCACATTTGTGTTAAGCGGATTAACTCTACAGTTGTTGCTCGTGAATGACATATCCCTAATGGAATGCACGTATCGCCAAATGACCTTGGTTATCAATTGATGAAATGACGGGCGACAACAAATCATCTACAACTTTGCTTTTCTCCCCATGCTATCATCAAGAAGGTAGTCCGGATACGCGCTCCTCGCACCACCTGGAGCACCAGGACTGCGCCAGTCTCCACCATCAATAACCAGAACCTCGCCATTTACAAAGTTTCCCGCATCGCTGAACAGGTATATAGTTCCATCAGCAATCTCCTTCACTGTGCCATACCTCTGCAGTGGGACCTTCTTGTATGCTTTTCCGTTTGCTTCTGATTCCCTGTCCCCGAGTCTTGCCATTCCCTCGGTGCCGAAGATAGGCCCTGGTGTTATGATGTTCGATGTTATACCGCGTGGACCGTATTCGAGTGCTGTGGATGCAGAAAGCGCGTCCACTCCTGCTTTTGCCACGGAGACATGGGCTTGTAATGGCATGCCAGTAAAGTGAAAGGACGCTGACACGAAGATGATACGTCCACCCGACGAAGAATTTGTCCCATTGTTTGGGTTCTTCTTGGCAGATTTGACAAGTTCTGGCAGGGTAGCTTTGAGAGTATTGAAGGAACCGATTGTGTCGATATCGATAACAGTCTTGAAGGCATTCGAGGAGAGGCCGGAGATTGGAGAGATGAAGTTTCCTGCCGCGCCAGCACTACAGTATTGTCATCAGTTCTCACGCACGAGGCCATCACAGAGAGATATTGTCTCTTACATGACAAAGTCTATTCCTCCTAATTCCTTAACACATCTAGCCGCTGCACCTTCTAAGTCTTGTATCTTCCTCACGTCAACTGCGCCAACTCCAATAACCTTTGCTCCTTTGCGCGCTGTAGCTATGCTCTTGGCCATAGACTCTGTCTTCTCGACATTTCGACCGATTATCATGGCATTGGCTCCTAGATGGACCATAGCCCTCACTTGTGCACTGCAGATAGTCCCAGCGCCTAGGCATAGATTAGCATTGTTTCGGTCCAGGTCGCATGAGCTGGCAGTGGCATCGCCCCTGGAAACAATTGAGATAGGAAGCAGGCTAACCTCCGGTGCAAAAGACGACCTTATTGTCGAAGATACCGTCCCTCCAGACACTAGACATGTATTCAGATTTCGCGAGAGCTGCCATATTGACTTTCGAAGTGGGGTTTGAATTAACGATATCAAGTCGATTGTTTGGGCGTCGAATATCGTTGTTGTTATCTTACAGTGATTGTTGATTGTTACTGCGAAGGTTTTGACAGGACTGGGCTTATATTTTGTGAATCTAGCTGAGAATATTTAAAAAGGAAGTAAGCTCACGGCCGTAACTTGAAGCATATCAAGGTACCAGATCAAAGCAGTTACCGAGCCTCGGCCTATGGAATTTTAAAAGTCAGCAAGCGCCAAGGGCCATTTCCATTAGCAGTTGTTGTACAGGGATCCACGCCAGATATGGAGTGGGGGAATGACTGGGGAGAGCTCGAGGCGGTCCAAGCGGCGACAGCAACATCGCCAAATTTCATCGATCAATTCCCATGGGCATCTCCCTCGTCCCAAGACACGCATAACTATATCGTCTTATACAGAAATCGATTGTCGCGCAAAGACTTGATTGTCATCATACAATCATCGCCGTTCTAACCATGGCGTCAAGATCAGTCTCAACGTTGAAGTTTGTAGGGACAATATCCCTCGGCCTCCTCACTGTATGCCTCACCCCTCTATTGAAGCTTCACTACAGCGCTTCTCGTTCCTGTAACTTCCACACGATTTAATACATTGGATAACAGGGCCTCTCCTACTCTCTAACCACCCTCACCCTCCCAACGCTGTTGAACCTCCCCTCAGCAAGCAGCGCCTCTAAGGCATTCGCAAACCTCAACACAAACTCACTCCTCCACCTCCGACCCCTGGCCGGCATCTCAAGCACATCCTTCCTACTTGCCTACTTCCTCTCTCCCCGCAGCCAGAAACATCCATATCTCCTCTGGACGACACTTTTCGTTGTCTCGTCCAGTTTCGCTGAATATCTCGTCCAGCCATTCACTAGCAAATCGACTTCCACTGCTAGTACGCGGACTGTCAAGCCTAAATCCAAGAAGGTCCAGATAAGACAGATGGATGCGAGTTATGAGGTATTAGGTGCCAGTGATAGGGATAGTGAGGGGACTGTCAGCGGAGAGGAAATAGACGAGGATGTTAATGGGGAGGAGATCAGGCTGCAGGTTGAGGGTTATTTGACGGCTAATATTGCGAAGACGATAATCGCCGGTATTGGTTTTGCGATGAGTACGATTGGAATTTGGGGAGATGGAGCGGCGGATTTGATCATCATTTAGGATGTGTATGGAATGTGGTACGAATAGATGGGTTATGATATGAGACTGGCAATATCTGAAGGTATGGAGGCACGGATTTTCGACTATTGATATCTCCTTGCTATGTAGATTCAGGGTTCTGACGTGTTTTTTTTTTCATATACAAGACTACCCTTCTTCTACAAAAAAAAACGAACAAGTGCTTCTTGCCCCTACCGACATGCCGTACCAATGTTGAATTCAATATCATTGAACAAGTATTTTTGGTATGTTCCTGAAGCTAGTTGCATCTTCCTCTGGCTCATGCAGCTCAACCCAGAGTTTCTATCGTGTCATGAACTTGAGCTATCCTTGGAAGCGGTATCCCCATGCCAATCCGCTGTCTCAAACACAGAACACGTTAGGGTCATTCCAGTGAAAGAGTGCGAGAGGAAAGCAATTGAGTATCTTTCATCAAGACTTCGAGGTTCACAATTCCCAGCCGTAATCATCAACAATTATATCTCTTTACCAGTGTCTCTGATCATGGCGTTCTGTGGAAAGCCATCCAAGGGATGTTTGCTCTGGGCCGGACGAGGAGAATCGGAACAGCTTAAGCGAATGGGATAGAGCTGTCTATTTTCTTCTTGATCAACTAACCGATTCGATTGTCAACTCTACTTCAGAGCTGGGAGACTTGAGAGACGCAGGTTAAGAAAGCAGTAGTAAAGGCGGGTCGCAAGCTGTTCACAGTGCTTACGGCTAAGCTGGGTCGGAATACGATAGTCCTGTGCTGAAATTCTCAGCAGGATGGCTGCGTGGGGTTGGATCAATTCGAGCAACGAATGTGCACGGAAGCGTACTCAATCCATGCAAACGCTCAGGGCGCACGTTTTTCCTTGTAACGGTCCTTCTGAATCTCAACTTATGCCTCGTTGATACTGAAGCAAGTCATCCGTGTCAATTAATGCCTAGCCATAATTGCGAGAGGTGCCTGGGTTATAAACAATTCATTGAAAAGTCCGCCTACAACAGCAACGATGCACGGTTTTTCGTCATCATCTTCATCGTTAGCTTCTGTTGTGGAGAAAATCGGCTGCAGCTATCCTAGATTACTAGTGAAGATGAAAAATATATAAGTTTCTGTGCAAGATTTTTACGTGAGGAATGAAAATGGAGCAGAGATTCATTACGAGGCTGAATACCGCCACGAATATAACAAATAATAATTCAAGTTTAGTCCTTCCCAAATGACGGAGCTAACGGCGACAGCCATAGTCAAAAATCTATGTTGTCCATCATATTTTGGTCCGGTGCTGTAGATTGGTCCCTGGAACTACACCGAACCACTCTGCTTCTACGGGGAATATCGAAGGAATCTCTCTCGCAGTCCCCGTACCGCGCAGTCCCCGTACCGTTCCTAGAATTTTATCTTCACAAGTGAAGCCATGCTCCTTATATCTCTACACCTTTTCCGCCTCTCTCTTCACTGTCGTAGCAAAATAGGAGTACTTACTTGGCATCGCAACCCGCAGCTCTAGATCATCCACTAAGTTTTCACGACGCAATCCTGACTTGTATCTGAGCTAGTCGAAGTATGAAAGGGCAGTGTCGACTTCAACATTCTTAGCAGGATTCATTTGTATGCACCTTTTCACGTCATGAACAAGGTTTTCTCAATGAGTAGGGCTTTACATTAGCATCACATTATAAGGCTCAATATCATAAAAGAGGTTTACAAATTGAAGATTGTCATTAAATATCTAAATTCTATGAAGCCTCAACTCCCTGCTGCTGTATCATCACTTCCCATCACTCGACTCCTTCCTTGGCATACTTCTTGTCCGAAGCTCTAGCCTATATGGTTGCTTCAACGCAATCGCCGTTGGAAATTTCCATTTACACTTCTCCATGCCTCACAAATCTCACCGTGTAATCGTAAGGCATCCTCGAATCTCGAGAGCTACTGTCCAGTGTCCCGAGGGGCGTCCCTGATGTTTCTTCTTCTATCTTTTCTTTGAGTCACACAATCTATCTGATCATTGTTCATAAATCAAAAGAAAGATCGATAAGAAGGAGAAATAACCGGGCATTTTTATGACTTGTAATTGAATTGCTCACCATGATGTACACGTCTTCTCCTCCCTCTGGAGGCTCTCCAAGAAGACCACGCTAGCATAGCAGTCATGACAGCAATAACGATTGTCAGGACCCCTATTATGAGGCTGATCTTATTATACGAAAGTTCACGACGAAGGTTGATCCTAGGATTTTTTGCTGTTTGTATAGTGTTAGTAATCGAGATGCCGTAGAATTGGCGGGCAATAAGCGAGAGGACTTGCCCCATTTCTTGCAAAATGATAACAATGCAAATTACACTCCGACCCGCTTTCCGATTCAATACCTGCGCGACCGATGTTAGAATTGACTTTCAAAATTTGGGCCGCAAGATTGATAATGCAGTGGTAAAGTACCTTTTCACAAGAGACTGAATGTCACTGGCAGGAATGATATAATGCAGATTGTACCGTTTGTTTTGTTATGCAGCGGTAGTTGTTTTCTTGGAAGATTGCGCAGGGTTCGGGATTGGCTGCGAGCTTGTTCTGGCATCTGCTTGTTTGTTCGATTGGTAAAGTGGAACCACTTATGAGGTTCAGAAATTTGATGGTCCCAAAAACTTAGAGGAAGCAGCAATCAAAATGAGAGCCTTTGAATCTTTTGGAATTTTGAGAATTAATGGAGCGAACCATCAGCTTATAAGGACAAGGTTACAGACTCAAAGTCACATTACATCTGCCTCAAGTTGCACAAGTCAAAGACACCTGGGGAAAAGCACACGATGTCCTCACATAGCCCCCTTTTGTTCACGCAGAACTAGCTCTTTCTTTTCCACTTGATTTGGGTTCGAGAAGTCGCGACCAAAAAAATTACTAATCGCTCCTCGTGGAGAGCCCTACAAAAAGCAAGCTTTCCCTTGCCGATTCGACCCTCGTGCGCCTGCAAGTCTCTGGATCGCTGGAAAGGCATGTCTCGTCATCAGACTTCGTGTCTTGCACCGTAAGTCGTCCTCGGCGTGAAAGCCGAGAACAAATTTCTTAAGCCCACTGCGCAAGAGGCTTTCTAGATAGGGGTTTGATTAGTCGAAGTGGGAGATGGATTTAGCTAAGCCCTCCAATTTTGGCGTACTTGGCGACATGTAAGTTGCCAATAGGAACGCTCTTAGCATCGGACGTTATAGGTGATTGCAGGTGTTTTGTGAAGAGCATTCGGGCGGAACAATGAACCATTACATACCATCCACCCAACATCATAAACCATTCAGGCGAGCTTGAAACAGCCTCTTATCATCTAGTAATTGGCGTCGAAAAACTCGACTACTGTTCGATGGCAGTCCTCGTACTCGGCTCGACGTGCACCTTTTGGCTGGTCCTGAGATAAAAACGCAGATTAGTCCACCCTGTTTTCCATGGCCGTGGTCGCAAATGCTCGTGGGCAGCTGCAGTTTAGCCTGACATGAATCTGTGGCAACCAGATCTAATCCGGCTGTTATATAGTTTCTAGGACATCGCACTTGGCCATCCAGCCCTACCTGTAAAATCTCGGAAATTACACGTGCTCTCTGCTTGAGTCTTGCAACAACACGCAGCTTGATACGTAAATCCTTTTTCCCCGACCGACAAATGAGAAACCAACAATTGAGAAGCAGAGACAGCAAATCCGAACACAGGGTATCAAATTCCGGCTTATCTAAACCACGCTCCGCAGTGCTGGGCTATGAATCTACTTGTACACAGATCTGATATTCTTCCATTCTCTCATCTTGACATTCGGTCTCTCGCCTCCTTACTTCTTTCACCCCCCTTCCCTCCAGTCGATCCTGTCTTGCAAAGGTGGGTAGACATCTCTCCCATACATGCCGGCACGGGTATTCACGCGATCCACCCACAATTCGTAGATGCACCTCTCTCTTGGGCTCACTTCTTCCTCCCCACTAATCAAACAGAATTTATACTATTCTATGCTCGTCCCAAAGAAATCACCCTGGACCCTAAACTATCGCTCAAGAAGAAAGAAGCCGCTGCGAAAAGTTCTCCATCTAAAAAATGGCGAGAACATGGCCAGAAGAAAGTTTTGACAAGAAGTGAATCGCAGCGCAGAAATTCGATTGTAGAACCTCGCTCCCCTTCCTTAAATGCGCCGTCTCTATGAAACTGAAAATTTAGACGCCGAACTTTGAGAATGATTGAATGTATCACTATTTCCAATCCATGCCAATTCTGTCAGAGAGTCAATAATGTGTAGGCAACAGTGTCTGGTGAAAAATGTTGTCGCGACGTAAACGGATAGTCAACGAGTCGTCCTTGTCAAGAGCCTTCTCCCAAAGCAGCGCGCATTTCGACCAAGGAATAAAAGCAATGTCAGAGAAGGTAGACGACTTTTACTTCCAGGGTCGTTGAGCTTTGCCCTTACTATCTGAGATGTTGGTACTGCTAGTTCTCATAGCACTACTGGGCCTAGCAGTAGCTTGAGAAGATTCCCTCCCCGTAACAGCAGAATCCTGCTTCCCCTTCGGCTGGGGAAGCAAACTCACACGTCGATTCGCTGCCAAGGAAGAAGCAGGTCTAACAGCGTTCGAAGGTGGACTGCTGAAGCCAGACTGATCGCTTGATTTGGGTTGGAAAGAAGCTCGTCGATTTGTGTTACTACCAAGAGTCGACATGGATGTCTTGGATGCGAGGAGGCGAGGCCTGGCGGGAAATGAGTTTTGGGACATCACTTGCTGGGAATAAGGACCAGGAGTCGTGACCCTGTCGCGGGAGCCTTGTCTTGATGTCGATTTGCGAGATGGTGTTGTGTCAGGGGCAGGAGAAGAAGTGTTGTCGCGGCTAAGCGGCGATCGTAATGGTATCCTGGAGTCTATTGAGACGTTTGATCGGTTGGCATGGGCAGACGGAGGCTTTGCACGGGCGTGTGGACTAGGAGTAGTGAGGCTTAATGGCTTGAAATTATGCCCAATTATGGTGTCCTTGACGTTCACACTCGAATTCCATCGAGGCCGTCCGTCTGGGTTATGAGTCAATGAAGGTCGCGGCATTCTGCTTCCAGTTGGTGTAGCGGAAACCGCTCTGAATGAAATAGGAGACGGAGATGAGCGATCAATTGGGGCCCCAATAGTCGAGAGTCGATTTGGAAGTCCTTTGCGAGGGAGCTGACTTTGAGCTGTTGCATTGCTACTATTCCTTCTTGGACCTGGCTGGGGAAGTCCATTACCTGGACGGACTTTGCCATTCTTTATGGGGGTCATCTCCGATCCACCATTCATTCCTGTTAGTACGACAGATGAAGCTGGAGAGCTTCCAGGGGTATCATAGTAGCTGCCAATCGTGGATCGATCGTTGGAGACCATGCTTGAGATCGAGTCCCTGAGTTGTTGGTTCTTTTTGTCGGCCTGTATTTCTTCGAGGCTCATATCAAGCTCATTCATCTGCTCCTTGAGGGCTTCCCATTTGCGTTGCATTTCGGAGTGAAGTCGTAAGATTTCGCCATTTACTGTTAAGCGATCCTTGACGCCCCTTTCAATAATAGACAATACTCGCTCAATTGCTGGCCCGTAGTGCATCTTTTTGGCCTCGTAGCTTTCGATCTTCTTGCCCATAGAAGCAGGGTTGTGAAGATGTGTTCCCGACGCAACTTCTTCCTTGAGTTTGACAACACTACGGTCGACTGATTCGTACATTTTCTGCGCCTGTCGACCAGCCCCTCGGAATACCAAGACCCAGCGATCCTCGCCCAGTTCTCTTCTGAGAGATTCGGCATCTTTTTCGAGGTCCTTCCAACTGCTTTCTAGGCCTGTTCTCCTAGTTTCAAGCTCCTCGCACGCGGTTGGAAATATCTTCTCAGCTCTATAATGAAATGTCGACAGTCTCATCGGAAGAAAGTCCAGCGAAGCTCGGAGTGGTTGCATCCTAGCGAATAATGCTAGTAAGCTTGAGTCGTCCTGCACTGTGACGGCTGAGGGATTTGGTGAAGTCGGTGTGAGAGGGAACGATCCTGTAACACTGAATCGGTTGCTTGCATTTAGCTTTGCTTTCGACGGGGGCGTAGTTTCTACTATCGTTTGAAGCTCATTGAGGTCCAGTCCACTATCTCCACCAGTCTCTGCCATTAATGACTTATGCCTCTTTTCCTCCATCTCGAAGACCAATCGGGCGAGTATGTCCATCTCGTTGCCGATGTCTCCTAAAACGGTGTTCCAGAGCTCCTCCCATTCCATAGCGATCTCAACAGAGTTTTTGACCGCTTTCAGTATCTTGCGTATTTTCTCCCATTCGGAAAGGATCGTTTCCACCTGCAGAACCACCTTCTGGAGTTCGTCCGGAGCGACTGTGCATATGTCTGGTCGATTTTGTAGTGATTCGATTGCCGAAACGTAAACATTGATGAGTTCCGTAAACCTGGAAATGGCATTATCGACTTCCTCCAGCCCTTCCCTACCACCAGCAGCCGCCCACTCGACATCGTCCTCGCCATCTAAACCTGATACAACTTCTGATGCTTTTGAAATCCAGCTTCGAATTTGTTCTGCGGCTCCCATCAACGCGCCT
Source organism: Rhynchosporium graminicola (assembly GCA_900074885.1). Lineage (NCBI taxonomy): Eukaryota > Fungi > Ascomycota > Leotiomycetes > Helotiales > Ploettnerulaceae > Rhynchosporium > Rhynchosporium graminicola. Next base: position 545,992 of record FJUW01000028.1, read on the forward strand.
GAGGCAGCCTTGGACGTCGGAATAGCAGAAATTTTTGTTGAGAGCGATCCGGCATCTGGAAGCTGTAGCGAAGTCAATTGAGCAAGTTGATTTGCAAAAGAGACCCTGGAAAGTGTATATATTGAACCAGTGCGTTGGAGTCTTAAGGGATTGAAAAAAGCAGAAGCGTCTCCCTGAAACTCAGCTGGGGTTGTGCCTCCTGGAGGCGTGTCTTTCGATATTGGCGGCGGAGGTGTCTCGTCGTCTGGAGGAATGATCCTTTCGATGTGTGCCTGTTTCGTTTCCGACATGGCCTTCGTTCCATTTCCATTGGTATGTTCTGGTAACCGGTACTTCTGCGAGTCCATACCTGTTGGTTCGGCAGGTATAGTCATCTCCTGGTTCCGCGAGCTCGTAGAGGACGATGGTCGACGTGTTCCCCCTTCCAAAACTCTAAGATCGACAGAAGGTATGTCCGTATAGCTTCCACCAGTCGCCTGCGGCGTGAGATGGCCGCTGGTGCCACTCCAGGCCCGTCCTCGAGGTTGGAAACCGGTTGACTTTGCAGAATTCACCGAATTGGCACGATGAATAAGGTCAAGCTTCTGGATTTGGTCTTCAGGTATTCGACCAATTCGATCATTCGAGGGCGAGCGATGTAATTTGCCCTCATTCGTATCTTTGCCAAAGCCTAAAGCTTTGAGACGCGCAGCGAGACCCGGAGAAGGCTTGCGCGCCTGTCGTGGTTTGCGTTGGTCGTAATCGTTACTGGTCGTTAAATCTGCAGTCGAAGAAGCAGTAAGAGAATTATTATTGTTCACACCACGGTGTTGATGCAAGTGCAGATCGAGGTGCCAGGATGATGATGGAGAGTCTGATCGCGCTGGGCGCAGGGAGGTTGTCATTGGGGGCTCGACTACCGTGCTCGCGCAGCTACTGTAATGTAAGTATGAGGGATCCGGGGTTGGTGGTTGTGGTGGTGGAGGGACCGAAGGATTGCAGTTGCATGTAATTGGATGATGCGATGCGCCGAGAGAAAGGTTGTTGAAGTGTGAATATGTTGTAGAAGCCAGAATGAAGATTCGAGTATTGTACTATGCCACGGCTATGACCCAATACTTTGCAAGTCTCAAGCTATGATCTCTTCGGACGGAAAGTTGCGTTGGGAACGAAAGTGGCTTCTTCAGGGGTGGGAAGTCACTACAGACAGACAGCTCCTCTTTGGGAGAAGTCAGGAACGAGCAAACGAAGCATCCGAAACTCCCGCTTCAGCATATAAGTAGCAGGATGCTCAGCGTAGGTACCTATTCCCGGCACAAGATCAATCCGGACTATGATAAACCAGTCAGAACCAATTACGAAAGTATTTCCTTCTTACCGGCACATCTCTTGGGTAGCCTATTCTTACCAAAAATACGGCTACCTACCTAAAAACAAGTAGATGTATGTTACCTGGCTTTACCTAAAGTATCATCGTCCCGTCGCGTTCTCAACGGCGCCCGTGTGGCTGGACTGTGAAGCAGACCAAGGCGGCCAAGAACGAAGTCGACGACAGGACTAACTGCAACCAGAGTAGGATGCGGATCTCTCCTGCAGAATTGGAGTCGGATCGCAGCAGAGTGCAAATCTATTCTGTTTGCTGATGGAAGTATGACTGGTAGATTAGATACCACTGGAGTGTTTCGTTGGCTGTTATAACACTGAGGCATATTGGGTGTAGTTTGTAAAGTAAATAGTAAATCAACAATCTGTCGAATACACAGCCAATGGTTTGGAAATCATGCCCACCTAGCAAGTCTTCAGATATCCCTCCTCCTCCTCCAACGAAACCGCAATTCACCACAAAAGCTAGGTACTCTGGTATTTCAGCCTAGCCAGGTTGCTAATTTAGCTGGCAACAATTCTCCGAAGCCTAGACCCAATGGATCGGAAACGCGATGTGAGATTACGGGATTGGGAGAGCGGGAGTGTTCCCATCATGCAGTCCGTAGTCCTGTTCGAGGGTCTGGTATCATGGGTTTGGTGTGACCAACGTCCGATGAAGACTGTTCCATGTCGCCGAGTGGGCAATGATGGTTACACGAAAACGGTAGGTATCTGGTCGTTTGGACCAGGTACTTCTATTTATCGCATTTATCGAAACCGTACAAAGTTGGCCTAGTGATTGACACGGTGAAGGCTTGATGGAGCTCATTGATTGAGTAGCAATAAGTATAGGCATCCATTTCTAAAACATGTATCTGGATCCCAAAGTAAAGCAAGGCACGGCACGCAGAATATACATCGATTTAACCATCCAAATTGCCCCCTAACCTGGTATCAAACCCCGATTTCTTTCCAACGCAAGCCATCTATAAAGAAAAAATGCAACGCTTTCAAGTATCTGATTTTACTTCCTTGATGGTGTGTCAAATACGCCGCTAATTTCGACCGCTAGATTTACAACGGTACTTATACTCCACAAACCGATGAGGCCCCATCCAATTCTCCGACTCATCACCCAATTATTCCATGGAACCGCGATGAGCAGGCCGACGAGGGTGATTATCAAAGTGACTGCACTAATCATCAGTGTGCCGCTGACTTCTATCTCGTATGGCTTGTATTCGATCTTCTTCCCTGGGTGTTTCGCATGTTTATGATTCGCGCCCTTGATTGTCATGTAGATTCCACTCAAGCCAATTCCAAGAAGGATGTTAAGCATAGGTCCACCAAAACAGGCAGATAAAGCCATGACAGGAAATCCAAGACGAGCAACTGTAATGTCTGCGACTAAGTCGCCCAGGGAATTACCAACGGCGAAGATGGTCAATCCTAGAATGGCATCTGAGATCCCAAGAATTACGCCAATGGCTTTGAGTACGCCGACCACTTCGTTCGCGATTGTAGATATCCAGGCGATGGCAACGACAAAGCCGAGGAAACATAGAAGGAAGCGATACTTCGGGGGCGTTGTTGGCGAGGTTGTAAGTACCAACAGCGCGAAGGCTACCAGAGAGCCCAGAAGAGAGTAGAGAAGCATCTGCACGAGAAGTCGAGTATTGCCCTCGGCGCTGTTGGCCCAGATAATGATAACTACGAACAGAGGCGCGGAAAAGATCTGGACGGATACGAGCCACCGGTTCCAGTCCTGAGAAGACACTACTGTTGGACTAATCGGAGGGCCGTCCATTTGCGAGACAGATGATTGTTTAGCGAGCATCGGTTCTAGATGAGAATGATGGCGGAGGTTCTCGGCCGATACAGCTACAGCAGCAGAGCTATGTGCACTATACCCTCGAGGTTGGGGCGACCGTGGATGGTTGTGAGATTCCGTAGCTCTGCGATAACGGATCCATTCTGGCTCATTTTCTAAGGACGAGCTACGTGGTGTCGAAGGAGGAACACTGCTACTGTAACGCCTTAGCATTGATGGGGTTCTCTCTTCAAGGGTAGCCTCCTCTGCTTCTTCACCATCTTGATTATCAGACTCCACGACCGGAAGAGTGATTGCCAAGAGGAAAATGCTTGGTGCCGATACAAGTCCCACAAATTTATCCCATATAGACTTTTCTCGCCATGTATACAGTGTGGGGAACAGTGTCGACCCCATTACGTGAGGGCTTGGAAGATATAGATAAGGCCACCACCAGATCGGCCTTTCCTGATAGTCTAGGTCGTGGCTACCAAGTGCAGAATGAGTAGTTAATTCTGGCTCTGGAAGCATTATACTTGGGGCTCCCGAGCTGACGGCTGACATGGGTGCAGGCGAATCAGTATAGGCTGGAAATTGGATGGTTGGTGAGAGGGTTCGCGTGTACGAGCTATCTCTTGATGAAGAACCAGGAATCTGGAGCCTGGGACGTTGAGCAGCTCTTGATCTCGTATGGGAGGAGGCATGGACAGAGTCTCTCTCTACCTCATGATCTCTGAAGTAATCAGTACGTAAATGTCTTGCCCCGGGGAAGCCGTCTCCTGGTGGCGCGAGAGTGTCGCGATTGTTCGGTTCTTGGGAAGGGGTAGGACTAGCATCCCGAGGCCCATGCAGGGAGGGTGGAGGAGAGATGGAAAATGTCGGCGAAGGCGTTGGACGCCCGGACACAGATGGAGAGCTCTGGACGAGCTCTTGGCCAGGCACTTCGAGATTTCGCGGAAAAGTTGGGGTTGCCGCAACAACTCCGATGAATGGTATCGTCGCCACACTGAATGCAGCAGGATCGATTGGTTTGGCACTGGCTGCATCGTTAAGTGATACAGCTCTTGTCCTGGTAATAGGGGCCCCAAGCCTGGATGGATCACTCTCACTTGACCCTGCCATGATTGGATCAGAGGGAGCATCTGAGTAATGTTCTTGCGGTGCTTCTGTATCATCAATCTGGGAGGCCAAGCCCGACGTAGGATCATCTGAATATCTGCGTAGATGGATAGGCCTTGCATGTGACCCCCGAGATTTTTGCAACGACGAAAGAACTGATCTGAACTCCAAAGCGCCCACTAAACTTGGCCGAATTGGGGTGATGGTGTTTCTTCGACTCCCTGATGGTCTGGTGACTCGCATACTGCTTGCCATTTCTGCTGCTAATTGCATCCCCTCGACTCCATCTTCGTCACTCTCATCACCGAGAAACGCTGGACTTCCCGCTCGCTCCAAAGCGCCGAAATCTTCCGCGCCTCTGGATCTGGGCGTACCTGCCGGTGCATCTTCGTCGTCGTCATTTTCTTCAGATATCTCTATCTCCTCATTTGCCGTGACCAGATATTGTCCTCGGGCAGCTGCCTCCTTTTCACGGTTACTTCGTCTCCGTCCAAGCCACCAGTGCCATACGACCACCACTACCACATAGAAGACGTAAAATGCGACCATTACACAGCATTCCCACAGATGCAACGCCCCATCGGCCAAGAAGACCATGCTGAAGCACGCAGCAACAATGAAAAATCCAACATCTCTCACAAACGTTTTCTTTCCAACCTTGAACTCCCGCACCAAAGCCATAGAACCCGCTACGACCGCGGTAATGAATCCAGCTGCGCCGATCAACTCCCCCACGGCTAGACTTCCACTATGCGAACTCATTGCCGCGAACGTGGAGAACACATCCGGACTTCCATTTCCAAATGCTAAAAACGTCACTCCTGCCATGCTCTCGCTCATTCCCAGTATAGATGCGATTGTGCTGAGGTTGATGCAAAAGAAATCCGAAGCAGCAATTCCAATGGTAGTAAATAGTAAGGCAAGCCATAATGAAAGGATGACGAAGGCTACAGGTTGCGCCTTTTGAAGCCCGCAGTAGTAGAGTGATAGGTAAGAGAAGAGACCTGCTTCTTCGTCGGGGCAATTAGCCTTTATGAAAGCGCATTTATCCTCCGCATGGTGAACTAGACGACACTGCAAGGCGCAAGTATGTTAGTCTGGGGTCGAATGTAAAGATAGCTGGAAAGTGCAGAAAGTTTGGCTTACCTCTTCATCCCTCTTCACTAGTCGGTTGGCGTCCAATTGCTCCAGAGCTCTTCTTTGCGCCAATCCATACTGAGCTCCATGTCGATACCTCGCAGACTGTTCAGCTACGAGACTGAGAACTGCCAACAGAGACAAGCAGAGTACGGTAACGTAGAATGCGCGAAATCTAAACCTCCTGGGCAATCGCGACGTATCACTTGGCATCGCACTTGGGGATTGTTGTCGCATGATCCCCGGTCGTTATAATTTGGAACACATCGGATGCAGTGTGAATGGTGCAGACGAGGGCTGTTGCGACCTTGACGACGGAGTTGTATTAGGATGGATACATAGATAGATAGATAGGCAAGGAAGAGGAACACCTTGGAGTGAGTATCTTATCGAAGGGAGCGAAGAGGGAAAGTAGAGTGAGTAGGTAGGTAGGTAGGTAGGTAGGTAGGTAGGTAGGTAGGTAGGTAGGTAGGTAGGTAGGTAGGTAGGTAGGTAGGTAGGTAGGTAGGTAAGTTACGAAGTGGGACTGGGCTGGACGGCGGCCGGACGGACGGACGGACTGGAGACTTGGAATCAAGCATTTGAGTCGGTCGTGCTTGGGTAACTAGCTCGCTCGCTCTCTGACAGTTCCACTCACTATACTACATATTCCGTCAGACTACTGGGCGGCCCCAAGCCACGGCAAGTATTGTGTGGCGATGACGCTGGCCTGCCGAGTGCTGCCCTGGACCTGAACCTGAACCTGAACCTGAACCTGAACCTGAATCTGAACCTGAACCCGGAAGCTAGAGTCTGTCTAACTTTTGTACCTGCTATCGCACGTGCAAGAGCCCCACCCCGCTCGCTACTGTACGCTTTAGTACTGTATAGTACGGTACTGTACTGTAGGTACTGTACTGTAATGCTCCGATAAGATAGGATAAATTACCTCAGCCTCGGTCCCCCCAGTCGCCCAACCAGGAGGAGCGAGTATCAAACAATCTGAAAGTCTAGGCCCCTACAGTAAGCTTCCTGCATGCTACAGTACTACAAGTACCATCCATCATCGTACAGTACGAAAGGTACCTAGGCACCTACATACCTACCTACCTACCTACCTCATATGTCCGTAGGGACCGTAGGCGTAGGGATCTTTTGAAGCTGAGTATTCGCCCACGTGATGCATGTCTTTTCGTAGTTCCATTCATTCATTGTCCTCTTGATGTTAAGTTGTAACAGATATGACTTTCAAGTGTGGAGCGGTGATGTTGTATCATCCCAACCTCAGGGAGGGACTTGAGCCACTACTCGAGTACGGCAGCCGCCTGCAACGCGCAATCGATCCGCTCCCGCTGGCCTCAGCCTGGCTAACACCTGGCCTGCTGCTGCCAAGGTGGGGCGTAAACAAAGCGCGTCAACCAAAGTAAACATTGCGATTTGAAGATCGATTGCCTTGCGAACAAAGATACTTCAACATCACATCACACCACACCACACCACACCACCAACGGAATCGCAATGCCTCGAGTTGCGCAGAATCCTCGTGGAGCCAGTCAAGGCAAGGCTGCCTCTGCATCCATCGCTGCCTCTCCCTTCAAGTCACCAGTGAAGTACGAATCTCCTTGCGATGTATGCCAGCAATTCTAACAGCATGCAGAATTCCCCTCAACGACGATGCGCAAGAAAAGGCAAAGCGGCTTCAGTCGCGGCATGCTCTCCATGATATGCACATAAACCAAATCAAGGCTGCAGCCTCTCCCATGCGCAAATTGTCCAACTTTGAACGAGCCGGAAGTTCTTCGCCATCTTCCAACCCGAAAACACCACGGCGGACACTGGGGAAGGAGAATGATCTGGATGGAGGAGTTATGATGGTTGGCGGAACCGCTGTGACCCCCATGAAGCGGGTGCCTTTGCTTGCCAATTTCGAGGAATGGATGAAGATGGCCACAGACAACAAGATCAATGCGGCCAATTCCTGGAACTTCGCTCTTATCGATTACTTTCACGACATGTCGCTTCTGAAGGAGGGCGATGGGGTCAACTTCCAGAAAGCTAGCTGCACGCTGGACGGTTGTGTCAAGATCTATACCAGCAGAGTCGACAGCGTGGCTACGGAAACAGGAAAGCTCCTGAGTGGACTGGCAGACAGTGGAAACAACAAGAAGAAGAAGGGCGAAAGTGAAGAAGGGGAAGAGAGCGAGGAAGAGGTGGAGGATGAGAATGGAGTTGTACAGAAGAAGCCAAAGAAACGGGTACGCGAACTTTTTTTTTATGTCTTGAGTTTTGGTGGTCTTGCCATTGCGTCGCAAGTATTGTTTCTCTGGAGGGATCCACAGCGCAAATTGCAAGTGCAATGTTGCTGTATGTCGTCTTTTAGCTTCGACGGAACGGAGAGCTATGGCAGACTCGAAATCTGTCATGCTCGACATGTTATGTGTACCCGGATAATGGCATCCCTGCTACATACGACCATAGACTGGTGAGAAATGGGCATCCCGTCCGCTCTGCCATACACAAGCACCAGATCGGCAGATTAGTAGTTGGGTGGGTGACCACCAGCGAACACCTGCTGTTGTATGTCTGTGACAGTCAGGACCGCTGGCGCAATGGCAGCGCGTTCGATTCCAGATCGAAAGGTTATCCGTTCAAATCGGGTGTGGTTCAAAACCTCGTTTTTCGTTATTTTGAACTTTTTGGCCGTTGGTTAGCTGTTGGGTTGTTACAAAGATATTTGGGGAAGAATTCCTCCAGGTCATCATCACCCATCAATTCTGTCTGGACTTTGGGCCATTTCTATTTGGCCAAGACGGAAAGGAGGTTTTGTGTCCGCAACACTACTTCGACTTTGTCGTAAATTGTTTCAAGGGCAACAGTGGACACCAGGTGTGTTGCGTCTTTTTTTTCCGTCGGAGAACAAAGATCTTGGCGTCGAGGGGCCAGCCGATTTTCTGCCGAGCGTATGATGCCGGTCCTCTGCTTGTGTCTCAGTGGTTGGAGAAGATTTCCTGGGCGCACTCCCTACGTATTGCAGATATATGAGCAAATAAATAGGAATCACTCAGGGTGTCCGGAATGGTGTAGTGGCTAGCATTTCTGCCTCTCACCTGCAAGATACAGGATGGCCGCAGGAGACCGGGGTTCAATTCCCCGTTTCGGAAATATAACTTTTGCCATTTTTTTTTTCTGTCGGCTTCAATCATTCTGAGGGAGGAGTCTCTCCACGACAAGATCTATGTTGTCACCGCAATTGTTTTTTCTTCTCCATTTACGTCTTGTGCTGGCAAAATAACCTCTCTGATTTTACTTGGCTGGGGAGTTTTCTTTTTTCTTTGGCCGACCCGAAGCGCTGGCAAGCAAAGTACACAAAGTGGACGAGATCGGACTCTCTCGGCCCATGGCGGAAGAAGGCCGGCTTCAGCTCCAAGTCCGGGCTGTAGTGTAGGAGTCGACCCCCACTTCTGCAAAGTAGTTCGGCGCAAATCAAGCACTCTCCACACAACCACCGGAAATCGTCAAGCTTAGGGCTGCCTCTCGCTCGGGCGGATGGATATATCCTCATCTAACGAGTGCCGGACATCACTTCTCACAAAGCACAATCTTTGATGGTCTAACGGTCATGATTTCCGCTTGTCAATCGACAAGTCGCGGGAGATCGGGGTTCGACTCCCCGTAAGTACAAATCTTTCGCAGACGGCATGTCCATGCTAACTCCTCCCAGGTCAGAGAGGTTTCTCTTGAGTTCATGTCCCTGAGTTCGCTCGGATACAGATTCATATTTCTTTTTGATTTTTCTTTTGCCCAAAGTCTTGAGCTGTTTGCTTTCGTTTTTCTGAGGAGGAACAACTTCCTTGCTATTCTGTTCCTTAGCGTGCCTTGAGCTGCAGTGTTTAGAACTGCAAATATTTTTTTGCTTCTTCTCTTCTCGTCTTTTTTAACCACCCGCTTGGCTCGCCTCGCCTGACCTGACCTGACCTGACCTGAACAAGTATTTACTGATTCAAACAGGCTCAGCGCTCTTCAGAAGCAACTCTAGCAAGCTCATTCGCATCGCTACAATTGAAAAAATTCGAACTCGAATTCTCTGTTGATCCATTATTCAAAAAAGCTTCAGCAGACTTTGATGAAGGAGGCGCAAAAGGCTTACTTCTCAACCATTTGGCCATCGATTCTCAAGGTCGCATTGTATTCGATAGCAGCGATGATGCCGGCGATGCATCTGGTGAAGGTCAAGGTAGACAACGAAAGGGTGATGCTATCGAAGAGGAAGAGGAAACACAAGCCGATTCCATGATCGACGTAACGACCAAGGATCTCGAGGAAGATGAGGAGGATGTCGAGATCGATATTGGCGCTCTTGGTGCTAAGTTCTTCCCAAGTCTGGAAATTCTGGATGAACAGGATATCTGCCCCTCTTTGAAGAATTTCGACTTGGGGGATCCTTCCGGTACCATGGATATTCCGTTCTTAAAGGCACCAGAAGACTGGAGAGACAAGGACAAGCCTGAAGAAACCGCTGTCGGCGATAAGTCGGGGATCTTCCTGGATGATGATAACCCACCCGGATTCGACGATGACGAAGATGGGCTCCTCGGAGGGTTTGAAATTCCCGCTGACACTGGCTTTGGTGAGGGCGGTGAGGCATGGGCTCGAGATGCAGCCATCGATACCCGAATGCGTGTGCATGATGGAGGCTTCGACAACGATGGTATGGGAGGTGGCGATGGTGAAGACGGCGATGGTGCAGGCGCGGGAGCTTTTCACCCTGAGACCGGCGAATATGTCATATCCTTGGATCACGGCTCGAAAGTCCAAGGCGGCCACGATGACATCTTGAGCTACTTCGACGAGGCACTTCAGAAGAATTGGGCGGGACCAGAGCATTGGAGAATTCGGAAGATCAAGGACATCAACAAGCCAGCATCGGCGACCAAAGTACGAAAGGAGAAGGAACTGTTCGAGATAGACTTCCTCTCTCCTATGTCGGCAAGTCTCGCAGAAACCATATACACCCAGGCATCTTCCAACAACGTCATCTCCCTACCAAAGAAAGATTGGAAATCCAAGACCAGGAATCTCCTTCCAGATGATAAGCACTTCAACTCGAAGCAGCTCTTACGACTCTTCTTGAAGCCTAGGGCTCGCATGGGTAGTCGCAGATCTGGGCTCGGAATGAGGACAAATAACTTCGGACAACGCAAGGAAGAAGAGACACCTGAGGGAGAGATGGATGAAGCCTTCTGGGCACAAAATGAAGGACCACTTGCAGCTGATGACGCGCCTCAGGGTGATTATGACGCGAATTTCTTTCAAGACGATGGGTTACCTATGCCCGGAGGAATGGACGATGACGACGATATCGAATTTGCAGATGCTCGAGATCACTTCTCACCTGGTGCCGAGGAACGGGGAGAAGGTGGTATGGCGGGTATCAACAACGTTCTGAATGGTGGAATGACTCAACTTCCAGAGGGAGAGGAGGGTGCTTTTGGTGCCCAACTCGTAACTCAGAGTAGGAGAATGAGACCGGAATATGTACAGTATGCTCGGGTTGCGAAGAAAGTGGATGTTCGCAGGCTAAAGGAAGAGCTGTGGAAGGGCATGGGTATCGATGCACTTGATCTCGTAAGTACACAAGCTCATTACCGCTGGTAGATCTTGTCTTCTAACAATATCAACAGAACATACCCACCCAAACACCAGGAAGACTACCAACCCCTCAATCGGACCCAAAGAAGGGAGAAGATGGCAGTCTAAAATTCACGTCGGTGATGCAGAACCTGCAAAGTGTCTATCCCAAGCAGGCCATGAACGACATTTCGACTAGTTATTGTTTCATCTGTTTGTTGCATTTGGCTAATGAAAAGGGCTTGGTGATTGAGAAGCAAGAAGGTCTCATGGAATTGGACATTAGGAAGGATCCTACTGCTGAGATCACCGTTGGCGGTTAAGACGATAGAGGAATGGTGTATTGTGTACCTCACTATATGAAGGCAAGACGTCAGTATGTCTCTTGGCGTTGGAGGCTGGCTGCATATCATGAATGAAGAATAATGTATTGAAGTACTTCTTGGGCTGAAGGAATGAAGAATATTCAGGTTAGGGTACAAAGTATCAAGTGAACCAAAAATGTCGTAGGCCTTGGCTTCGATTGGTTGGGTCATATGTGATGTGTAGCGATACTTCTCTTCGGTGACATGTGCCCAGCACATTGTGACTTGCAGGTTTGAGTTGGCGTCGTTTAGAAACTGATCATAATGCACTGCACGGTCTCTCCACAGTGGGCACGCTCTTCGGGAAACGTATGAATAGGTAGGTACAAACAAGTACGTTTGAATGCGAAGTGTTATATGAGGACTACAAAATCATCTTTATTGTAGTGTATATATGTCTATCAGTCGGTTCCACTCAGTGAAGACTAGGTTTCCTTCCTTAAAGCGAGTGCGCAAAGAATGATAGCACAGCCTACTACTTATTGTCCTTATTTACAAAAGCATGATATCATCCTTTCAACCATTTGTCTTCTGTATCTAATTCAAGACAATGTTATGTTTTGAGCTTCTGATAAGCAGGTATGAATTCATATACTCTCTTCAAGTTGAGCATAGAAGACCGCGTGGGTATGATTGATGTTCAATAACTATACAGACTTACGTTATACGTGAGTAGCTCAAATTCCTCTTTTTCCATATCTGGCTTTGGAAGAACAAACAAGTTTCAGTTGAGAATAGATCGAGTCCTTTTTCCTGACGAGCCGATAGATGCACGAGAATACGAGAAACTACCAAAGGAAAAGATCTCTTAACTCGGCCAGCAAGAATTTGACGATACTGGCTCCTTGATGCCCAACCAACCGGGATGGCGGGATTACTCCTATCTTAGGTCCGATGCTTTCTATTGCGGCAGAAAAACTTACAGTACTTTGTCAATATGAACTACACGGGAATTCTCCCCCGATTTCACAACGAGAGGGGTTTCACTGGAGTGGTACGGGAGTTCTTCTACGGCGATTGAGAGGATCAACCGATCATGCAGGAAGGTAAACGGATATTGGCGATTTAGAAGAATGTACGAAACGCTTCACAGAGAATGGTCTCATTCAGCGTGAAGCGCCTAAAGTGACCACGGAGCCTGTTGAGGAATAGTGCGAAGGTGTATCTGATAAGGAAAATGATTGAGGAGAGGCATCTGCGCACTTTGAACTTTATCCTCCATCATTTATAAAGGTTTCCGATATTTAATTGCGGTATCCCAAGCCCCCCAGGTCGATCCTTGACTAACTCGTCGAAGGCTTTCTGATAATTATCAGTAAAGTTCAATACTATGATAAGTCTAGTAAGTATTAAGAGGTTTAGCGACTAGACCTAAATTCTATATAAATTAACACCCCAGCTTTTGTATCGTCCATTCCAAGCGCTGGGTGACTTGAGTTTCTCTAGATTTATAGAAGTAGTCTCTTTGTATGGTGAAGCGTTCGATTCAGAGTCTCAGACCACTTCGTACTCGTTCAGGAACCTAAAGATAACATTTACTTGTACTCTATAGATGCACTAATATATAATTGCACAACGAATGCCTATAATGAATATCATTGACCACTCCATGATCATTAGTTAGTTCTGCATCTAAACAAGCCGAGCCGAGGAATATAGTGATTCTTCGGTTTAGCGTGATTCTTTAGTAAATAACGCCGGTATACCGCCTTTTGGTATGAACCCTACCAAATATTAATATACTGTAATTATCAGAACTAGAAACTACTAAAGCTCCGTGAATACTATACCGATTTGCCTCTAAACTACTTCTTTTTAAAGCTCTTGATCTATAGAGTATATATTCAGTCTGCGGCTATACCTCCTAAATCTGCTTCTAAGATTAATATAAAAGCTCCAAAAGGATATAAATCGACTAAACTACGTACTCGACTACCTTCTGCGCTAGTATAACTAGCTAAAATAACCCTGAAAATCAATACCAAGAGTACTATAACTGAGTCTACTGAGCTTACTATAGACTCAGTTGCAGCTATAGTACTAGCTACAGTACTAGTACTAGTACTAATACCAGCTATAGTACTAGCACTAGCTATAGTAAGCTAATCGACGCCTCTACCTCTACCTGAATCGATTATTATGACGCTTACTCTAGAAAGGTCTCAAAACTACCTAAGTAATAAGATCTCATATTACTATAAATATAAAGTAGTAAGAATCACTTAAGAATCTATAACTAAGGAGTGAAGAAGTAGAGAGAGAAGGGAAGTATATATATAAAAAGGGGCCCTTAAACTCTACTTATATAATCTCGCTTAGTAGTAAGTATTTCTACTAATAGGGAGAAACCTCTAAACCTGACTAGTTATTATACTACCCCCCCCTCCGAAAAAAGCTCGCCCTCGAGCGTTAATCTATTTCCTTATTACTATTAAGGTAGTTATAATTATTAATTCTATCGTAGAAAGCTTTTAGCTAATTAAGTAATCTAGCAGGAGGTCTAGCTTACGTTAGGTTATTAAGGTAGAATTATTATAGCTTAGTAGGAGCGTATTTAACGTCTATAGCGTCGTACTATATAAGATCAACGTCTTGATTTAACTAGGAAACTCGGTATAAGAGGCTACTACGCTACTTATAGCATGTAAGTATATCTTCGATCTCCTATTTATTATTACTAGTAATATTAATAAGTAGTAGTAGTAGTAAGGTTTATCTTAGTAAGAGGTCGTTTAGATACTTCTATAGCTTAGTAGTAAGGAATACGTTATATACTTTTATACTAGTAAGAAGCTCTAGACGATAAGAGCTTCCGACCTTTTTAATTATATAGAAGGGTCTATTAGTTAGGAAGTCGAGTTTTTTACTAGGTCGAGTACTTATAAAGTAGCGTATATCTAGCTAGATAAGGTTATCTATAATAAAGTCGACTTTATAGCGTAAGCGATTATAGGATTAGGATATCTTAGCTTATATATATTAGAGGCTTAATTAAGTAGTAGTCTAAGTATCGCGCAGACGATTAGCGTAATCTAGAGCTTACTAAGTATTTAACTTATTAGTAAGCGTAATAGAGTTAAATAAGTCTTTCTAATTCTAATTAACGCGGGATATATATCTATAAACGACTTTAAAGAGTAAGAGACCTCTAAGGGATTCGTAAGAAAGAGTTATCTAAGTATAGTCTATAATAAGTAAGAATTCCGACTAGTTATCTTAATAATAAGAGATAAAAGGTTATAATCTACGTTAGAGATATTAGTTATAAATCTCTATTTAGCTATCTATTTACAAGTAGTCTACTATAGAAAGCTATCTTTTAGTACTAAGAATTATAATAATTATAGTCTAAAAACAGGAAACGAATTAAGGCCCTCTATTAGAAGTAATTATTAATAGAGCTCCGAAATAGCGGTATACGTAGTATAAGTAAAGCTTTATAAAGTCGCGCGTATTAGAGGTCTTTCGGCATAGAATACTAATTACTTATTTACTAAAATAGTTAATAAATATAAGAATATTATTATAGCTATATTTATCGCGGTTAAAGCTATAGTAGTCGACTATAATATGCTCCTATAGATATAATAGTACGAGCAGAGGTTAGAGGAGGCCCGGTTTCTTATCGCGCGGTACTTAAATTTATTAATAAGTATAATAGTTATAGTAGTACTAATTAATAGTTAAAGCGATTCCGTACTACTAGTATTATAATACTAGTAGTTATAAGGTCTTCTTTACACTTAGATAGGTAGTCTCTAATTAGTCATATATTTCGCGTATAAGTAGCGTGCGAAAGTATAAAATATCAGGTATAATTAGTCTTCTTTTATAAAGTAGAAGATCTTTTTCTATAGTTAGTTTTCTAGGAGTAGCGGAAAGAGCTTATTTCCGTAGTACTTAGAGTAATAGCGTAGTATAATTAGCGTTAAGTACTTATTATACTATAGAAAAGACTAGCAATAGGTTAGCGACTTCTAAAGCGTTAATAAGCTTAAAGTTATCTATAGAGTCAGAGCTATTCCGGAGGTTACTTATAAGTAGTACTAGATCGATTTAGTCTTCGCGTAATAGCTACTATAAACGCTAAGTTCTTTTAGTATTATTCTAGTTATCTAATTTATATATTCTGCGAGAGAGAGCGTTAGCAAGTAGATTATACTTCTTAGGTCGATAAGTAATTATAAAGTTATAATCTATAAGTAGCTCGGCTTATTAAGCTTATTATATATTTAGCTATTTAGAGGTTATAAAGTACTTAAGAGCTTTATAATTAGTAATAACGCGGATCTAATAAAATACGCCTAAAAGCTAAAATCTCTAGTTACTAAAAGATTATATAATTACAAGTATTTCCTTATTATAGATAGCGTAATTAAGCTTAGCAGGTAGTATAATCTTAGAGAAGTAAGCTACTAGGAACTAGTCTTTATCGTACTATTGCGATAGTATACTTGCTATTACTCTATTACTAGCGTCTGTTTCGATTATATAAGGTAGATATTACTAATAGTAGTAGAGGAGTAGTACCGAAGTAAGAGAATACTTTAGATAATAAAAAGAATCTTTATACTCCCTAGCGAACCGAAATAATATATTATTTTTAGTAAGTTATATAAGAGGTTTTGCGATAATTCCGTAGTCCTTAATAAATCGTTAGTAGAAGTTATAAAAGCCTAAGAATAATTATACGCCCTTAACTATAGTCGAGTAATTCTAAGATTATATAATATTAACTTTCTTAAGGTCTACCTTAATCCTAGAAGTAGAGATAATAAATCTAAGGTATTTAGTATAAGTAATATTAAATTCACACTTCTTAAGATCAGCTTATAATCTAGCGTCTTATAATCGTTATAGTACCTTATATATATATAATTAATACTATAGTAAGTCGTTAGAGTAGATTAGAATATTATCTAGATATATTATATAGAAGTTATTTAAGTAGTCGAATAAGATATTATTCATATATCGCTAGTATATCGCAGGGCTATTAGTTAGACCGAAAAGGAGTACCTTATACTTATATACGCTATAATAAGTCCGGAAAGTCGTATACTCTTCAGAGGCTAGATCTATTCGAATTCGGTAGAACGCCTAGCGAATATCTAGTTTAGTAAATATCTTAGAAATAGAGATTCTAGCTAGCGTTTTATAAATTAATAGTAATAGATATTAATCCTTCCTCGTGAGGTTATTAAGTATATAAAAGTCGATATAGAATCTTAGACTTCTATTAGCTTTCTTAACGAAAAGAATA